>JBCNJP010000007.1:84705468-84706723 GCA_039602395.1 Deinandra increscens subsp. villosa | reverse complement strand
TTGACGTAGTGTAAGTTGGTTTTGAATAAAAATGAGTTTTGGTTAAGAAATGAGAAAAATGGGAAATTAGGGTTTTGAAACATGATTATTTAATATAAAATAATCCGGAGGGTATGGGGACTTGATTTTTGGTATAATACCATGTTTACTTATATAATAAGTATATATGAAGTTAAAATGAATAAATATTAAAGTATTGAATATACCGAGTTAATGGGATATTTAGAAGTTCGTGCGGACCGGAAGGGTAAACGCCTGTACACTGGGGTTTCTGGCAAAGCGGGGGTGTCGCATAAATCATAACTAGGAACTGGCATACCTCATTGGGCGATCTCAGAGTGAGCGTTTACTTATAGATATGCACGTCTTCGTATTATCATTAAATGAAAAGGATTACTGCCTAAATGGCATTTTGGTCATTTTGACATTTAAGAAGGAATGAACTTAATAATTGAATATTATTAAGAAAATAAGATGTTAAAATAAACATAGGAACGTTTATTATATTAAACCTTGCGTTAACGCCATATAATACATGATTAGCTTTAATTGGAAGGCATAGCGGGGGTTTTACCTGAATTAACTGCTTAAGAGTATAAGGTGAGTTCTATGAGCTCACTCATATATGTTTTAATGTTTTCGGGCTGTTTTAATGTTTTCAGGCTGATATACATGCAATGATATATATTCAACTGTTTACTTGAAAAGTATTTGAGTTAAATTATTTTACGTGTTTTGTGTTAATACACATACGTGGAATGTTTTAAAGACCTATAAATGTTTGAGGTTATGATTACCTGTTATGAACAGTTTTCAGAAGAGTTATAATAAATGGTTATTATAAAGATAAATCTTTTTAAAGGTTTTAAAGTAAAGGTTATCTAAACGGAGTTTTGAGGATGTTTTGAAGAGGTTTTAATCTAAGCAAAGATTGTCTAAGACGAGGGTAAGAGGGGGGTTGTACAATCCAAGCAGTGGATATAAAGCCACTAGAGTAACGACGGTTGCTCAAGAGGTCGGGAGGCGACGGCCAACCGAAAAGGACTAAGTAGTCCCAGAGGTAGACAATGTTTAGTAAAAAGAGGTTTTGCTTATAATGTTCGTATGACTGTTATATACTAAATGATTATTTGCACAGAGAATAGGTCCCGGAGGACTTAGGAATTTTAGAGTATTAAATGATTTTTAATACTGATGAGTTAAACGTTTTGGTATAATCCTGTTATGCTTTATACCTGTTAAATGTTTATAAACA
>JBCNJP010000007.1:84685468-84700468 GCA_039602395.1 Deinandra increscens subsp. villosa | reverse complement strand
TTTTATAGAATTAAAGATAACATAATTATAAGACTTTTGGTGAAATTTTTTTAAAAAAATATTAACGTATGAAAAAGTTATGTTGGTTTAAAGATGGTTTTCGCGTTTTCGCAAAATATATACGTTTTCACATGATCCTTATATTGGGAAGGATCCTGCGAAAACCCTTTATATTGCGAAAACCAATATTAAAACCTACATAACTTCTTCATACGTTAATGTTTTTTCATAAAATTGGCGCCAAATATCTTAGAATTAGGTTATCTTCAATTCTGGAAACAAATATTAAAAAAAATTAACGGTTTTTTTTTCCGCGTGATACACATGTGTATCGTCATCATTACTATTGTACAAAAACGAATTATCATGTGTAAAAACACTCCTTATGTTAAAAACATATTAAAAACACTAAATCATTTATGGTACTAATGATAATGAAACATAGTGCACATGTGCAACATATAATTAAAAAAAGTTATAGTGTTATTAATTTCATTAGATATAAAGATAACATAACCATAAGGCTTATGGTGCAATTTCCTTTTAAAACTAGTAATGTATACCACATATATGAGGTTTTTTTTTTGGTGTGGTACACATGTGTATCATTAAAAAAAACACAAAAAAATGACAGAAATATAACACATATGGTGCGTCTTAGAGAAAACAAATATTAACTCATACTAAAGTATGAGTTTTTTTTTGTGGTACACATGTGTATCACATAAAAAAATATAAAATAAAGAAACGTTAACTTTTTATTTTTTGTTTTTATAGAATTAAAGATAACATAATTATAAGACTTTTGGTGAATTTTTTTTAAAAATATATTAACGTATGAAAAAGTTATGTTGGTTTTAAGATGGTTTTCGCGTTTTCACAAAATATATGCGTTTTCACATGATCCTTTCCCTATATATATATATATATATATATATATATATATATATATATATATATATATTAAAGTTCACTGGAAAACAATTAAGAAACCATATTAAAATGAAGGTTATTGTAACATCCCACATTGGTGGGGAGGAAAACTAAGCACCGCTTTATAAGGGTGTGGATACCTCCCCTATCTAGACACGTTTTAAATCCGTGAGGGCGGATGCCTGAGGGCATGCCGACTGACAAAGCGGACAATATCTAGGTGCGACAGGTCTGAGCTGTTACAGATGGTATCAGAGTCAGTCGTCAGCCAGTGTGCCAGCGAGGACGCTGGTCCCCTAAGGAGGGAGGATTGTAACATCCCTGTCAGGACCAGATTTGAGCAACATGTTCTCATATGATTCATCACACAAGTGCGGAAATCATGTGTGATGGTCGATTCTGGATGAATCTGCATCAATGCTCACCCATTGATGATTACTAAAGCTCAAGAACACACACTAACACCAAGAACACACACACAAATGCTCTCTTGAAGAATAATCCAGGAGTTCCGCCCCTCAATAGGGTTTTCTCAACTATATATATACTACAAGAGAGCATAGGACAAAAAGAATGTTTGACACACACAATCATTGCCTAGAATTCAGCAAAATATTCCATCAGCACATACAAGTTCGCTAGGAATTAGACAAGTTCGCTAAGCATAAACAAGTTCGCTAACAAGTCCGCTAAGCATAAACAAGTTCGCTAACAAGTCCGCTAAGCATAAACAAGTTCGTTAACAAGTCCGCTAAGCATAAATAAGTTCGCTAACAAGTCCCTAAGCATAAACAAGTTCGCTAACAAGTCCGCTAAGCATAAACAAGTTTGCTAACAAGTCCGCTAAGAATGGACAAGTCTGCTAACAAGTTCGCTAAGAGCAAAACAAGTTCGCTAAGTTTAGAAACAAGTCTGCTAAGTAAACAAGTCTGCTAGGAACAAATCAAGTACGCTAAGAAAAACTTTGACCAAATATGATAGGTGTTAAACAAGTCCGCTAAGTACAATTATCAGAAGTTCGCTAAGAGGAAAAACAAGTACGCTAGATTCATAAACAAAATGTTTCTAAGTACAAATTCAAAGTCAATTACAAGTCAAAGTATCTAATCTAGATAGGACATCAACAAGGTCTTCACCAGCAATACTCGACGGTGAATAGTTTGTGTTTCCAACAAAATAGGTTCCAACAATTTCCACCCTTGTTGGCAATGCAAACCCTTCAACTTAAGCAACTTGACCGAGCAACTTGAGCAGGAATCTCCAGTTCCCTCTAGCTGCCTCTTTATCTTTGTCAGAAAGTACTTTAATTCCTCTATCTACAGCCTCCAGAGATCTTGCCAGACAAGCTTTTTCAGGTCATTGAAGTTGTTCAGCTCGACCAATCTTCTTGCCTTATCAAGGATGACACTCGATCCATGTTCTTCTATCAACCAGCAGTTTGCATTTCTTAGGAGTTATGCGTCAATTATGAGTTTACCCATACCTGCAAGCCTTGTACACCACCAATTTAAGAACATCAAAAAATAGTTGGCGTCATAGCATTCCTAGGGTCTCAGTTGAACCGGGATTGTCCGCATCTTCTCATAATATATCAGCTTCAAATAGGATCTTGAGAGTAGTCTGAGTTCTATTGTTACAAATATTCTGATAGACTCAGCACCAACTCTTTCAATCACTAGTTCATGAGTCATCCCATTGTAGTACCAGCTGTTTATTGGAGCAACTTTCTGATTCACTGGGATAGTCTTTGTCTCCACCTCCTTCCCAATATCTTTGAACATTCCTCTATGAGGGGCACGAAGACGTCTTTTCTCTTCAGCAATTTGAGCCTTTCTCTCTTATTCAGGATTCTGATTGAATTTCTTGTCCTCATAAGCAGATTTGATCAAGACGGCAACTCGAATACCCTTTTGATGGTTAGAGTGGTTTACCAACTCCAGGTACTTCAGCTGTTTAAGCTCCCAAGAGAACAAGCTGAGAAGAGCTTTGAAATCTTCGAAGATTTGCACATATCCGTTCCGCCATTTTACCAGGAATGCATCAAAGGCCTCATCATATTTCCATCTCAAGATTTTCATCCCATGATTGACCTTTGGGTTGCTTGGCATTTTCCTTAAGTTCTTGGCAGCAAATTGTTGCATAGCCTTTAGGTTTGGTGCCATCTTTTCCCATTGGTCATAGATTGGAGGATTGTCTTTCCTTTTAAGTGCCTCAGCCCGTTCTTGCTCTCTGAGTCTGATCCTTTCAAGCTTTGCCAGACGTTCTGTCTTTCGATACTCTTCCACAAACTATCGCAGACCTTTAAGCTTCTTTCTGTTGTAAGCCTTCTTATCAATATTCTTGAATCTGCAATAGTTGCATAGTGCTTCAAAAGTCATCCTGTTGGTAGTGGCTTTAATATATTCTTCAGAATCAGGAGCTTCATCGGACGAGTTCTCAGGTGGAGGAAGATATGTGTTGCCTATGTCCATAATAAGATTTGAAAGATAATCTCGGATAGGGAGGAATTCAACAGTTTTGGTTGTGTCAGCAAAGATATCTACCAAAGGATCAGTTTCAGCTTCAACAGTTTGATTTTGTGGAAGGTGTGAATTCAACCTTTCTTCATCAGTGTACAGCTTGGTCAACTCAATTTCAGTAAGACTCATCAGATATTCTAAGGAGAAGTTGTCTTTCATTAGAGATCTAACCATGTGTGCTATTTCAGAGGTGTCTTCCTCATCCACATCGGTGCCCTCCAAGTTTGTGACTATGCAGATCCTTGGTTCATCTGATTTTGTTGACACAGAGCGTTCAGGTAAAGTACTCGAGCCCTTTCCATAGATTACAGCAGGAGGATGGCCTGATTCATATCTTTTGAGTGCTTCGGCCTTTCCTCAAGCAGTCGGTTCTGTTCACCGAGTGTTTCTTCGATAAGTGCTCGACGAGACCTATCTTTCTCAGCTTCCCTTTTCAGATGCTCCTTAGCAATCTCTTCAGGATTTAAGATCCTTTTTCCTTTATCCTTATCAGAAGGACCAGGTTACTCTGTGATAGCCGGTTCTGGAGCAGCCGATTCATTGGGATCATTTTCTTCCTTATCGGAGTCTGAGGAGAAATGTATGAAAGAAGCTTCAAATATCTGATTTCGGAGATCTTGCTCAGCAGAAACACCAGGATCAGTTTGATGTTCAGTTTCTTGATCAGCACTTATCTCAAGATTGATGATTTCAGCATCAGTTGGAATAGAACCTGGAATATATGGGTTGATATCCAAGGCAAGAGTCTCTGTAGTAGACATGACAGTCGAAAGAGGCACACTCACATATTCATTGTCTACTTCCATCTTTACTTGGATTGGAGTAGGACAAGGAGGTTTCTCTTGTTCATCATCCTCACTATCGATCATATCCAAGTCAATGTAATTCAGAGAATTAGCTTCGTTCATGAGCACGTTCATTCTTTGACCTAGCTCAATCATGTCGCCTTCGTCTCCAAAGTCTAGAAAGTAAGGATGTTCTTCATAAGCTGCTTCATTACCATCCTCAAGTGTCTCAATGAGAATACCGCAGGAGTTTCTTCTTGAGTACAGATTCTCGGCATAGTATTCTTTGAAATTGGACATCTCAAAATCCAAGAAGGCTGGATCGATGTAAAAATGAGGGACACCTTCGGTCAAGGAAACCATGGCAGAGAAGGTAGAGGTATCAACATGAGCAGTGGGAATGACCGAAAGTTGAAGAGATAAGTCATGTTCAGCTTCAGACTTAGCACTTGTTGAACCCTCAATAGCAAGAATCTTGGCTGCTTGTGGAAACCTTTGAAGTTTTAGGTTTTCAGGCACAGGTGCAAGCTTTTTGATTGAGTCCAGAGTCTAATCAACTGGTTCATCATGAAGGAGGCTGCTGACAAAGGAATCTTCATCATCAGAGAAATTAAAGTCATCTCCTTCTATGACAGTGTCATCATCGATTTCAAAATCGCTGTCATGCAATGGGCTTGAGGTATCTTGAACACCAGTCGATTCTTTACCAGCAGGAATGGTAGTAGACGATATGGGGTCTTGTGAATTTTCACCTACACTTCTCAGATCAGATTGAGGTGGGTTCTCTGGCATTTCATTCTCTTCATCACCGGTATCATCATCTGGTTTGTTACTCAATTGTTTGCCTTCACTTGACTTGGCTAACAAGTCCTTGAGTCTCTGAATTTCAGCAGCTTGTTCAGCAATGACTTGTGATTGATCATTAATCTTTTTATTTGCCACTTGCAATGAACAGTTTAGATGGTCATTCTGACTCTGAAGGTTGACAATTTCAGCTTAAAGTTCCATCACCCTTTCAGATTCTAAAGCCGATAGGCTGGTAGCAACAGTTCCAGTAATATCAATGGTGATGACAGCAGCTTCATCTAGCTGCTCCAGTGGTCTCATATCCATATCTATTCCTTCAAAATGTTCAGCAGGAGATGGAGAGATTGTTGCTTCAGCTAAGGCTGTGTCTGATGGGGTGCCAGAAGAACTTACCACTTCATAATCATTCATTGTGCCAGGCTTCCTTCTGACTTTGAGCTTTTCAGTACAGGATTTACTTCTCTCAGCTCTAATGAAGAACTCAGCGGATTTATAACTTTCATCAGAGGATCATTGTGGTGTTGAAGCTGTAGAGGCCCTGGAATAGTCTCTAGTCCTTTGTCTTTTCCGAGGATGAATTCCCTCAGGTTGTGTGGGACTATCATCAGAATCAGAGGAGTCAGACCCTTCTTCATTATTGTCATCGTCTCCTTCTCCTTCTTCATACAAATCCACCATTATAGGACTTGAGGAGCGTTCAGCATGTTCAGAAGCTTCAGTACTTGTACCCTGGAGATTCCCAGGGTCTTCAACAGCATCAGAAGCAGCAGTAGCAGGTGCATTTAAATCCAACTCAGCGTGGACTTGATCAGCCTCATTATGTTCTACTTGAGCTTCAACAGCTGCTTCACCCATTTGGATATCTCCTTCGGCACCGGCAGTAGCAATCCGAGCAATCATCTCGGGAAAGAAAGGTACAGCATTCCCTTGATATTTACTTTTATGGTACTTGTTGTATGAGCCAGAGTTCATTGAACTTGTAGAGATTGTTTCTCCTTGCTTGATCAAAGTTGGGTAATAATGATCCAAGATAGCCTGGATGAACCGGGGGTACATCAGGAACTTCTTTTCCCATCCAGTAGGATGTAGATTGGCAATCATCCATTTGAGAAGTTGGCGTGAGAGATTGTAACCTTCACCAGTGACAAACGCATGCATGCGGTTTCTTCAACAAAATCATCTAGAGCTGCCTTTCTATGTCCAAAGGCAGCAATGAAGAAGCTGATTATGAACCTCCAGTTAATTGGGAATAAGGTCTTGAGAATTTTGTTGCTGACATTTGGAAGAAATACACCAGAGTACCCCATCCTTAAGATAGTTGATTGCCACTGGGCCTTTGTAAAAGTCTTGGGCTTGTCAGCATCTTGCAAGTTCAGGACCGTTCTGATATTTTCTTCAGTGATTTCAACATCAATGTTTTGTATCCTTGACCTTATTATGCTTGTTTCATCATCCAGCTCTGCAGATTGAGCATTGTTCCAAAAAGCTTCAATTTTACCCTTGTAGATGACAGGGTTAATCTGCATTGCTGTTACCCAAGTTGATTGCTGCAATAAGTCAATTGCCTGCTCATCAGCACTTTCCCAGTTCTTGTTAAACACACATCTTCCGTTGTGTAAACGACCAAACTCTAAAGCTTCAGCAGCTTGTCTGGGAGGCATCTGCACATATAGAATTAAAGGATTATATCCAATTTGACACTAAATGAATGTCATGTCACACTAGACTCGTGATAGTGACAGAGTTTTTCATATATTGAATCAATGACATAAACCAACCCACATAGTGCATATACTCAAAAAATGATCACATGCAACCAGGAATTTCATGAATAACAAAGATAAGTATCATAGGAAGTAAATAATCTGGAAAATAAGGAGCCAGATCTAAATCTCCATGAATGTTTGACTTAAATGTAAGTATTGTATAAAAAACTGTAAATGACCCTAAACGTAGATTGAACCAACCAAATTTGGACTTGTTATTGGGTCAGAGAGGAATTATTGAAAATTCTACTACTAAGACTCAACAACAGTCAGAGTCATCAAATATAGGAGGTTTAATTTTGGCAATCTGGGATCAAAAAAACCAATTGACTTTAAGGTTAAATAGCATATTGTGAGGTTTTGAGATCCCAGTTTTTCAAGTTAGTTTAGAGAAAGTCACATTGTGACTCGGTTCCACCCGAACTTGTGAACTCCTTGATTTGGTGTTTTATGATTAGGACAAGGATCATCTAAGTCAAAATCAGCACTTTTAGGTTTAGGACATGGATGTTAGGATGTAACAGGTCTATCCCATTTAAAAAGCCAATTTGATGTATGTAATGAGTGTCACACTTACTTGTCAAACTATTAGAACAATCCTAGTATGTCAGAAATTCAATTACTGATCTATAGTTATGATGAATTGACTTAAAGTCCGCTAAGAAGAAGAACAAGTCCGCTAGAAGTCATTTAGTTCGCTAAGCAGAGAACAAGTTCTCTAGGAACAAAAACAAGTTCGCTAAGCATGGAAATAAGTTCGCTAGGAACAAAACAAGTCCGCTAAGCAGACATGAAGTACGCTAAGGACTGAATCAAGTTCGCTAAGACCAGCAGTATCTCTTATGCAGATTCACAACACTTAGAGTTGACTACAAAGTGTTTAAATCACATAATAACATCAATAAAGATTGTCTATAAGCAACAGAGTAAAATTAACACCTAACAAACATGCAAGAGGTCCTAATGGGTCTCGTGTTCCAATTTGATCATTTTTAAGGACAAAGGTGACAAATTATGCTTTATCTGAAGAGATGATGTCTTTACAAGTCAAATTCAATCCTAACATACAAATAGAAGCACATATGGATTAAACATCACATAACCAAGTTACCAAATTCTCATTCAAGCATAGATAGTTACCTAAGTCACATAAAGAACAATTTAATGCCAAGTTTGACTTATTAAAGTCAACATGACCAAATAAGTGTTCAAGCAGAGCTTAACTACCTAAGATAGTTCATATGAACCTTCGAGGTATCATAGATCACATCCTTTGTAGATATGCTCTCAATAAATCACAAAGATGGTCAAATTAACTTAGATAGGTCAAGATTGACTAATTAAACCTAACTTTGTGTTAGATGAGTCCAAGATCCTTTCACCTGAGTTATAGACTCATTTCAGACCCATGTGGATCATAACCAGTCTAAACCACCAGTGTTAGGCTCAATTGGATGTCTACTTACACAAAGAAAGAATTATATGCACATAAGAGTGAAACATAATGATGCACTACCTGATTATTAGCATGAATGCTTGTATTGAGAAACACATACCTTTGTGAAGATCTATAGGAGACTAAGATCTAATCTAAGATGCAATGAGTTCTCAATTGACTCAACGAATAATCTGCTGGGATCAAGCAATTTATATTAGATATCAAGTAGGCTTCAGATAACCAAAATTAAGAAAAATTTGCCCCTGTGTAGCCAAGTTTGAGTCTTAACCCAAGTTGTCATTTGATAGAATGATAACGGTTCGTTAGACCGTCACAAATCCCCAACTAAATTGATTTGTAGTAGTGGAAGTTAGGGTTATCGAACCTAGGGAATATGTGGAAATTGATTAATTGATTAACTACTTTTAACTAACTTAACTAAAATTACCAATTAACCTAAAATTGAACTAAATTGCCACTTGGCTGTTTTGATTGAGTTGGGGTAAACTAACTAATAAATTAACTACTTTGAAACTAAAGAATTACTTGAACTATCAAATGAGAAAAAGCTAACCACTTCTGGATCCTGGTTGGCTACCGATCTAGGCAAAACCTAATTACTTACTAGTGGCACATAGACATGCCCCCCAATTGCCTAATTGACCTAATAACCTAAGTTCCTATTGGGCTGATTAGTTCCTGCCGCAAGAAAGTGCTAGATCATGTCAGGGGACCACTAAAACCCTAGGTTACTAGTTAGGTTAAACAATTTTAGCATGCGGGTGTTCAACGGTTGCAAGGATTCCGGAACAACTAGCAAATAACCGATTAGGAATAGAACGATTTTACCAACCAATCACCAAAAACGGTTAGAGGTGATTAGCCGGACATAACTAACTTAACAAACATGATTATGAATGAATAAATGCATTAAAAACTGTACCGAATGATTCAATTTCTTCCAAATCTCCAAAACAAGGATGAAAATCGCAAACCCTAAAGCTCTGGTCGTCTGGAATGAAGATGATCTAAAAAACTTAACAAACAAGTTTAAATACTAAACCCTAAAAATCTTCTGTCGACCGATTTGGGGCGTACCGCCCCAAAATATGCAATTCTGGGCGTACCGCCCGGATTAGTAATCTCGGCTGCATCTCTAAACATCAGGGCTTACCGCCCTGACTTCTTTACTCCTGGGCGTACCGCCCTGATTTGAACCTCAGGAACTTTTCTCCAATTTCTTCTAAGTCTTCACTCGTTCCTCGATCGTTTCTCGAACTTCGTACCGATCAGCTTCAGGCTTCTTCATTAAACTCCACTTTTAGCACATTAAGCTCATGGTACCTCAAAACACAAAACTCGTGAAAATGCAACGTAATCCAACCATTATTATAAATAAGTATGACAAATTTAGAACAATAATGACGACACATTGGACTAACATCACATCCCCACACTTGACTTTTTCCGTCTCGGAAAAACTGCCATGGAATCATAATTGGGAAAATCAACTCAAAATCATTCAACATTTGAATTATCAACCTTTTGCAATCCACATTCCAAAATGTATTCATATATACTAATTGCAATTGCCGATATTTCGGTCCGACTAAACCCAACCACTTATCTTTGAGCCCCCAAGGTGTTTAACAAATACCAATTATTTGTATTAACCTGCCAATGTGTCGTCCCACATTCAGAAAATTCTAGCTCAATCTAATCCCGACTCAAATTCGGTCAAAGTAAAGGGTAATAAAGATGAATTATTTATATTTTCCCCACCCTAGATAAATCAGATACTCATATATCCCAAGAATGATGGAATTGAATGGATAAGCGAATTTGTTGAGCATTTATTCAATTGCTATCACTTCCTATTTTTTTTCATTTTCTTCTTTTTTTTTCTTATGATAATTGGTTAATTTTAACTATACTTACCAACGGACATCATCAGAGGCATTCTTTCACAAGGTCTTACCCCCCGAAATCATACATGAGTGTTTTGCCCGCGAGATCCGGAACATCATCAGAGGCACTTACCACGGGATACTATCCTTAGTTCGTACATGAGTATTTTGTCCCTTCACTCTAATTTATTACCCAATTTATTACCTAATATGCTCAAATGATGGAAAGATGGGGCGCCGTTATTTCTCGGTTTTGCTTTCGCAAAAAGATCATAACGTGCCAGGTTATTCTGAGGATATATAAGTCTCTAATCTAAAAAGGTCTTTTTCCTCCTAATCATCAGTTTCAATCTCACTCTAACTCCTAAAATGGGAACCCACTAGCAGACTAATTTACATATTTATACACAATAAACACAATGGGATAATTAAGCTTTACTAGATCAGTTGGGCCTACTGACACATCACAAATTAGCTGTACTTTCCATACTCTCCTTTCTACCACTTTCCCTTTTCTTGCTTTATTTACATTCTAAAAATCGACTCCCAATTGTACTATCATTTTCCATGTACCGGCAATTGAACCAAAAACAGATTTGACTCAAACACTTAAACTAAAAATGACTCAAAAATTAAAAATCTTTTTGGATTTTTGATGTTTTTTACTATTTTTTTTCAAATAAACACAACTACGTAAAAATTAAAAACTACGTAAACTGACGTCCTGTCCCCCTCAATGTGATAGGAAACATGCACATAACTAATATACAGACACGAATGGAAAAAACTAAAAATAAAAGATAAATGAAAATGCGACAATAAATAAAAAGAAAAATAAATAAATAAAAAGAAACAAGTTGGAACAGACTCCCTTGATATCATCGTGAAAGCTCCTCGGAAGTCGTGCCAACACCCTCTCACAACAGATCGTGAATTCCAGAAATCGGATGGAAGAAGTAAATGTAGGAATATCACATCTCAACCATAGTGCTACCAAGAAACAGAAACATCATGCCATATATATACAATCAAAAGGAAATCACAACCACCCAACCGGTTACCCCGTACAGTACCCCCAGTTATAATATAGTATAATATCATACAGACCATGATCTAGTAAAAACAAAATAACCAAAAAGTACAAGGGTAAAAGAAACAAAACCGATCAGCAGTGGCGGTGAAATCAGCATCAAAGTACCCTACTCCTCATCATCCCCAGCATCATCTCCACCAGCACCAGCATCTCCTCCCTCAGGCATCTCATCATCACCTCCATCATTTCCTGCATCATCTCCCTCGGGCTCCTGAAAGAAATCAGGGATAGCCATACCCTGATGGGTCATCATACAACGCATCGCCCTCTCAATCCTCTCAAACCTCACATCCACATAATCCAACACAGTCTCCTGAACCATCTCTAATGTAACCTGATCAGCCCTCGGTGGTCTCTCTGGCCTCTGCCTCAACGGCCTCTCTACCTGGTGCAAAATCCTATGCCGCCTCGCGGCCCTAGCAGCCTCATCTCCCTGAACAATCACATCCCTAACGGCCTCCCACTGTGGGGGATCAGTCTTTGTCACCATCGATGCAAGCCGCATATCTCCTAACTCATAATGAGAAGTCTCAGCCCCGATCGTCAGATGAGTCTCAAAATACCTACCAGGCTCAAAAACTCCCAATCTCCTAGCCAACCTAGTCACATAGGGCCCCATACTCAGATGGACGCCCTTTCCCGATGTCCTCCTCCTAGCAAATGACGAAATCAACACCCCAGCAATGTTGAGGTCATGTCCCTCAACAATCGAACGCAGAACCGCCAAATCCAACTTCGTGACCTTCTCGACGCCAGACCGACGGCCGAGAATGGTACACGCAACAATCCTATGAATATACCTAATCACCGGATCCCTAATCTGAGACTCCACCACACTATCCAAGTATGGTACCGACCCAATCGCATCCCAGAATGCTGTAAGCTGCAAGTCAGTAACCCCCTGGGGATGTGGTCGGCTAAAAAGCCCTCTCGGCATAGCAGAAAATGTCGGTGCCTCAACCTCCTCCTGTGTATACAATCCTGAGGCAACTGCGAACTCAGGAATACTCATGTGATGAGTCTGACGGCCCAAAGCAAATGACAAGGCGTTCCCGTCTCCAAACTTCCCCGGACCCACCTGAAAAGTCGATAAAAACTCCACAGTAAGCTCCAAGTACTGGTGGTCATCCATGGTCAACGCCCTCCTCCATCTCTCAGTCACTAGCCATATAATCCTCTCAAGCTGCCCCAGCTGTGCCAACAATCCCCAGTCAATCGTACGGTGATGCAGAAGTGGCATCACTACAAATCTCCTCATCTGCCTTTCCTCGTTCGACCGTGCTCGAACTTCAGCAATGAGTGATGCTGATGGTTCCTCCTCGTGACCGGCGGTGCTGGAATATCTGCCTCGGGTAGTATCTCCGGTCCCCAGTAACCAATGATCCTCCTCCTGAAAGGAGGGACCGGAACAGCAGCATCCGGGTCTCCCCGTCTCCTCCTCTTGGGACCTCGTGTCCCGGAACTGGACCCTTGTTGGTTCGACATCCTGATTCACACAAGTTAGCACAAGAACAACAAGCATGATAATAACCGAGACTTCCTGCAATTGAACTTCCACTTCACAAACTATTTTTGGATTTTTCGATTTTTTAATTTTTTTGGTTTTTTCATAGTTTTTATAAAGAAAAACAGAATTAAACTCGAAAGAAAACTAAAAATAAAAAACGACAAAAATTGGATTTTTGGGAAAATTTTGAAAAATTTTGTGAAATATGTCCCGGGGCGTACCGCCCAGAAAGGATGCAAGTGGGGCGGTACGCCGCCCAATTTGGTTTCAGAAACCCTAAATTCAATTTGGGGCGTACCGCCTCGAACAAACGAGCCCTAAGCGGTACGCCGCCCAATTTATGGCGCAGAACCGATAATCGGTGATACCCGAACCCTCGAAATCTATCCCACACTCCGACAACCTCATTTCCTCACTTCAATTGATTCATAATCGGTTTCGTTTGTGATAAAACGATCTAAACTAACCTAACACAAAAAAAAAAACAACCTAAATAACTAAGATTAAACAAAAGGGATGAGAAAAACAAACCTGGAAAAGCTCGGAATAGACAAAAAGGGCTCGGTGGTGGCCGATAGGGGCGTTGCAGCGGCGTGTGGTGGTGCGGGCTTGCGGATGGAAACACTGACACAGCGACGGTGGTGGTGCGGTCTCAGTGGTTAACGGTCGAGACACGGTGTAGATGCACGGTGATGTGTGTGTGTATGGCGGTGGCGGTGGCCGGTCTCAGGTAGTGGTGGCCGATGGTGGATGTTGGTCGAGAAAGCGAAAGGTGCGGCGGTGGGTTGGGTAGTGAGGAGAACCGACCCATTTGAGGTTTTGTTTAATTTTTTTTTTCGTTCAAAATCCGGGCGTACCGCCCTAAACAGCGTGTTTTTGGGCGTACCGCCCGGAATTTAAAAATTGAAAATCTTGAGTCAATTTTTGGGCGTACCGCCCTGATGTTAGTCAGTGTGGGCGTACCGCCCCTGCCTTTTTTTGGCAGAAAGTTTTGAAAATTTGAGACCTCAAATTTTTTCTATCTCTAGAAAAAAAACTTGTTTTGCACCACCGAGCACAATTACTGCAAAATTTTCATTAAAACTTACCTGGAATGCAGTTTATGGCACAGATTCAATCCCGAGCTTCCCGATTTCCTGAAAACACACCAAAAACGTAAAATATAACAAAACTACCAAAAACACACGAAAATAAACGAAAAACAAACCGCTGGGTTGCCTCCCAGTTAGCGCTAAGTTTTTAAGGTCTTCAGCCAGGCCGTACTTCCCTTTCACGTTTCAGGGCTTTCAGAAGCGGGCGCCAAGAAATAATCGTCTTTGTCGATGTGCCCGTGAATATCAGCCGAATCCAAATATGGCTTCAACCTATGCCCATTAACTACTTGCCTCAAGTGGTCATCCAGGTCTTCAATCTCGAAATTACCATACCCCCCCACACTTGTGATGAGGTACGGCCCCGTCCATTTGCTTTTCAGCTTGCCTGGAAACAATTTCAAACGTGAGTTAAATAACCATACCTTTTGACCTACCTGGAAGTCCATCTTCTTCAATCTTGCATCATGTACTTTCTTCATCTTGTTCTTGTAAGCAGAAGCACTCTCGTACGCCTCATCGCGTAATTCTTCCAATTCTCCCAACTGGAGCTTCCTTTCTCTACCTGCAGCATCATAACTCAAGTTAACTTCTTTAACAGCCCATAATGCTCTATGAGCTAACTCTACTGGTAGATGACATCCCTTTCCATAGACCAACCGATAGGGAGTGGTTCCAATAGGCGTTTTAAAAGCAGTGCGATACGCCCACAAGGCATCATTCAACTTGGAAGACCAATCCTTGCGATCGATTCGCACAGTTTTCTGCAAAATCTCTTTGATTTGCCGATTGGAAACCTCCACTTGACCGCTTGTTTGTGGATGATATGGGGTTGCAATTCGGTGGTCTATGCCATACTTTTTGAGTAGTTTGCCAAATTGGTAGTTCTTGAAATGGGATCCCCCATCACTTATGATCACGCGAGGGATTCCAAATCTAGAAAAGATGTTTTATTGGACAAATTTGCAAACTACACTATGGTCATTGGTCTTAGTAGCAATGGCTTCTATCCATTTGGAAACATAATCTACCGCTACTTATATATAAAGAAAACCATTAGAGTTAGGGAAAGGGCCCATAAAATCTATGCCCCAAACATAAAAAATCTCTACAACCAAAATTGGTTGCAAAGGAATCTCATCACGCTTTGTGAT
>JBCNJP010000007.1:84509428-84684968 GCA_039602395.1 Deinandra increscens subsp. villosa | reverse complement strand
TAGCTTGTCGAAATGGTTGTGGTGGGGGTTGTTGTTGTGGGGCCTGGCGGAATATGGGTTGTCGTGGTGCCTCGTGGAAGATGGGTTGTTGTGGATACCTAACCCGGTAGTGATAACCTTCCTCATCATGGTGTGAGGATTTCGGAAACAAGGATGGAAGAGAATCGTGCCCATGTACCCGAAATGGTGGGATTTGTTCTGGAGGGATGTTTGGGTCTTGAGCTTGTGGCATGGCAGGGTTTGCTGGCTCATTCTGGGGTTGGTTTTGTGGTTGGTTGCGGTCTTGATTGAGGTTTTCATTTGGGTTCGGGTTTTGGTTGGGATTTGGGTTTTGGTGGATGTTGGCATTTTGGTTCTGGTTAGGAATTGGGTTCTGGTTTGGATTTTGGCCCTCCATTGCTCTTCTGTTTTTCTGCTCTGCTTGGTTCTGCCGAGCTGTTCTCTCAATTTCCGGATTGTAAATCAACGGTGAGGTCTTGCGGGAATGCCGCGTATGCATGCACAATCACCTAAAACCTGCAAAATCGATCACAAACAAGCAAACCAATTACGCAGCACTGTTCCACGGGGTGTAAATAATGCAATAAAACAGAAAAAATCGAAACTGGGGTGGTCAAAAATTTCAAAACTTTCTGTGAAAAATGCCTCACGGCGTACCGCCCCGGATTGTGTAACCTTAGGCGTACCGCCCAGAAAAGAATTTCGACAGAAATTAAATATTTTTTTTAGTTGCAGAAATTAATAACTTGAATAAAAAACACTATTTTTTGGGTTTTTTGGATTTTTTGAAAAATTAACTAAATATGCAAATATAAAATCAACTAATCAAAAAGCGCACTAATTCCCCCGCAACGGCGCCAATTTGATAACGGTTCGTCAGACCGTCACAAATCCCCAACTAAATTGATTTGTAGTAGTGGAAGTTAGGGTTATCGAACCTAGGGAATATGTGGAAATTGATTAATTGATTAACTACTTTTAACTAACTTAACTAAAATTACCAATTAACCTAAAATTGAACTAAATTGCCACTTGGCTGTTTTGATTGAGTTGGGGTGAACTAACTAATAAATTAACTACTTTGAAACTAAAGAATTACTTGAACTATCAAATGAGAAAAAGCTAACCACTTCTGGATCCTGGTTGGCTACCGATCTAGGCAAAACCTAATTACTTACTAGTGGCACATAGACATGCCCCCCAATTGCCTAATTGACCTAATAACCTAAGTTCCTATTGGGCTGATTAGTTCCTGCCGCAATAAAGTGCTAGATCATGTCAGGGGACCACTAAAACCCTAGGTTACTAGTTAGGTTAAACAATTTTAGCATGCGGGTGTTCAACGGTTGCAAGGATTCCGGAACAACTAGCAAATAACCGATTAGGAATAGAACGATTTTACCAACCAATCACCAAAAGCGGTTAGAGGTGATTAGCCGGACATAGCTAACTTAACAAACATGATTATGAATGAATAATGCATTAAAAGCTGTACCGAATGATTCAATTGCTTCCAAATCTCCAAAACAAGGATGAAAATCGCAATCCCTAAAGCTCTGGTCGTCTGGAATGAAGATGATCTCAAAAACTTAACAAACAAGTTTAAATACTAAACCCTAAAAATCTTCTGCGTACCGCCCGGATTAGTAATCTCGGCTGCATATCTAAACATCAGGGCGTACCGCCGTGACTTCTTTACTCCTAGGCGTACCGCCCTGATTTGAACCTCAGGAACTTTTCTCCAATTTCTTCTAAGTCTTCACTCGTTCCTCGACCGTTTCTCGAATTCGTACCGATCAGCTTCATGCTTCTTCATAAAACTCCACTTTTAGCACATTAAGCTCACGGTACCTCAAAACACAAAACTCGTGAAAATGCAACGTAATCCAACCATTATTATAAATAAGTATGACAAATTAAGAACAATAATGACGACACATTGGACTAACATCATAGAACAACATACCTTTTTGATGATCTATAATTTTCTAGGATCAACGGAAAAAGATGCAATGCTCTTGATCAATCTCTCAACTGTAAGAAATTCTGTTTTGAGATCAGACAAGCTATGTCAGACTACAAAAGTTAAGACATACACATAAAAATAAAGGCAAATTGAACTTAATGACTTAATTGAGAACCATTAAACTTAATCTATCAATTTGATTAATGATTTGACTTAATCAACAGTTATTGGTAGATTCTCAAGTTCAAGACTCATCAATTTAGTCACAAACTATAAAGAGTAACATATTCTGATTGGAGACTAGATAACTTCAACACTATGTGGAATTCATTAAGTCAAACCAATCATTGGGAGAAAACAAATTGAAACTTCTAAGTTTTCAAACTCAGACTCATTGGCATATAAATATAATCTGATTTGGGTATCCAAAAAGAGATAGCAGCAACCACAATGAGTTATAGTTAACAATCCAAAGTTTAAAAAAATTGACAATTCAAAAATTCCTAAGTATCCTAAATAACTGAGGTCATAGCATTTAAAGTTCGTAGTTTATCAATTCAAACAAATTTCATGGTTCAAACTAATCAACTAGAACAAACACAACCTACTGTTATAGAATATTCAAAGAATTTCCATGGTCAAACACCTTCAAACTAACCCCTGTACACAATGTTCTCGGAATCAAATGGATAAATGAGAGATTAGATTCACATACCTTTAACTTGAGCACAAGTGAATTAGGATCAAGTAAAGATGTAAGAAATCTGAAATTTCATCAATTTAAAACATTAGAAACCTAAAAAGATTGAGAATCGGACCTACGGCACATCATTATCACCGAGATCAAAACCAACTTAAATAAAAGTGAGATCGAACCTGTAGATGCAAGAAGAGTGTGCGAATCAACCCTAATTGCAACAAGAATGACAGATTCGAGTGAGAAAGGGTGGATATCGATCGAACAGTGGGTGGGTATGAGTCGCCGATTCGAGATTATGAGAGCGGGTGTGAGTGTGTTTGAATGCGTGAAATAAAAAAAAGACCAAGTCCCCCTTATATAGTATAGGGTTTAGCGAACTTATAAATATCTAAGTTATTAGACAAGTTCGCTAAGAAATGTCTCCAAGTCTGCTAAGTATAAGCAGACTGAAACAAGTATGCTAAAGGGAGAGGTATTTAAAACAAGTTTGCTAAGGCCACAGAGAAGTACGCTAAGCCTACAAGAAGTTCTCTAAGCTTAAGGAAGTTCGCCAAGGCTAAGGACAAGTACGCTAAGCCTAAAAGAAGTTCGCTAAAGCCAGGAAGTTCGCTAAGGCAAAATCAAGTACGCTAAGGCCAATTTGACCTTGAGACAACAAAAATTTTCTAAGTAAAAAGAAGTCCGCTAAGGTATAAACAAGTTCGCTAAGAACAGTTTTAACCTCAGTAGACTTAAAAATTTAAGTGGAGAAGTTCGCTAAGGCAAAATTCCTTCTTAGCGGACTTCTCAAACACTTAAACAACAATTAAAACATGGGAGAAGTTCGCTAAGGACAAGTTCAACCTAGCGGACTTCTCACCATTCAAAAAACACAAACATAATCAAGTTCGCTAAGAACAATTTGTTCTTAGCGGACTTTAAGAAAAAGTTCAAAAAATACAAGTCTTTAAACAAGTTCGCTAAAGGCAAACCTGTTAATCATTCTTAGCGGACTTGCCTCAGTCAGAAGTTCGCTAAGGCAAAAATCAAGTCCGCTAAGAGCAGAATTGTAACAAAAGAGTAAAATTGTAATTCTTAAAAATTACAACAATACAAAAATTTTAAAGAAAAGCCTGTCTGCTACCAGTAACCTATCAGGAAGATAAATTTTGTATTAATAAGTCAAGTACCTGTTAATTTCAATAAATTTGACCATGACCTACCTAGTACCTAAATTTGACTTGATTGGTCAAGGAATTCCACCCGAACCCAAAATTTTCATTTTCATCCGAGTTGGGTCAATTTTCCACCCGAACTCAAGAATCCATATTCTTTTAAGTTGGTTAACTTCAAACCAATACCAAGATTGATTTTAGCACAAGTTGGTCAAATTTTCACCAAACTTGGAAATTTAAGCACGTTGACTTTGAAAATTCACCTATTTTTGTATGGTCGTGATCAGACATGTTTAGAATCATACCGGTCAATTACGTGATCAATAACACTTATAATTCAAATCACCTTTCGGGTCCGATACCCTAAATCAGATTGTCGGTATTGTTTGTCCACTTAAGCTCATACAAGGTAATTTTCAACTTGTCTCATGTGATGTATTTATCATGTTTTTTGTCCAGTTCAGAGAAATATTTTGTGTGGACCTTATTATGTTGGAAGTTAACAGTATTCTACCAATCATCAAATAGCTTTTCAGATTTAATCACACTTTTAAAAGTAATCTTTCCCCCTTTTCTTTAGTGTTAAGTGACTTATTTCATGAATATAGTCATGAAATCATGATAACCCTTCTTTCATGACTATAGATGTATGAATTTTGGTGGGGTGAGAGCGTCAAGGTCAGAGTTTCCTCAGCAGATGACCTCTCACTTTATTTTATGGAATGATGGAGCGTAAGATCACAAAGTCAGTGATTTCTCACAGCAAATGTGTCTCAGCTTTATTTATATATGAGACTCAAGGTCAGAGTTTCCTCAGCAGATGAGTCTCATATGTTGGTTTTTGAAATAAGCCAACTTAATACTAAAGAAACAGAGGATGTGTGATTAGAGTTTTCTTACTAGTACTAATGAGAAGGGCAAATTTAAAGAATATGCCACTGTTTAAACTTCCAAGGTCCAGATTTCTCAATGAAATTTATGTGTTATCACAGAGACTTTTTACTTCTCAGTATGTTGAGCCTACCAACACATCAAATGATAGAGTTACCGGTCGATTGGATCATATCCTATGGTTAGATCTACAAGACCAGAATCATATCATGTTCCCTATATTTTGTCCGACCACAGACCAAGGATTTTGATTTTTCTTTGTATTTGACATTTGTTTAAAAACACTTGATGATTTACAAAAATAAACACTATTTTTGTTGTTTTTGTCAAATTTTCAATGTTTTTGGTTTATCTTCCACATTGTAAGCATGGCAGACTGACACAAAAACAGAAATAAACAAGAAAAATCTTTTTGGCCTTTTAACAGAGACTTGACACAAGACAACCACAAACAAAAGTGTTTCGGTCAAATCAAGGTCAGGCAATCCTGAAAAAAGACTCAAGGAGTCAAAAGAACATAAGACCTGAAAAATTTTAGAGATTAGAATAATAAAAGAAAATCAAACAAGCATAAAGAGAAAATAGATAACACTTCTAAGTTACTAAGCCAATGAAGTCAAGATACTAACATACTAGGGAATGGAGAAGGTTCAATCATAATTAATCATGCCTACAACACTAATCAGAAAGTTAAACCTAGACATATCAAATGGTTTAGTGAAAAGGTCTGCTAACTGATCATCTGAATTAACATGGACTAAAGTGACTAGTTTCTTCTCGGCACAGTCCCTAATGAAATGGTACCTAATCTCAATATGCTTAGTTTTAGAATGCTGAATGGGATTTTTAACAATTGAAACAACATCAGTATTATCTATATGAATAGGGGTACCCATGAAATTTAAACCGTAATCCAGCAGCTGATTCTGAATCCACAGCACTTGCGAGCAGCAGGAGGCAACAGCAATGTACTCCACTTCAGCCGTTGAGACTGACACTGTTGTGTGCTTCTTGCATTGCCATGAGACCTGACGGTTCCCTAAAAACTGAGCTCCTCCCGTTGTAGACTTGCGATTGAGTTCACAACCGACGTAGTCACTATCTGAGAAGGATCGAAGGTCAAAGAGCGAATCTTTAGGATACCAAAGTCCTCTGTTTGGATTGGACTTCAAATACCAAAAAATCCTCTTCACGGCCATTAAGTGCGATTCTTTCGGCTTACTCTGGAAACGGGAACATAGGCAGACTCCAAACATGATGTCGGGACGACTTGCTATCAAATACATGAGAAATCCAATCATAGACCTGTATAAGTGCTCATCTATGCAAGCACCCTCCAGATCTTTATTTAACTTGTGGCGAGTGAAGACGGGCGTAGAGAAGCCTTTAGAATCTTGAAACCCAAACTTCTTTGGGATCTCTTTCACATATTCCCTTGGCTGATAAGAATGCCATATGGTTTCTGTTTCACTTGAATTCCAAGGAAAAATGTTAACTCTTCCATAGCACTCATCTCAAATTTCTTCTTCATTAACTCCTCAAATGCATGGCATAGGCCGACGTTTGTTGAACCAAAAATGATTTCGTCGACATACACTTGCACTAACAGCATATCTTCACCAACATGTCGAATGAATAGTGTTTGATTAATTACCCCTCGCTTGTTGATGCGACATAAGCTAGGAAGATTCCTATTGCCTCCAGACTAGCGACAGGCGCGTAGACGTCTTCGTAATCAATGTCGTCAACTTGCATGTACCCCTTCACAACTAAGCGGGCTTTATTTCTGATAATAATTCCACGGTCGTCTCTCTTGTTTTTGAAGATCCATTTGACAGGAATAGGCTTTAAACCCAGAGGAGGATCTACCAAATGCCAGACATTGAGCAATTTGAATTGTAGTAACTCTGTTTGCATGGCTTCAATCCAGTTATCATCTAAAAGTGCAGCAGCAACTGCGGGAGGCTCTTCTTGTTTCTTGAGTGATTTCTACCAAGAATCAACTCAAACAACAAGCAAATCCATCCAAAATTGACAACTCATATGAGATTTTCTCCATTTTGAGACAAACCTCAAAAATGAAGAACATGGCTCTGATACCAATTGTCAGGAACAGATTTGAGCAACATGTTCTCATATGATTCATCACATAAGTGCGGAAATCATGTGTGATGGTCGATTCTGGATGAATCTGCATCAATGCTCACCCATTGATGATTACTAAAGCTCAAGAACACACACTAACACCAAGAACACACACACAAATGATCTCTTGAAGAATAATCCAGGAGTTCCACCCCTCAATAGAGTTTTCTCAACTATATATATACTATAAGAGAGCATAGGACAAAAAGAATGTTTGGCACACACAATCATTGCCTAGAATTCAGCAAAATATTCCATCAGCATAGACAAGTTCGCTAGGAATTAGACAAGTTCGCTAAGCATAAACAAGTTCGCTAACAAGTCCGCTAAGCATAAACAAGTTGGCTAACAAGTCCGCTAAACATAAACAAGTCCGCTAACAAGTCCGCTAAGCATAAACAAGTTTGCTAACAAGTCCGCTAAGAATGGACAAGTCCGCTAACAAGTTCGCTAAGAGCAAAACAACTTCGCTAAGAGCAAAACAAGTTCGCTAAGTTTAGAAACAATTCTGCTAAGTAAACAAGTCCGCTAGGAACAAATCAAGTACGCTAAGACAAACTTTGACCAAATATGATAAGTGTTAAACAAGTTCGCTAAGTACAATTATCAGAAGTTCGCTAAGAGGAAAAACAAGTACGCTAGATTCATAAACAAAATGTTTCTAAGTACAAACTCAAAGTCAATTACAAATCAAAGTATCTAATCTAGATAGGACATCAAAAAGGTCTTCACCAGCAATACTCAACGGTGAATAGTTTGTGTTGCCAACAAAATAGGTTCCAACAATCCCACATTGGTGGGGAGGAGAACTAAGCACCGCTTTATAAGGGTGTGGATACCTCCCATATCAAGACGTGTTTTAATTCCGTGAGGGGCGGATGCCTGAGTGCATGCCGACTGCCAAAGCGGATAATCTCTAGGTGCGACGGGTCTGGGCTGTTACAGATAGATGTGACACCTGGAAAATTCAGGTTATTTTTTTGGACAAACACGAACATGGAAAACTATTTATATCAAACATACATGCATTTATACATCTAATAGGATTGTTAGATGTGTTATCGAGTCCAAGAACAACCACACACGAGTCAAGTCAGTCCTCATCGTTGATGAAACTTTAATAAAACGCTAATCGAACGAAGATAATTTGTGTAACGTATGATTGTGTGATTTTATGTAACATTGCATGTTAACTGAATTACGTGACTCTTATTTCATGTGATCATATTGGTTGTTTTAGAATTTCACGAAATAGGAATCATGGGTTGCAACACTTTAGAAATAGCTTACAAGCTAGGTAACCAAATTAATTACTAACACTATGATTTTTGACGAATCTATAATATAATTAATTAGAAACCTATCAAAAAATAATAATAATAACAAAGTTGGCTTCCATCATAATTCAACTAAATGTCCGTCTTTAATTATGAGGGGATATGCACAAGTTGTTTTAAATGGGTTTACATCAAATTCGAATATTTGATCAAGTTAGTTTTATCCACACAAAAAAAAAATAAAGTTCCCAACCTCTTCCCCAAAACCCTCCTAAAAGCCGTGATATCTCTCTCCCCCTCTCTATTGCGTACGCAGAAAACACCCCTCTCTCATCCCCTCAATATCCGCCCTCTTTGAACCAGCAGTGATTGCGAACTAAAGTGAAGCGACAACGGAGGTCGCACGCCATGAACGCATACTCGGACCCTCCTAATCACGGCTCGAGGTATGCAAACCTAACCCTTCGTAACCTACAAACTAATACGTCTTGTTTTTCCTCTATGTGCCTTTGTTCACAACTGAATATACCTAAAGACTTCTATGCGTTGCTGCTAGCGTAACGTAGTCGAGGCAATTTGGAAACACGTAGAATAACGTAAGCAAGAAAACAACAACGCAAGGCATACTAAAACTGATGAAACCATTGTCGTTAGTGATTGCTGATGGGTCCTATCCCAGAAGACCACATACCTATGCTATTATATTTTTGACTGAGGACATAAAATTTATAGAACAAAGTAATCCTATCTATTAGAAAGCATAAACCAAAGATAAATATTTTGTTCTAAAGAAAGTAACTTAGGAGCAGATGCACATAAACAACCAACAATTAAAAAAAATCAAACCCATATGAATCACCAACCTAAGAATTACTATATCCATATCAATTACCGACCTAAGAATTACTATTAACATATGTAATGAAAATGTATGCACTTGACCTGGATATCACCTTCTCTTTTTGGTTTCACCGGCCTCATGTCCTGCAGAGGATCGAACGATTGTTGTTAGTAAAGGAAATGTCGATGACATCATTATATTATACAAATGAGGTTAAAATGTCACTAACCTAGGCTATTTGTAATCTAGGTTATAAATAATCTAGTAGGAACACAAAGCAAATTATTAATTTGAGCAGTTAAACTTGATATAAGAAGTTGAATAACTTTGAGTTCAGCTGCGTTTTTTTTTTCTTTTTAATTTATGAGGGCCATTGCCTGCGGTAATTGTTTCCATTTGTAGCACAATAAATTTACAGAGTTTAAAACATAGAGTTTAGCCACATAGAGTTTGGTCACATACAATTATAAAAATATGAGCCCATTATATATGCTGCATTTTTTTAAAGCTTGATTTTATTGTAATGATATTTTTTTCTAAAACTTACTCTTTTAACTCAATCCTATTTTGCTCATAACCCGTTTTGACCCTATTACCTGACCCGTGACTTTTGCCTAGCTTACATTTGCCATTGTAATTAGACCAAAACTCACCTCACAGTTTCAAATCTTTTCCATTGTTATCCAAAACAATATCAGATGTCAATCCTTCCAAAACTGTTCTGATTGCACCAACATCACCCCATATAGTCTTACCACCTCCTTCCATAATTTCCTGACACAATTTATCAATGCTTAAGTACACAAATATATCATTGATATAGAAAATCTAGTGAAGGGTTGCTTCTTCATCTTGAAGGATTATTCATCACCAACAGTGAAATCATGACCCGAACCCAGAAGCACTTTAGTCAAAATTTCTAAAAGTTATACCCAGTTTTCTAAATTTTTACATCTAAACTATATTATAACACTAAATTTTACATCATGTAAAGCATATGTAATATGTGTATGATAACTTTAAATTATAATTAAAGTATTAAACAAAATCCCCAATCCTCCCATCTTAGAATTAAATTCCGAATTCCATCGGATCCGTACCTTATATAAATATTTAACACTTTGTACTCCTGAACTTTATACTCCTTAACTGAGGTTTGAGTCGAAGATACACCAAAAGTTTACATGCCTCATTACCTGCAGAAACAAAACGGAGATCAAATCTCTTGAGTTTGGATCAAAATGTATAAAAATCGAATGCCTTCGCAACGCTAAAGTCTATCATCGCCCACCCAATAAATCTTAAGCCCCAAATCAAGACATCTTGCTATGAACTTTTAAGGCCAACATATTATAATTAATATAAACAGCTGACAAACACAAAAAGCTTAGGATTCAAGGGTTAATAATATCCAATCTCTAAACCAAACACAATAATTCATGTGAAAGTTTATGATTTAAAAGGTTAATAATATACCAAACCCTTGTTGAATTGAAAACCAATGAACTGCAAAGGATGAACAAAACCATTGAGAAAATAAAACAGTTTTCATTCTTAAGAAAACCATGGAAAAGATTAAACTGCAACTGGCGTCGTCTCCATTATGTGCTCACCAACGACCATCGAATATTATCTTTATGAAACATCATGAGCATAAAATATAAGGTCGGTGCTGTGAAATTAGTGTTCAGGGGAGATGAAAACACAGATTAAACAAATCGAACAAAAAATATTCAGAAATTAAAGATTATGAAACTTCATAGATGAAAACATAAATCAATGGATGCGATACATACCTGCTATGCCATTAATGGATGTGTGGAATGTAGGTTGGAAACACGTTTTAATGCACCATAATGTATCAAACTTATGTCAAAGAAAAGTCATGATTCAAATTTTCAACACTTAGAAATAAGTAATATGAAAAAAAAATGCATAAAGATTATCATAAGAAATATGAGATAAGTACATTGACCTGTACATACATAGATTACTTCTGATATAACTTTCAACTCAAAACATAATCCAATGACAAAGTTTATCTGAAACTTTTGATTACATCTTGGACATGGCATAGACTAAAAAACAAATGACCATCATATTAAACCATTGAGTAAGAAGATAGTAGGGACTGCGTACAATTTAGTATTAAAGATATTAAAACGACCCAAAGTTATTCACATATATAATCTATGTGTCTCTAGATATAAGAAAGGGAACGAAACATATAAGTGTAAACAGGTGGTTGTTAAGTGGTTGATGCTAAAAGGTAATTTCTAGACTTCCAAAAGATGTTTGAAAAGAAGTTTACCACAAATTTTATACACCAATTCAAGTACAGAATACTAAAGGCTCATTATCTTTTACTTTAATTTTCTTAACATCCAAAAACATAAAGCATGTAGAACTAACATCAACCATCTGATATGAAATTAGGTCAGATCAAACAAAAAACGTACATGTGCAAATCCGCCAAAACCTCCGGCCACCGCATAGAGGGAGAGGGAAAGATGACGATCTGTGAACAAGGTTCGAAGTCGATTGATTTCCACCTCCATCCATCTTCAAAATTCATCCAAAAACCCTAATATTTCCGATTCATTAATCATAATCAGACCCAAGAACTGTCGATTTAAAACTTAGATGACGCAGAGATCTGCGAATCCTCCCTGAAGATGACGGGTTCCCTTCAGTAACCAACAACCACATCGTCGTCTTCTAACCTTTCCACCTCGAAGAATCCTGCCATAACGAAGGACAGACATCGCCAAAACAAAGGATAAACATCATAATCGACATTGATGAACATCAAAGCTGGAGAAGAAAACAAACCCAAGAGAAAGTGAAGAAGGGACAGTTGTCTGTCATCGGTTCAGAGAGAGAGAGGCAAAAGAGAAGGTGTACAGCCATTTGAGAGAAATCAGTGAGTGAGTCTTCTTTTCTTTGTTTTACACGGCAAGCCTTACAACCAGATATATATGATATGCTTAAAGAGTTGTACCGAAAAAGATGTTATGCTTGTAAGTTGTGCATTATAATTTATAAAATATGCATCAATGAATGTACAATAAGTTGTTAAATATTATATCGGATAATGTGATGCATGAAGGATATGATGTTAGGTGATAGATTTCATGCATGGATCGAATGAGGTGGCTAGGTGGATAAATCTTAATATTCAAATTTATGGACCTTTTCATGCTTGACATTTATTAGTGGTTGGGATGACTCCTTAGGTGATCATAATCTGAGTGTTGTTGTTATGGATGGCAAAAAGGGGTGGTAGCAATTCTTAGAATTGAAGAACTCATTTAAATGACCAAACAAATTTTTATACAAACTTAGACAAACCTCATTTTTTTTACAGCTTGCTGTCAAGTTTTTGGGTCAACTTCGGAAGGCCATAACTCACTCAATTCTTAACGGAATTGTTAGAGCATTTTCTGTGTGACGTGTGATGTATTCAGTTATCATCGTTAGCGATGTTTATCACAGTTAGTGATGTTTAGTTAGAATAGTTAGTTCAAAGTTAAAAGGTAGAAAATGTCAATTACTATTTCTTGAGGGACTTGGAATGACATGAATGAATGAGTATATCGTATTCATTCTAAAATTACGATCAAGGTACATAAGATTGAAGCTTCACACGAACTCAAGATGGGTGCAACGAAGTGGAAAACGAACCTTGAGTTCGTTACCTACGAACTGGGAGCATATATATATATATATATACATATTGCTCAAAAGGGTAATTTTGTCATGAAATTTCCTTAATCTTAAGACGCTTACAATAAAAGATGCAACATGTACAAGTGTTTCAAGCCTCACATTTAAACCTTCCCTAATCATTTACAAGCACCAAGCATGAGGGTATTTTCGTAAAACAACAATTCAGCCACTTTTAGTCTCGATGGTTGCTCCTTCTCTCTCGAATAACACATATCTCCAGAGTCTTTCTCCTCTCAGTTGGGCAATCTCTGCCTATCCCTTCGATTAAAACGTTTGAGTATCTCAAGCATCTCAAGCATCTCAAGCATCTCACGCCTCCTTCTTTTCAATTCAATTGGACCGCTAGCTATCTCCTACTTAATTCACTTCTGGCACAACAATCCGCCTAAGGTTTTCATTCTCTCTGCTCACCCTCGAGTTTTCACTCTCCGCAAAACACACAATCCTCCGCCTCCACCAAACTGGAGTTCCCGGATCTCTGCAGCAAAACATGGTATGGTTTCCAGCCTAGAAACTTCTGATTTGTTGTTTTCGAACTAAATCCCGTTTGAGAAATCATTTGTATTGCTTTGAACAGGTGCTTCCATTGTTGATTAGTAAACATCAAAGTCAAGGTAAGCAATGAATACATCATAATCGAATTGCTCTTGCACCTACACCACCGTCACATCCTCTTTCAGCGGCCTTTGAAATAAATTTGAAATCCAATCCTCTTTTCTTTTCAATGGTGAACTGTAAATCTTCTCATTTTAGGGTTTTAGGGTTTATAAGTCCCCAAATCATCTCATTGCTTATTTTGTTCAGGCATAAATTCTTTCAGTTACTTTTTTATGATGCTCTTCTCATCTTCTGCACGGGTTCTGACCCAAACTAGGTTCTATTATTGTAGTAATCTACATAAAGACTTGTAGCGATTAAACATTAATTTTGTGACAGGGATGGATGAGATATAAACAAGCAAAATTTTTTATGTTATCTTATTGGACATTTGGATTTATCAGGTGCGATATACATGAAAAATTAATTGCTGCTTAAATGTCTGCAAAATTATGGTGTGTTTGAATTGTAGGTATGTTTTGTTTACTGCTTGTATTTTCTCTGAGATGTTTGTAAACAGGTCAAGATTATGTGCATATGTACATGCTTATAGCCTTCATTTGTTTTAAATACAATATATGGACTCATCAACTTTATGTACAAGTTATGCATTTTGGCTACTCAATCCTATTTAATTGGTTAAATTTCTTGGTTAGTGAACTAATATTGACTTCATGATCCTTGTAGGAATCAAGGAACTATTGGTGGAGATTTCTTCAAGAAACTGGAGTTGGCATTAAAGATCCTTATTTCTTTATCTTGATAGATTATAAAGTAATATTATCATTTATCCCTTCTACTGTTTGATCATCCATATTGCTTTGTCTGCTCATTTAATCTCAGTTCTTCTAGAAACTGACAATGATTTCTCATTTTATTAGTGGCATTAGGAGGTTGTATGCTCGAGCACGCCAAAATGATCCTGGGATGGATTTGAGGACTTGGGGTTGCTGGAACACCCTCAGGGCCGATCTTCTTTTTGTGTGGTTTTAATTTGTGTTTTTGTTTCTCTTTGAGGTGAAGGACTATAGAAACGTAGTCTTCCATATTGTGATTTCTTATTTGTGGTTGGGTTTGTGTGAATTTCTTCATTCAGGTGTATTTATGATCATGTATTTGAATCTCAGTTGAGACCACTCACTGTTTCGTATTCATTAGGAGTCGTGGAGAACAATTTGAAGAATGGATTTGATGGGTTTAAGATCAGTTCTATGAATGAAACTGGATTGGTATTATTAAAAAAGGTTTACTTTTTATTTTTAATTTCATGCTACGTATTCTTACCTAATTTATTTGACTGTTTTTTGCAGAATCTTATTAAACCTCTTATGTCATCTATTGGTGTTTTTAGATCTGCAGACATCAACAGTGTTGATACATGAATTGTGCGTCGTGTGAAGTATCGAGCGAAGACCAAGTTCAAGTCAATATAGGGTTGGCCGAACTAGGTCCGAACCTAGAGTTCGGACCAGCCGAACCTGGGGTTCGGTGGGAGTTCGGCCGATCGGGTATATATAGTTGTTTGAGCTTTGTATTCGGGAGTTCTGAGCGTGTGAGCAAATCTTAAGTGTGTGTTTCTAAGTGTGTATTTTCTGAGTCTGTATCTGAGTGTTTCACTGATTGTAATTGTTCGTTTTGATCAATAAAACAATCGGTTAATTACGTTTCGATGTCCGATTAGCTAGATCGAGTAGACGATCCGATGCTCACGCATTTTCAAGTGGTATCAGAGCTTTCTGGTTCATTATACTGATCTGTGGTTGCTATTTTTGGACTTTTGAAAGTTTCTCGAGGTTCATAACGTGTTTTCTATCATTTTTGACGTGTGTTTTATGTCAAAATTGTTCCTAAACCATTTCCTATCGACTTTTCTGATCCACTATATCGAGTTTCATCAAAATCAGTCCGTTTTCACGAGTTTTCGAAAAATGTCTTCGAGGTTCGGAGGTTACTGGGCAAGTTCGGAGTAACCACTCCGAACTTGAGGTTCGGAGGTGACTCGAAGAGTGTTCGGCGAGAGTTCGGTGGTGTATCGGTCTAGATTCGGTGAGATTTGAGGTTCGGAGGTAGATCGGAGTCTACATAGATTCGGAGCTCGTTCGGTGAAGGCTCGGAGGTGGTTAGGTGAGATTTCGGAGCTAGTAGTTGATTCGGACAAGGTTCGGAGCTCGTTCGGAGTCTGATTTAGGTTCGGACTAAGTTCGGTGAGGGTTCGGACAGCAGACTAAGTTCGGAGCAAGTTCGGAGGGCAGAATTGTTCAGATTTTCAACGATGTCGGAATTTCAAGCATTTCCTGCAATGCAAAATGCAATGCAAACTATGGTAAATTTTGACAATGAAATTGGAACAAGTCAGAAAGTTCCCAAATTGTTAAAGCTTGAAGATTACCAAAATTGGAAGAAACGGTTTTCTGCTTATATTAGCACGAATGACATTGATTTATGGATTCCAATTCGAAAGTTGTATGAACGACCAATGGAAGATGGAGATCTTAAAGAAATTCAAGACTTCGATGGTGATGAAAGAAAAAGTTATGAGCTTGAAAAGAAAGTTTATGGTTATCTTACTATGGCTTTACCTACTGAATTGCTTCATCAATTTAGTACTTGGAAGAAATCTAAGCAATTATGGGATGCTCTATCCGCAAGATGTGAAGGGAATGCTGATTATAAGAAGAGTCGAAAGAAAGTTTTAAACAAAGAATTCGATAATTTTCAGAATTATGATAATGAAAACATTACTGCTTTAGTCTCAAGATTTTCACATCTGATTAGTGAATTGAAGGTTGTTGGAATTGAAAAGACTGATGCAGACTTAAAGGAAAAGATCATGGAAGCGTTACCTAAAAAGTGGGAAAATTATGTTCTGTTACTCACTCATGACAAGGATTATTCTACAATGACATTTCACGATCTTACTGGAAAACTTCATGCTCGGGAAATGGAAATGTTAAACAACAAGAAGTCAACTGCTATCTTGCAAAATCCTGAGTTATACCATGGTGAGAATAGTGCAAGCATGAGTGCAAAATCTAAGTCAAATCAGAATACAGCACCAAGTGTTGCATTTATAGCTGGAGCTTCAGGAAATGCTGATAATAATTCTTCAAGAGGTTGCAATTTCATAATTCTAAATTTTCCAAATCAAAGTGCTTTTTCAGCTGAATCAACAGATGATTGTGCCAAAATGATTTCTGCATTGATTTCTTCATCTTTTGGTTTGATTCTCAAAAATGTTGCTGATGCAAAGTTAACCAGTGAGGATCTTGAAGAACTTGATGATGATCAATTAACTGAATTGGATGTTTCTTGGCAATATGCTATGTTATGTCAACGGTCAAAGAGGTTTTTCAAGAAACATGGAAGACGTATTTCTGGTGACAAATTGGGTTTCGACAAGTCAAAACTAAAGTGTTTTAAGTGCCAACAACTTGGTCATTTTGCCAAAGACTGTCAACAGAAATCTGATATTCCACAATCATCCAAACCTGGTTTTACTCAACCATCTACCAGTAATACAGGGAAGACAACAGCCTTGACAGTTCAAAAAGATGGTGTTATTGATTGGGGTAAACATTTTGGATATGATTCATCAGCTTTAATAGTCACTCATGTTCAACAAGAAGATTATTGTTCAGATACAAGTTCAGATACTAATTCAGATACTAGTTCCATTCCAAGTTCTTATGAATCTGCTGAAAACTTGGAGAGTCTGATGAAGGAAAATGCTTTGTTGATGAAGAAAGTTCAGCAACTGAATGAGGAATTTGATGTGGTTAAGTCTGAGTTGCAGATTTCTAAAGAATGTGAAAAGAGTTTGGTTTTGAAGAATGAGGATTTGACTACTGAAATCAAAATGTTAAATGAAGTTTTAGAAGGTTTGAAGCAAGATAAGGAAAATGTTGAAATTTCAAAAGATAAGATTTGTGAAGAAAAGAATGAGTTGATGCAAGAAGTGAAGAAATGGAAGGATGAAACAGAAGATACTGCTAATGATTTTCAGAATTTGTTTAACAAATCCAAGATCAAGCTTGATTTGCTTACTAAAAGTGTTGAAGAATCTGATGCTAAAATTAAAGCATATCAAGTTGATATGGAAAAATTGTTGGATGAGAAACGTGAGTTGGTTAAGGTTAACAAGGTGCAAGTTGCAAATCTGGAAATTCAAAAGAGAAATGAGGATAAACTGAAGAAGGAGTTACATGAAGGACTTGATAATCTTCGCTTGCAAAAATTTGAAACTCACAAAGTTGCCAAGCGATTGATTGCTAAGGAAAAGGAATTTGCAGAAGCTCAACAGCAAATTTCTGATCTCAAAATTCAGGTTCTTGATGCTAAAAGACTGCTCAACAATGTTTCAAATTCTCAAGTTTTCACAAGTTTTTTAGCAAATGATGCAAACTTTGAAAGAATGTTTGATAAAACTGCATCACCCCCTGCTCATATCAAGGAAGCTTTTAAAGAAGTAAAGGAACGAGTTGATGTTTTTGATTATTCAAAGATTTCATCTTCTACTTCTGAAGAAGCAAAGGTTGTTAAGAAAAAGAAAAATAAAAAGAACAAGGAAAAGGTTCTGAAATCTAAGATTCCTCCAGCACCGAAGTTTGTTTCAGGTTCTTCTTCTGCTGATAAAGAGAAATCGGCTACAACAAGTGACAAGATTCAGTCTCAACCTGAAATTGATGAGACAATCTTTTATGAACAAAAGAAACTTCCTGATGTGAAAGCTGAATTCACAAGATTAGCCAAGAATGGACATTCTACATCGGAGGTGAAAGGATCTGGAAAGAATGTTGGTCTGGGTTTTCATGAGACGAAGGATATAGCTGTGAAGGTTCAAGCATCTTAATCCCCAGATTTGAAGAAATTAAAGATGAAACAAGTGAAGAAGGAAGTTTTTCAAGCTGATAAAATTCAACCCGAACGTTTTTACAAACTCAAGGGTTCTGATCAATTGTTTTCGGATAAAGAATTTCCTCTTCACTGCGTGGATGCTCGAAAGATTTCGGAAGTGTTTGTGAAAGCTAAAATATCTTCTGAAAGTTCTCAATCTCTAAGTCCAACATCTAAATGGGTGCATGATCATCGTCATCAGGTATATGATTCTCATTCTGATCATGCTAGAGATATTCATGTGTGTTCTTCGCAGGTATATCTTAAGTGGGACAAATCAACTCGAATTTGTTATATTTGCCGCCAAAAAGGGCACATGGCAAAAGATTGTCCACTTCCTGCTGAATCAAATTCAAGGTTTCACAAGAAATCAGTTTTTGGTAAACCTGCCACACCAAAGTTCTTTGATGAACAAGGCAGAGTTTTTGATGAATTTGAACCTACATTCTTTCAAAAACAAAAACGTTTTGTTCCAAAGTTTTCAAAGGATCAAAATGTAGGTTCATCATCACAGTCACCTGTGACTATTTCATCGAAAACTGAATTACCAAAACAACAAGAATGGAAACCTAAGGTGGTTTCAAAGCTTCGGGTCATTTGGGAACTAATCAGGTTGTCCAGTGTGCAGGTACTTCTAGAAGACCTATCGACGATTGAAAAGTTGTTGATGGAGGAGTATTCTGCTTAATTTAAATTAAATGACAAATTTTTCTCATATGCAACTTTTCTGAATTCTAAAATCTGAAACATATCCGTGTTGATTGATCAATTTTCTTTGCTTACGTTTTTCTCAAAAAGGCAAAAATAGAGTCTTATTTTTGTGTAAAATGAAAATCCAAAAATAGAGTTTTCATTTTAAGGGGGAGAATTGTAAGTAAGGGTGAGTAATTGAGAAAGAGCATGTCATGGAAAGAAGGTGAATACATGCAATATATATAAGGAAGGAAGGTGAATACATGCACAATATAAAAATTGAGAGAAATTGATCATTGGGAAATGATGGTACATTGGCATACGTATCTGACTCATGGATAAAGTAGATGAAAGGGCCATAAGATCATTGTTTGATATGCTTGGTAGGCTTGGCAAATCAGAAAGTATTCAGATGTGATATACACTAAATACTAATGCTTGACCATGTGGATAACATCTTGATGCATATTTCATGACACAAAAAGAAAAATAAGTGTGAAATTCAAAATGAGAAGTCACTGTGTATACATGTGTTCATTTTGCAAAGATTTAATCTTGTTTGATTTTCTTTATTTTGTCAAACGATCGGACTTTCTCTGCGTATCGAAAGATCGACCTGATCGTTGTTCGTTTGACGTTCTGCTTTATTTTCTTTAGTGTTTCGTATAACTCATCGGACTTTCTCTGCGTGTACGGAAGTACCGACCTGATTGTTGTTGATACAATTTCAACTTGTTTTATTTTCTTATTTTGTTAAATCCGAGGTCTTATCTGCGTATCGAAAGATCGACCTTAAGGTAGACGATTTAACGTTCTTATTTCTTTTTACATGGAACACAGTTGACTATATCATGAAAATATTATGCATTGTGAAAATTCACAAGTGCTGTCACACAAAAAGGAAAAAGAAAAGAAACAGAAAATGTCTGATTATGTCTGATAGTGTGGGATACACTGGTCAAAGCAAATTTAATCAATACCTTAACATATCCAAATGTTATGAGTATGATTCTGCCTGAGTTTAAGTTGGACAAATTATACCAGCAATCAGCATGACTTATGTGCTTTGATTAATCGGAATTGAAGTGCAGTTCAGTGCGTTATGTTCAATATGATCCCATATAGTGATCTTTCTCATACCAAAAATAGTGTTTGATTCTGTATTGTAATTTCATTTCGTTTCAGAAAAGAACAAAAAGATTTTCGGTGTGTTTTAGCATAAACTGTCAAAAAGTCAAAAAGATTTTGTTTCTGCTTTATTTTCGATCTGATCAACACGTGATGTAAATCATTTTCAATATCATATCTTGGAGTCTCGAAGAGACGTTTTGCGCCAAAATTATTTTAGGGATAGGCTATTCGTACCCCCCCTTAGTTACTTGTTGCACTCCCCCCCTGATATCTTATTTTAAAAATTATCATATTCCACCCCTATAAAACTATGTTTATAAAGATAGTTTATTTTAAACAATTTTTTAAAAATAAAATAACAAAAACGATAATCATTTTCCAAAACTGTTTAAAAAAACATTTTAATAAGAGTTCTTTATTTAAAAAGAAAAGTTTTTCAACAGTTTTTTTTAAACGTTTTTTAAAGAGCTTTTTTCAGTTTAGAAAAAAAAGACGTTTTAAACAATTTTTTTATAAAAACGTTTTTATAAACATTTTTTTAAAATGTTTTTTAAACAATTTAAAAAACGTTTTTTAAACAATTAAAGATTTTTTTTAACAGTTTTATTTTTAATTAAAAACCGATAATCATTTTTAAAACTGTTTAAAAACATTTTTTAACACTGTTGTTTTTAAAAACGTTTTTTAAAGCTTTTTTAAAAGTGTTTTAAGCAGTTTTGTAAAAAAACTTTTTAAGCGTTTTAAACAGTTTTCTTTTAATATTTTTTATATGAACGCTCGTTTTTTAGACGTTTTAAAAAAATAAAAATGTTTTTTAAAGAGTTTTACTTTTTTATAATTTTTTTGTAAAAAAAGAACTGTTTAAAAAAATTATTGGTTCAAATATACCAAAATAAAATCAAAAGGTTTAAATAGTAATTATCTATAAATTAGGGGAGGGGGTGCAACAAGTAAAAATCAATTATAAGGGGGGTACGAATAGTAGCACCCTTATTTTAATGTTTGAGCAGGTTGCTATGTGCAAGTTATCACAACTTCAAGTCTTCTGAAGATGTTGATAAACGACCAGAGATACACTAAAATGCCATCAAGTATTCAAGATCAAGTTACGATCAAGTTGAGGAAGAGTTTGTTTGAAGTTTCATTTCATTGAACGAACGGATTTTACACTTGAGGGGGAGCTTGATTGAAGATACAGAGTCGATGATGTTAAAGGGATACTGCACACGACGAGGGGGAGTTTGTTGATACATGAATTGTGCGTCGTGTGAAGTATCGAGCGAAGACCAAGTTCAAGTCAATATAGGGTTGGCCGAACTAGGTCCGAACCTGGAGTTCGGACCGGCCGAACCTGGGGTTCGGTGGGAGTTCGGCCGATCGGGTATATATAGTTGTTTGAGCTTTGTATTCGGGAGTTCTGAGCGTGTGAGCAAATCTTAAGTGTGTGTTTCTGAGTGTGTATTTTCTGAGTCTGTATCTGAGTGTTTCACTGATTGTAATTGTTCGTTTTGATCAATAAAACTATCGGTTAATTACGTTTCGATGTCCGATTAGCTAGATCGAGTAGACAATCCGATGCTCACGCATTTTCAAACCGGTACAATTTCCTGTTCCTATTTAGGTATGGTTTTCTATGTTTCTGATTTATTTATGCTCTTATGAATGAAAATCAATCCTTGCAACTTATATGGGCTAACTTCTTATGATAATCTATTTACTACACTATTTTCTGGATGCTACTTTTTCATTTACACTGATTGCATAACATTTTAAGTTGCACCACCCAATAGTCCTTCTTCACTAAGAGAAAGTTGCTGGAATTATAACACTCGGCTTCCCATTTGCACCTCAAGGTGCCTTCCCGGTTCAACATTGTCAAGGAAGTACACAGGTAACCTATAAGTTTTATTCTTCATTAACATATGAAAATATGTTTTCTTCTAAGAGTTCGTGATATATGGTCTTACGATCCCTATCTAATTCAATTATTTGGCAAACATAATTTTGTAAATTCAATTACTCAGGGTAAATTATTCACCCCTCAAAATTTCTGTTTGTTTTAGTTATAAAATGATAGATCTGAGCTTCGATAGATATGAGCTTCGATTTTGTGGGTGAGAACTTGCATTTGGTAATGTTCCTTTCCGTGCTTATTAATAAGTAGTATGTGTATGTTTCTGGGTTGAAGTGAGACTTGAAGATTTCTTTTGTTATTAGCTTGTGCTGATCTTAAGTTGATTTGAGCCTTTTTCAGTCCCTTTCTGACGGTACCTTGGTTATCCGCAAACTTTCTTATGCTAAAAATTCAATAGTTACATGATGAAAATCAATAGCGGGAAGTCATCAAATGGGGGCCTATCTGATGGTCTTGATTAAAATGAAAATACGCATGCAAAGTTGAAGATTTTGGAGTACACTCAGGTTCGAACATGTATAATGATAAGGAAGCCCTCAAAAGTGAGTAGATCCTTTCTCTGGTGACTCTAATCAGTTGGTTTGAAGTGTTTTGCAAGCAAGATCCATGGTATGCAGTTGTGTTTATTAGAAATGGTCAGTCAAACCGACAGTGGGAAAGCGTTACTGTCATTTTCTCGTCATTGTTGGTGCCATATAAGTTTCTTACGTTATGTAGATTCTTCAATTTACTTGACTACAAGTATTTATTTTAGCTGTCTTGATAGTGTCCCATATAACTTTATGTTATATATTACTTGAAAAACTGACTTCAGATTACCTCGGACATGCTGAAAGCACAACTGGTATGATCAAAAGAGGAGGCAAGATTATGTTGAAAAACACAATCCTTGACGAAAGGTGCGAATATAAACACTTACAATTTGAAGTTTTATTTTTCTATCTGTAAACATTTTCGACCCGCTAACCACGTCACATACTCAGTATCCTCAAATAAACGTTGGAATCTATTGTATAGTTGTACTTCAAATCAAATTTCTTTACAACCAAATGCTTTCACTACTAAAAGGAAATTTTAGAGGTAAAATAGCAGTGACTAGGTACTTGCAACTAAAACTGTTAAAAGTTATTATTTTTTCAGAAAAAATAGAACAAATTGCATGAGAAACAAACAAAATGTTTTAGGTTATTCTAAAAAGTGATCTGGTCCATACCTTAATCTTTTAACTCATTTTGATCTAAATTTTCTATGTTGGTCTCAAGATTATTAAAACAATCAAGGGGTTGGGACCATACTAAGTAAGACGAGAGGAAGAACTATCATTCTTTTTATGATCATGAACATTATATGTTTATTTTCCTTCATTAGTATTTGTATTACTCAGGCAGTTTTTGAAATTGCTTTTGTTCATTATTGATATTAATAACATGCTTTTATACGGTTTTGTCATTTTCATCATCATATTCATTATATATATATATATATATATATATATATATATATAGATAGGTTTCAAATATTTTATTTTTGTTATAAATGGTTTGAGATCCTTTTTGAATTTTTATGCATTTCAAGTTAAAAAAAAATTGTTTCTCTATTGACCAACCTTATCAGTTTTAGAAGTAAAGTTTGTTTTAAGAGAACTTGTTTTTAAATCTGCAGTTGGTAATTTTACCCGTTCATGTTCAACTAATGAACTCTTAAAGTAACCCTACAAGTTTTACACTCATATGTATAGTTCAACCATTTTTTTCTTGCAGGTTGTACATTATATCACCTACACAAATTTATTTCTTCAGTTTTTAGGTGATTCAAACAGATTTCTTTTATTTTGCAGTTAACCAGCTTTCTTATTGCAAGTTTTAAACTGATTTATTTTGTTGCGGTAAATCCAAATTTATGTAAGCCTTTTGATGGCTTTTTATTTGGATTTTGACGAAATTGTAGTATGATAATGGAAAGCGGCAAGGTAGTCATGCTTTACATTCGTTTCTGCACACTCCAGGTTATGGAGCACACATACAGTTTGTGAATGCCATTGCCTGGGCACCATACAGTTTGTGTCACAACTCACATCTATAGCGTGGGTGATGATTCTCAGGCCCTCATTTGGGATCTATTTTCCATGGGTCGGCCTGTTGAAGGTGGATTGGATACAATTTTGGCATACATTATTGGTGCTGAAATTGATAGTTGTAGTGGCAATCTTCCCAAAGATTCAGATTCTGAGGGTGTGATTGTCTCAACAATTTGGTATGTGTAATTGTAGTTTATGATAATCGATATAGATTTGGGACTTCATTGACTGACATTTGCATTTACTTTTTTTTTATCATATGCCCATTGAGTTAAATGTTATTTTGTTCTAATCTATGTCATCACATTTGCATTTACTTTTTTTTTTTCTGTATAGTGCAACAATTTTGACAATAATATTTTATAGGATAACTGATAACATCCACATGAATGTACATCACTTTGTTGTCTCATAGTAATACACACTTAGGTTGTAAGAATATAACGTACATAGAAACAGAAATGGAAATTGAAGCTACTACAATCTAAAATCTAAAGTATAAAATATGATGAAAAGGAAAATAATGTGTTTTTTTTGCAACCATTCATTACATCGTGAATTTCTCATAGAATTTAGTAGGTTTTTGGGTACCATGTTATCTATGCTTGATAAATACACTTAATTTCATATCAGAAAGCTATAGCAAATGACCTGCTTTAGCTGAAATAAACCAAATGGTTGTATTCTCAGTTAGCTTGGCTTGCATGCTTAGTATTTTGGAATTGCAGTGTGTATGATGTGTTATGTCTGATATGATCTCATGTTGTGATATTTCTCACCAAAAACAAAAATAGAGTATAATTCTATATTGCATTTATGTTTTGATATAAACTTTGTAAAATCCAAAAAGATTTTCTTTCTTCTTTATTTTTGATCTGATCGACATGGGATACAACAAAATTTCAAAACTAAATGTCTTGGTTTCTCCAAAGGAGGAGTTTTGCTTCCAAGATTAAAGTTATGTTTGGAAAACAAATACCGCACTTCGGTTTTCTAAAGCTTGTAGGTTGAAAAGATCAAAGTCTCTCAGATACTGATCTCAGAATGGATTGCAAGCATGGTTATGAAGTTGTCAAAGAGTTTATTCCTTTAGCCAATCAGAGGACAAGCAAACAAATGATACTTTCATAAATGGTTCAGTTGACACAATTCCTGTTCCTGCCATGCCCACCCTACGTCAACTAACAACAGATTCAAAGAGTTTGAAGATCTGATACAACACACGTCAAGGGGAGTTTGTTAGAGCATTTTCTGTGTGACATGTGATGTATTCAGTTATCATCGTTAGCGATGTTTATAGTGGTGTTTAGTTAGAATAGTTAGTTCAAAGTTAAAAGGTAGAAAATGTCAATTACTATTTCTTGAGGGACTTGGATGGCATGAATGAATGAGTATATCTCATTCATTCTAAAATTTACGATCAAGGTACATAAGATTGAAGCTTCACACGAACTCAAGATGGGTGCAACGAGGTGGAAAATGAACCTTGAGTTCGTTACCTACGAACTCAGAGCATATATATATATATATATAGGGTTAGGATCCTGCGAAAACACATCTTTTTGTGAAAACTGCGAAAACACATATTAAAACTCACGTAACTTTTTCATACGTTAACGATTTTTCATAAAATTTGCGCCAAAAGTCTTATAATTACGTTATCTTTAAATCTGGAGCAAAATATTAAAAAAAAAAACTGAACGTTTTTTTCCCGTGTGATGCACATGTGCATCATATAATTAAAAAAAAATTATAAAATGCTATTTTTTTCTTTAAATCTAAAGATAACACAACTATTAGATTTAGGGTGCAATTTCTTTTTAAACTATTAATGTATATCACATGTATGAGTGTTTTTTGTGGTATGATGCACATGTGCATCATTCAATAAAAACGCAAAAAAATGATGAAAATATATGACATATGGTGCGACTAAGGAAAAAAAAATATTAACTCATACGAAAAGTATGAGTTTTTTTTTGTGATGCACATGTGCACCACACAAAAAAATATTTAAAAAAAATAAAAAAAGCGTCAAGTTTTTTAAAACTTTTATAGGATTAAAGATAATATAATTTTAAGACTTTTGGTTCAAATTTTTTTAAAAAATATTAACGTATGAAAAAGTTATGTAGGTTTTAAGATTTGTTTACGCAGTTCTCACAAAAAAATGGTGTTTTCGCAGGATCCTTCCCCTATATATATATATATATATATATATATATATATATATGTTATTGAGTTCGGATGAAAAGGAGTTCGGTCATAACCGTTTTCTTGAAGTTCTTTTGTAGGGGAGAGTTTTTGAACGTGAATTTCAGAGAGTTTTGTGTTTAGATCATTGATTAGGATCGTTCAACGAGTTCATATCATGTAATCTCTGATCAATTTGAGCTATAAACCGAGTTATATTTACGATTTTGTGTTCTTGAGTTTGGGGTAAGTTTCGGTCCAATTTTCGGTGTACAAATCACTAGATCGGGGGAAATCGTTTTTTCAGGAATTGAGTGATTCTTTTTCTAGAATTGACCTTAATGTGTTAGCTTTCAAGCCCAGGTAGTGACACCCCAATTGATTGAGGTTATGACCTCCATTCTTCCATCTCGAAATCACTGCGCAGCAGCCCCAAATTTTCTGAGTTATGGTTATAAAATAAATGTTTTGGGCTATCTAAGCAATTGGCATGATTATGATTTTTGGTATGAATGATATTAATATAGTTGGGTTGTTGTGGTTAAAATATGGAACTCTAATTGGATGTCAAAAGCTTTGAACTTAATAGTTTTATGAAACGGTTTGGATAAATCTTAGAAGCTTGGTTAGTGACTTTAAATTATCTTGGTGTGCTTATGTGTCCAACTTGTTGAATTGGAAAACTCTTATATGAAACCTAAATAATTCACACTTTCACATGAGATATGTCTTATGCATGAAAAATGTTATATGTGTTGAGAAGCTAGCTTGTGATCACATGTGTTGGTGTTATATAGCAATTTAGAATGCATACTAGAAACGATTGACATGTGCTTACCTGCTATAATTGGATACTTGCCAATTGAAGGAATATTCCTAATATAGAAACTTTCTGGACATTAAAAGTTAAACTGAACAAACAAACTCAATTGTTAACGGGTGACCAATGTGTTGTCAGGTTGATTGAATCAGTCTAAGTGTCATTACACTGTCGTCTCACACGGTTACATACATATTGGTGATTCGTAGAATAATCATCTACATCATATCAAACTCTTTCTGAGCACCCTAAGGTGAGTTCATTTCCCCACTTTTTAAGTATCTCCTTCGGGGCAGAAAATATGCTTACCAACATGGTTACAAACATACATACAAACATGCTTACAAACATCGAAATCTGGTAATACAATTATACTCTCTTTCCAATGATGTGCTTACATAACACACTTAAAAGTCCTTAACATATCGGACCATTAATATATGGATTATAGCGAGGAAGTATTGAGTAGTACTACTGGGTCTGACAAACCCCACCCGAGTTACTCACTCTAACTTGACTGTAGGTCAAACTGGTGTAATATTTGTCCTAACCAACACCATTGTTCATATTAGACAAGGCGGAAAAGCAACAAGCACAAACAGTCACACTTTGGTTGTGAACACATAGTGGTAATGAAACACAGCCTAGCTAGCTAATGATATAACTGTGATTACATTTTTGCAAACTATTGAACGTACATTTTGTTTAAACCTTTGTACTCACCAACCTTTGTGTTAACACATTTTAGCATGTCTTCTCAGGTATCTAGTTACGGAGCACGGTTAAGACGCATGCATCTTGATTGGGTCTGAAATTCGATTTAATACATTTTTTGGTTATTTCTTTTCATTATGGTTTAGGTGCCTGTTTTGCGCAATATGTTTACTTATCTCTATTTACGCTTCCGCATGTATTGAAAGTCGTTTTCTTGCATGGTTTAGTATGGCTAATGACTCAAGTCCTGGTTTGTCACACGCCTCGCGGTTATACTCCGCAGGTGGATTTTGAGGGTGTGACAGATTGGTATCAGAGCCATTGGTTATAGTGAACTAGGTCTTGCATGTAAGCCAACTATAACCTTAGAGTTGCATTAGTCATACACATACGCACACACATGTTATTGTTGTTCTAGCATTTCATTACATATACAAATATGTTTACATATTACATTACGAACATGTTGACATAACTTACATCATCATTAGCGGGTAAAAGGCCTGCTAGTCCAGCGAACGTCTGAAATGATGCAACGCCGAATGAAGCTGAATAACTCACTAATGCTCATGAGGAGCGGACTCACATAACGGATTTTCGCAGCATATTCCGGTCGGATGGACCGCTAGCTGCAGGACATACGCAATACAACAGGAAAGATCAAGAACCTACTAGAGATCGAGAAGGATCTTCAGGTCCATACGAGCAAATTTAGCCGCGACATCGAGGCAGTTGACATGAACCACATTGATCCTTACATGGAAGCATCTACTTGCACACAACACTGGAATTTGGGTACGCCAAGGCTCGACTGGTCGTGACGAAGGCCAAAGACATAAAAACAGGGACACATGCAAGATGGTCGAGGTACGAATCATAGTTGTCGACTTGTCGTGTATACGATAACCGAAACACTTCACGCCAAGGAGGGTGAAGAGGAACCCGAGGAGGGGGTCGTTGTGACACTAACACTAACATGACTACAACCCAATAGAAAACACTGAATGATCAACACTAAACGACAACATTAGCAGCTCATGCCTAAGGGCAGGGGCAAGGAGGATACAAAACTTGGACTTCAAGAAAACCGTAGGGCTATAAGCCTCGTGCATTCAACGAAACATGAGTGTTTAGTTCACTCAGATATATTAAAAAGACAAAAACCGACATTTGGGATATGTGATTTCCCTTAGGCAATAAAGCAAACACGCGACAGGAACATTCAAGGGACCCGCAGTCACCTGGAGGAATACACAGGCATAAAATTAGGTCTGAATGCAGCTAACACACTACCTTGGAAGGGATACGTTACCTCACTAAGAGAGGAGTACAGTTCCAGAAACGGTGTTCTAAAACTGGAAGACAAGCTTTAGAATCCCAGGATTGAAAATTCTAAAAATGAAGAGTTTGCAACTCTATCTAATGAATGGACTCTTTAGTGTCATCTCACAACGGAACCGGTGTACAAGCAAGTAGAACCTCACATGGCCGGGTTGGCCATCAGACGCAGGCATGGTAATTCCATAAATACCACTACTATTCAACAAGCAGCTTGGTTACTCATAAGCTTACCGACCAGGTTGTAGCTCAGGGTACCCCTTCTTAAGGGAGACAGTTACAAGTACTTTAGGACATAAGATAATGTGTTGTGGGAAAACTCAAGTGGCAACAATTCTAGAATCGGGTTTGATCTGCCAGCCAACAGCAACAACAGGATCACGAGCATAATAATTCAACAAGCAAATCAATCACGGTCAAACAGTTAGGCCCGAGGCGAGTGTACTAGAAAGTACCCTAAAGTGTAACGAGTATAACTACCAAAACACCAGTGCGTGTGGCAAGCATTGTTGCCAGAACTGCGGAAGGATGAGCTGCATGACTAGACATTGTAGGGATTAAAGGTCAGATTGTCAGAGCAACCAACTCAAGGCTACTGAAGCTGTCATTGAATGTTTAAGGCAAAGAAGAACACCTTAAGAGACATTGACCATGGAACAAACAACTATGCATTTGTGCTTGGTTTAGGCAACGCCAGGAATGATTTAAGCATCGATAGTATTTTGCAAGTGATGAGAGACTTCCAAACCTCAATAGTGGCTAGGCATGCATTGGAACTAACAAATGGAAGAATTAAATGGGGACAAAGAATGTTGTCAGGAGATGTAAGTGGAACCAACATGCCCATGTGCTAGTTACTATGGGAAAAGCTGACGAGATTGTCAGAATAGACTGATTATCCAATCATCAAGCCAAGACTCCTTGTCAGGGGAATATTATCTGAATTCGCCGCCCTAGAGGGAAAGTTTTGTCAAGTTGAAGGACATAGGAAGATCAAGTAAGAAAGGAAGCTCGAGAATTTTCCTGTCATTCATAACCCTCGAGAAATATTCACCATAAACTTACCCGGTCATCCATCCATTGTCAGTTGAATCCTGAATTAACTTTACACTCGAGGCAGCGTTTATTTCCCGAGCACCATACCCACTAGCACCTGACAACTACAATATTTGTGCACTCAACTTCATGATCCGTTAGATAAAAGATGTATCAAGTCAAGCTTATCTTCGTGGGAGAGCCCAGTTCTTTTGTTAAGAAGAAGGATGAGACTTTCCGCATATGCATCGATCTTTGCAAAACAAACAAGGCTATCGTCAAGAGTTGTTATTTTCTACCTTGAATTTATGATTTTATTCGACCAACTTTAGGGATCAAACTACGGTTCTAAGAGTTAGTTGAGAATATGGATACCATCGGCCGAGAATTAAGGAGGAGGAAGTCACGGAAAACTACGTTTAGAAAATCAGTATGGCCATTGTGAGTTTTAGCCATATCCAGTGGGTTGAAGAACGCACCCGCAGTGCTCAGAAATCTTAGGAATCGCGCATGCGAACCCTATCTTGATCAATTTAACATCGAGTTATTAACGATATTAAATCACCATAAGACCCAGGACAAACATGATAAAAAACAACTTATTCTGAACATACCGTGCTTAGAAAGGTATACAGGTTGATCCCTCTACTAGGGAGGCCATCGAGGATTAGCCAGCTTCAACAACACCATCAAGGATGATGCCAATTTCATATATTAATAGATGGATGCCGATAAGTCTTTGATTAGACTTTCTATGACTGCCTAAACCCCCAACCCCTGGACCCTACGTATACAAAGATAATGACCATGAAGCGATTTTTTCCAAATGTTAAAGCGGGAGTTCGTAACGCACTGAATTGATGTTATCCAAACAAGTTCTCGGTAATGCATTGGTACAACACGAGAAGGTTACTACCTATGCCACGCATCAGCTAAAGATACACGAGCTGGACCACAACACCCATGACTCGGGATTAGGTGGAATGGTGTTCATATAGGAAAATCTGGAGACATTATATCACACCGCCTACAAAGATTACAAGATTTCGGAGATCATAACTTGAGCGTGGATGCTTAGGTACAATGGCATAGTATGGAACCATAGTGTGTAACTACAATCAGGAGCCTATGTCATGTCTCTATATTCACATGCATACCAACAAGATGAAGGGTGGTTATGGTAGATGACTAGTACACTTCTAGAATACCAAAGGTGTGGTGGGTTAGCTGTGGTACACCCTATACAAAAACACTAATGGTGCTTTGGAAGTGGGACTAGAAGTCATAACAAGAACTAGCCCTAGATATCACACAAGCAAGTCTAGCACCGTAGCTGGTTCCCTAAGTAAAAAGGAAACCCCTAAACATAATCAAGCCTAGACATTCCAACTCACTATACACACGGGACCACTAGAGCAAACTCAGGACACTCAACTCGAGGCACTATAAGAAACTAATGTAGGGACGGGATTCCTATGCGGAAATGACAAACTCCTTGAGGGCGAACTCGATGACACTCACCAATATATGAGTGTTCTAGTATTAGAATCTCATAAACCGAGTAGTGGATGAAGCTCGTAATTTTCGATAACCTATTCAATCTGATACAGACAAGCGGTATAAACACTTGAAGCACTCTACCGATGACCAAAAGGGAGGCCGGAATTGGACCCTATGTCACACCCCCAAATAACCACTAACGGAGTTTATACCGTTAAGGAGTGCGAGCAAACCAGGACCACAACCATTAGTTACAAATACTAAACGAATCAGAGTTAAGTCAAATGTTCATAAATACAATAGTTTAAAATACGCAGCGGAATAAAAACATAAGTCTCTCAGCACTAACCACGTGCTTTAATTACAAAACATAAATTGTCGTTAAATTCCCGAATTTAGTTTAAAATAAAAGTAAGTATCTTCTTGTGCCATGCCAACCTCTAGTGGATACTCTTCAACGATCTGCAAAAGTGAAAACCACACAAGTGTCAACCTAACGGTTGGTGAGTTCACGGTGGGCATGACATGCATTGGCCCGGTCTCATAATCGTATTCATCAACATATAAATAAGTAATAGATTTGCAAAACATTGCCAAGTGTTGAATTACCGAATATGCACTAGTTAAGTAAAAGTTAAAGCGGTCAACCGATATCGTGGGTAGCTAATCCGGTTTCCATGCACTAAGGAAGTCGTACCAGGGCTGAAAGCTGACGTAACAGAGTTCGGCATTTGCCGATGGTTGGTGCCTCCAGTTGTGTCCCTTTTGGGAGGCCCACAACTAAAACAGGATGATATTGAACTCCGTTCGGCCTCCAGCCGGTTGGTTACACATTTGTGTACCGCGGAGCAGGGTTTGTCAAACCCTCAGTAGATCTACCCAACATCCCCTCGCTTCTCAGATCAACAGTACTAAATTGAGGACTTTTAAGTTTTTAAGGCATCCTTAGAAATCATGTGATATCATTTGGTTTAGACTTTAACCTACACTAGTCATATTAAAAATGTTTATTCTGGATTTCATTTGAAATAGTTTAAGTATCAAAATGGTCGTTTCCGGATTTCAATTGAAACCCCAAGGATGGACAGTTGCAAGTGCTCCCCATAAAACACTCGAACTTCCATAACAGGTATCCCATTCGGTAATACCTCAAAATGTCAGCGTTGTTTTTCGTTAAGTTCATTCGTTGTGTCCCAAACGGGCTCACAATTAAAGGGTTAGTGAAACTCACCTTAGGTTGCTCAGCTACACTTGCTAATTAATCCAAATATTGCTTAACGAAGACCTATGAACACGTTTAGGTCTTAAGTATTAGTTTTGTGTCTAATCATTAACTTATCGTCACTATGGCCCATAACATAGCACGTTGGAACTACGACACGACATAACGACACACGACACCGATGGTTGATCATAAACAAGGGTTCACATATTACAGAAATGAAAGCATGTTTCATCATAGCATAATCATACAAGTCATGGCATAACATTTAAATAAGTTGCACAACTTTGGGTTTAGTCTAGCGAAACTGCTGGAGAAACTGCTGGAGAAACTGCTGGAGAAACTGGCAGTTTCGCTAGCTAGTTTCGCCAGGAACTGGTTGAACTTTCGTTCAGGGACAAGGTCTATGCTCGGCAGTTTCGTTCACGAGAGACACTACAGTTTCGCTGCACAGTGTCGCTGGAAGGAGATATGCATAGTTTCGCTGGATAGTTTCTCCTAATGAATGCACAGTGTCGCTAGTCGCTAAAAAACCCGTAAATTTGACTAAAAATCTTTCTAACAGCCTCCATACTTCATGTAATTCATTTTCAAGCATACATAATCATTTAGGAACATCACAGGAGCATTTTTAACATCATAAACATGCATTTTCATCATCAAATCTTCAAGAACACATTTTACACAAAATAACCTAATCTAGCATGAATCTTCAGTATGGATCAGTTTCACACATAAAGTTACTGTTTTTATGATAGATCTAGCATTCCTAAGCATTAATACAGAAGATCAAGTGATTACATGAAGATCTAAGCATGCTTTGAAGGTAAAACACATAGAAAACACATAAAGATGGTCATGGGACTGACGGTTGTTCTTGGATCGATGGATGATCTTCACTAACCAGAGATGATGGCTGATTCTTGGTGGTTCTTGGGCTGGTCCAGAAATCGTGAGAGAGAGACAGAGGATGGAGAGTGTGTGTGTTTGTGGATGATGATGTAAAATAGAGAATTAGGGTTTAATCTCATTTAAATACTAATGGTCTCATGGGCTTTCATTGGGATTTGGGCCCCCAATGATTAGCCATCATTAGCCCATGATTAGTCCATCATTAACAAATTACTAGCCCAATCATTAAACATGTATGCATACACTTAATTACCCGGTTAACATATAATAATCCAAATAAGCAATTTGTCACATAATTTATCAATTAATTAAATAGTCATGCTTTTTATTAATAATTATGCATTTAAATCACGTTTGCACATAATGACCATAAATAATTGAACACATAACATATATGGGCGGGTTTGGTGATCAACCAAAGGACGTGGACGTATTCGGCCTAGTTAAGTATTAGTTACTAAGTTAACACTTATAACGTAACTAACGGAATTGTCTAACGGAAGTTAACCTTGAAATTCTCGGATGTCACACCCTATGTGAGCTAGTGGCTGATTCAACCCAAGGTTAAAATCCTACACCAACATTTATCCTCAAGGGTGTCACCTTGGAAATGTGTCATCCGTTTTGGCAAGCGTGAAAAATTGAACCCGCACTATGTCGAACCATTCAAGATTGTAAACTTATCGGAAGAATTACAAGGAGTACACAATGTCTTCCATGTGTTGAACTTGAAGAAGGGTCTATCAGATGAAAGTGTAGTAGTACCACTAGACGAGATCCAAAACGATGAACAATTACGCTTCATCGAAGAACCAATTGAGATTATGGATCGTGAGGTCAAGACGCTCAAACACAGCAAGATACCAATAGTTCGAGTTCATTGGAACTCGAAACACGAACCAGAGTTCACGTGGGAACGTGAAGATCAAATGCGAAAAAAGTACACAGAGCTATTTGATAAACAAGAACAATTGTACGTAAAATTTTGGGTTGAAATTTTCTTCAACAAAACTGAATATTTATTTTTCTTTGTGTCTAGCGAACAAGCAACGATCTTAATTTTCGGGACGAAAATTCCTTGAACAAGGGGTGATGTGACACCCGACAAATTCAGGGTATTTTTATGGACAAACACGAACATGGACAACTATTTATATCAAACATACATGCATTCATACATCTAATAGGATTGTTAGATGTGTTATCGAGGCCAAGAATAACCACACATGAGTCAAGTCAGTCCTGATCGCTGATGAAAATTTGGTAAAACGCTAATCGAACGAAGATAATTTGTGTAACGTATGATTGTGTGATTTTATGTCACATTGCATGTTAACTGAATTACGTGACTCTTATTTCATGTGATCATATTGGTTGTTTTAGAATTTCATGAAATAGGAATCATGGGTTGCAACACTTTAGAAATAACTTACAAGCTAGGTAACCAAATTAATTACTAACATTATGACTTTTGCCGAAGCTATAATATAATTAATTAGAAACCTATCAAAATAATAATAATAATAATAACAAAGTTGGCTTCCTTCATAATTCAACTAAATGTCCGTCTTTAATTATGAGGGGATATATACAAGTTGTTTTAAATGGGTTTACATCAAATTCGAATATTTGATGAAGTTAGTTTTTTCTACACAAAAAAAAAAAGAAAAAAAAAAGAAAATCCTCAACCTCTTCCCTAAAACCCTCCTAAAAGTCGTGATATTTCTCTCCCCCTCTCTATTGCGTACGCAGAAAACGCCCCTCTCTCATCCCCTCAATCTCAGCCCTCTTTGAACCAGCGGTAATTGCAAACTAAAGTGAAGCAACAACGGAGGTCGCACGCCATGAACGCATACTCGGACCCTCCTAATCACGGCTTGCGGTATGCAAACCTAACCCTCCGTAACCTAAAAACTCATACGTCTTGTTTTTCCTCTATGTGCTTTTGTTCACAACTGAACATACCCAAAGACTTCTATGCATTGATGATTGTATAAGACAAATGGGGACCTTGTTTGTAAACTTAAAACCATAATGTTGAAAATGTGAAACTTATACATGTTTTATAGTGGTATCATTGAATGACAAAATAAAGTACCAACTAATCTGTGTGCTAGCAAATTAATAAAGTATGTGATGCATGAAGGATATAATGTTAGGTGATAGTATTCATGCATGGATCGAATGAGTTGGCTAGCTGCATAAATATTAATATTCAAATCTATGGACCTCTTCATGTGTGACATGTATTAGTGGTTGGGATGACTCCTTAGGTGATCACAATCAGAGTGTTTTTGATATGGATGGTAAAAAGGGGTGGTAGAAATTATTTGAATTGAAGAACTCATTTAAATGACCAAACAAATTTTTTATAAAAACTTAGACAAACCTCTTTTTTTTTTACAGCTTGCTGTCAAGTTTTCGGGTCAACATTGGAAGGTCATAACTCACTCAATTCTAAACGGAATTAAGTGATTCTTTTTATAGAATTGACCTTAATGTGTTAGCTTTCAAGCCCAGGTAGTGACACCCCAAGTGATTGAGGTTTTAACCTCCATTATTCCATCTTGAAATCAGTGCGCAGCATACCCAAATTTTCTGAGTTATGGTTATAAAATAAATGGTTGGGTTATCTAAGCAATTGGCATGATTATGATTTTTGGTATGAATGATATTAATATAGTTGGGTTGTTGTGGTTAAAATATGGAACTCTAATTGAATGTCAAAAGCTTTGAACTTAATAGTTTTATGAAACGGTTTGGATAAATCTTAGAAGCTTGGTTAGTGACTTTGAATTATCTTGGTGTGCTTATGTGTCCAACTTTTTGAATTGGAAAACTCTTATATGAAACCTAAGTAATTCACACTTTCACATGAGATATGTGTTATGCATGAAAAATGTTATATGTGTTGAGAAGCTAGCTTGTGATCACATGTGTTGGTGTTATATAGCAATTTAGAATGCATACTAGAAACGATTGACATGTGCTTACCTAATATAATTGGATACTTGCCAATTGAAGGAACTTTCCTAATATAGAAACTTTCTGGACTTTAAAAGTTACACTGAACAAACAAACTTAATTGTTAACGGGTGACCAATGTGTTGTCAGGTTGATTGAGTCAGTCTAAGTGGCATTACACTGTCGTCTCACACGGTTACATGCATATTGGTGATTCGTAGGATAATCATCTACATAATATCAAACTCTTTTCGAGCACCCTAAGGTGAGTTCATTGCCCCGCTTTTTAAGTATCTCTTTCGGGGGAGAAAACATGCTTACCAGCATGGTTACAAACATACATACAAACATGCTTACAAACATCGAGATCTGGTAATATAATTATACTCTTTTTCCACTGATGTGCTTACATAACACACTTAAAATTCCTTAACATATCGGACCGTTAATATATGGATTATAGCGAGGAAGTATTTAGTAGTACTACTGGGTCTGACAAACCATGCCCGAGTTAGTCGCTCTAACTTGACTGGAGGTCAAACGGGTGTAATATTTGTCCTAACCAACGCCCTTGTTCATATTGGTATAGTGGTAATGAAACACTGATGTGCTTACATAACACACTTAAAATTCCTTAACATATCGGACCGTTAATATATGGATTATAGCGAGGAAGTATTTAGTAGTACTACTGGGTCTGACAAACCCCACCCGAGTTACTCACTCTAACTTGACTGTAGGTCAAACTGGTGTAATATTTGTCCTAACCAACGCCTTTGTTCATATTAGACAAGGCGGAAAAGCAACAAGCACAAACAGTCACACTTTGGTTGTGAACGCATAGTGGTAATGAAACACAGCCTAGCTAGCTAACGATATAACTGTGATTAGATTTTTGCAAACTATTGAACGTACGTTTTGTTTAAATCTTTGAACTCCCCAACCTTTGTGTTAACACATTTTAGCATGTCTTCTCAGGTATCTAGTTACGGAGCACGGTTAAGACGCATGCATCTCGTTTGAGTCTGAAATTCGAATAATACATTTTTGGGTTATTTCTTTTCATTATTGTTTAGGCGCCTGTTTTGTGCAATATGTTTACTTATTGTTGATACATGGTCCTGATCGTCATGTGAAGTATCGAATACAAGACGAATACATGCAAGATTAGGTCGCCGAACCTGGAGTTCGGACAGGGCCGAATAGGTCTGAACCTGAGGTTCGGACCAGCAGGTTTCAATGTCTATAAATAGTAGTCTTGTAATAGAATTAAACAGCTTCCGAGTCATATATTCTGTGTGTAGTCTGTGGTCATCTCAGTGGTTAATACAAGTCATTTGTATTTACTCTTTGTGTTCCATTTCGTATTACATTGATTTCATAACGATTAAGTAGACGATCCACACGCTCAAGCAATTTCATTGAGGTTTTGTGACCAGGGATAGTAACTTTAAAGTGATTTTCTCTTTTATCTCCAGAAACAAAAACAAAAACTTTTTTTAGACAAATAACCAGCATAGACGTCTTCTTTAATCGGACATATTTCAGCAGCAATCGTTCGGGCTATGATATCGTATCCTGATGATGAAAAGGGTCGCTTATTTTTTTTTGAAAAACTTTCTTCAAAATCTTTTGTTTGCGAAAATAAAAGGGGTGTAAAAGTGCGACAAAAGATTTACGGTATGCAAAGCTCGGTAAAAAAACGCTGTTTAGGTGAAAAGGGTTTATGCAAATAAATTTTTGGATTAAGAAATGAAAGGTTTAGGCTCAAAGGGGTTAACTAGGGGATATTTTTGGGTGGTAAAGAAAGTTTTTGGGTGAAAGAGAGAATAGGGGGTTTATCGTAGGGACCTCAATCATATGAAAACCTGTTTACCGACTTTGTCCATCTTGGACTGTATACCCTTACCAAGTCTTGGATTGAATGACTCACTGTTTTCTCACTATTTTTGTAGAAGATGAGCATGTTAGATATTTACAGGGTTAGGCTCGAACACTCTTTGAAAATATGGGGAAAAGGGTTTTAAGTACCAATTGTATAAAAATAAACTTTGGGTTCAGCTTGTTGTACCCAAAAATACCTTAATGTATATGTCGAACGTCACAAATGGTTTGAATCTTTTATGTTTGGAAAACATAGTTTTTATTCAGCTGATTGTGGTCCATAAACAAGTTTTTATTGGTTTTTCAGAAGACAAATTTTGGCTTATTTTCGAAAAAATTTCAGGCGAAGCAAAAGTTTAGTGTTGCGTATTTCCAGCTAAGATTGACAATCTTGTCCCCACACTTAAATTATACATTTCCCTCAATGTTCTTATTGATTGCATAATAAAGCAAAGATGTGATACAAATAGTTTAACGGTAAGGAAATTGTCACTGACTACATTGATTGGATACGCGTAGTGATTCTGAGGTTGCATCGCCTAACCGAAACTCCTGGCTCTTGCACGCTCCTTCTTGGTTGTTTTCCTTATTCATTACCTACAAGACTAAACTAAACTATAAAATACTTATACTGGAGATCTGGTAAATTTACCCGCGTCTCAGTAGGAGTGTCTCCTGCTGGTCTGAGTCTAGAGTTACACTAGGCGAACCTCGATCTTCAGTACTAGTAACTAAACTACTAGTACTGAAAGATAAAAACTAAACTAATCTAAACTACGATAGATATCTAAAATAAAAGTAAAAAGAAAAGGGAGGGGCGGAATTATGACCGTCCTGGAGATGTGTTCTTTGAAGTCCGTCCTATTCTTCTTGCCTTTACCTTAGACTTCAATGGTGAGCAACCATGGCGCGCCATGTTTAGTGTACGGTCTACTGGATAAACCTACAGTCCTGGTCTATTAGAAGAGTGATGGTGAAGAAGAGGCTTCCTCCATTCGTTGGTATGCGAATTCCAGACCTAACTCGATGCTGTCTACCACCTGTAGAGTGCTAGCCAATTTCTTACCTACATCGAAAGTTTCTTCCTGGTTACCGAACTTGATCATTAGAGTACCGCTACTCATGTCTACTACCACTTGAGTTGTTGCGAGGAATGGCCTTCCGAGGATAAGTGGTACCTCCTTGTCTTCTTCCATATCCAGCACAACAAAGTCGGCAGGGTAAACGAATTCTCCTTTTTGAACTAGGAGGTTCTCAGAAATACTTGAAGGATACTTGACTGACCGGTCTACTAGCTGGATGCTCATCCTTGTAGGAGTGGGTTTACCGAGGTTCAACTTATTGAACATGGAGGAAGGAATAAGGTTTATGCTCGCCCCCAGGTCAGCTAGTGCATTTGAAACCTCAATGTCTCCCACTAAACAAGGTAGTTTGAAGCTGCCAGGATCTAGCTGCTTTTGAGGAATAGTGCTTGAAAGGATGGCAGGGCATTCTTCCCCTAGGCCGACAGAGTTGAGTTCCATGATTTTGCGCTTGTTGATCAGGAAGTCTTTCATGTATTTTGTGTATTTTGGCGTCTGAGAAAGGACTTCAACAAAAGGTAAGTTAATATGTAACTATCTCAGAAGGCTCATGAACTTACCAAACTGCTCCTCGTTCTTGGCTTTGTTTAGCCTGCTGGGATAAGGAACCTTTGGATCTTTCATGACTTCTTCCACCGTTACAAGGATAGGTGCTTCAGTTTGTTCTTGAGAAGGTGGGGTTGGTGTTGTTGAGCTCGGAGCAGCTTCCTCGGGTCCAACCTTTCAGCTTCGGAGTGTGATAGCATTCACCATCGTTTGGGGTTGGTTTCTATGTGGCTAGGGAGAGAACCCGGGGTTCTTTCACCTACCATTTTTGCTATTTGACTGAGTTGCTTCTCGAGCGTCATGATAAAGGCTTGTTGGTTTCGAAGTTCAGCATCATTGCTTTAGATCTTCTCATCCATCTTCCTCTCAGCTTTTGCAAACATTCGGGATATTGATTCTTCAAGGCGAGCGAACCCATCGGATCAACTGTTGCCTTGGTAGTTGTTGCTTTGCCGCGGATGCTGCAAGAAGTTTTGGTTGTTACCTGGTTGCTGACTGTTCTCGCTGTTTCTCCACCCAGATTTCTGACTGTTCCTCCACTCAGAATTGTTGTTGTATTGCTGGCGGGTTTGGTTTTGTATGAAACTGACATCTTCGGGCTTACCATCCACCATACAACTCCAGTTTTTATGTGGGCCTCCACACCCTTCGCACTGCGGAGCAACTTCTGCAGATTTGCAGGTCTCTAGCTTCTTGACTTTGGAAGTCAAGGCCTCAACTTGCGCTTTGAGCAATATGGATTCCTCTAGAGAGTGCATACCTAGAGCTTTTGCTTTGGCACTGCGAGAAGTGTCCCAATGAAAGCTGGTTTGAGCAATATCTTCAATTTTTTTAGAATACTTCCTCAGGACTTCCATTCCCCAAAATGCCACCAGAGTTGGAGTCGAGAGTCTGGCGGGTCTGCGGGTGCAAACCATTGTAAAAGATTGAAATCTGTTGCCAGATCACGAGACCATGATGAGGGCACTTTCTCAGGAGTTCCTTAAAGCGTTCCCACATCTCATATAGTGATTCCCTGTCTTCTTGAGTATATGAGTTAATTTATGTCAGGAGTTTGGTTGTCATGGCAAGAGGGAAGTACTTTAAAGAAACTTCTAAACGAGCTCATCCTAAGTGGTGATAGAACCATTGGGCAGAACGTTCAGCCATGTTTTTGCATGGTCCTTGAGTGTGAAAGGAAACATGCGAAGTCTAACGGCGTCATGAGAGGCTCCATTGGACTTGAATTTCTCACAAACTTCGAGAAAGTTTGTGATGTAAGAATGAGGGTGTTCATCGGGCAAACCGTGAAATGTGAAATGTAGAAAAAATAAACAAGCTGTTAGAGCATATTCCAATGCTATGTTGTGTCTCGTGTATTGTATCTAGACTAGAGCGTGTTTGTGAGTCATATAGTCAACATACCAAGATGGCCGTACCATATGGTCTGTCGTACCAGTTGGTACGGGCATACCAACTGGTCCGCCAGGTGTTACGTCGGCCAGTATGTAAGTGACTATAAATAGTTCGTGTTAGAGAGAGTTGTAAAGATCTATCATTCCTCTACTTCTTAACTATGTGTAACTGTGTTTCTCTCTCCAGCATTGTAACTTTTTGTGATTCAATAAAGCAAAGGCTTATTTACATCGTGTTCATTCTCGATTTACCGAATCTAGCAGTAGTAAGATCCCTCCGTGGTTTTACAAGTGGTATCAGAGCAATCCAGGTTGCTCTACTGCTTTGGTTTGGTCATTTTCGAATTTTAGAGAGAGGAAGTTTAGGTTTTCTTTGTTTTTCATATGTTTTTCTCAATTCTGAGTGATTCTAAGGTCAAAAATCATTTCTGAGTGTTCCTAGTGAGTTTTCACACCTCACTGAATCAAATTCCAGTCCCAAAAGTAAAAAAATTGAAAAATCCGTCGATCTCAATTTCGTACATCGTTGGTATGCTCAAAGAACAGCTGGTACGTCTTTGGTACGCTTCTGGTACGCAAGGCAATATTCATCAGTTTCTGGTACGCTAAAATCTGGTCTGGAAGACAATCTTCAAGTTTGGTCCGCAACGGTTATTCACTGGTCCGCTAACAGTTACTCCGTACCAAACTGGGACGCTGAGGGTGGTCTGGTACGTTTAAGTCATCTGGTCCGCATCTGGTATGCTGAGTTTGTTTGGTCTGCTGATTTGGTCTGGTACATAGATTGGTACACTGAGAAGTTTTGGTATGCTGGCAGAAAAGTGTTATTCACTAAAACTGACGTAACTTGACAACCACTAAGAGTTACGGGAGCTAATACTAGCCAAAACGTTCCTCTCAACGAGATCTATACTTTTACTAGCCTAATGGCTAGTACCCTCTCGTTTGACCCCCAAAATCCACTTGGAAGACCTTCGTTTTTTAGTTTGAAGTTTTGACGGTAAATTTTTAACTTCAAGATGAGCGATTTTCACGCATTTTCAGCTACTCAAACATCGTTGTAAGCAATGATGAATTATGATAATGAGATAGGAACAACACAAAAGGTTCCTAAGTTACTACGATTGGAAGATTACTATAATTGGAGAAGTTGTTTTGAATCTTACATTTTTTCATAAGATGTTGACTGTTGGATTCCAATTGAGAAAGAATATGAGCATCCGATGATATGTCCCAACAAGCAAAAGATGATTAGTAGTTTTGATGCGGAGGAACGAAAACTCTTTGCCAGAGAAATGAAAACATACAGTTATCTTACAATGGATTTACCAAAAGATCTAATGCATCAATTTAAACAACATACAACGGCTAATGAATTATGGGATGCTATTGCTGAAAGATGTGAGGGCAACGATCAATACAAGAAGACTCAGAAGAAAGTATTAAAGAAAGAATTCGATAATTTTGGACATTGTGATAATGAAAAGGTATCAGATTTGATTGCAAGGTTTACACACTTGATCAATGAACTTGATGTTATAGGGGTCAAGAAAGAGAGTGAAGAACTGAATGAGAAGTTTCTGGAAGCATTACCCGAAAAGTGGGAAAACTTTGTAATGATGTTGGTTAATGATCCAAGTTATACAAATTAGACATTCAATCAACTAACTAGCAAGTTACAGGCTCGAGAGATGGAACTGATAGTCAAGAAGTCAGCATCTCCTTCGATTCAAAATCCTGAATTGTATTTTTTGAGAAAATGTTGCTACCGTGCATGCTAAAGCAAAATCTCATTCTAGTTCAAGCATTAATCCACCAACAACAACTTTTCTTGCTGGAACTTCTGAAAATACTAGTTATTCTTCGGGTTGCAGTTTTACTATTCCCGATAGATCATCAAGCAAGTCTACTTCTAATCAAGCTACTGAAGATCTAGCTGTATTGCTATCTGCTTTCATATCATCTTCATCTGGATCCATATTTAGTGAAATTAGTAATTCTGGTATGTTTCCAGAGGATTTATGTTAGATGGATGATGATCAGTTACATAAGTTAGATTTGGAATGGCAATTTGCTATGCTTGTTCAAAGAGGAAAAAGATTTATGAAGAAACATGGAAAGCAATTTTTTTTTCAAGGAGGAAAGTTTGGTTTAGATAAGTCGAAGCTTAAATGTTTCAAATGTTCTAAATTTGGACATTTTGCTCTAGAATGAAATCAATCATCATCTGATAAGTTTAATTCGGATACACATGGTCAAACTAAAGATGCAAAGGCTCTAGTAGCCGAAGGGGGTTATGATTGGGCTGCAGATTTTCCGGATGAATCTGCATTTTTAGTCCACTCTCCAGAAAATTATGGATTGATGGCAAATATTGAGTTTGAATCAAGTGGGTATGCATCTGAGATCAGTAAATCTGAAACAAGTGATTCTGAAGATAATGGTTATGAGTCAACTTGTGAATTTGGTGCTCAAAAGGATAGAAAAATTCGAGAATTAGTTCAAGAAAAAGAAGGGTTAATGGTTGAAAGGACACAGAAGGAAGAAGAATTAGAAAGTTTCAAAAATAAGTTTGAAGATTCTGATGAGATTCTAAAGATAAATGAGAAATTAATCAAGGAAAAGAATGTTTTGATGGAAGAGTTTGTAGAGCTTCAGACAAAATTGGATGAGCTGGTCAGTGAGGATAAAGAACAAATTTTGAAGTTGCAAACTGAGAATGAAGCGTTTGTTAAAAGTGTTGAGAAGTGGGAGAGTGAAGCAAAAGATGTCATTGGTGATTTTGATGCTTTACTTCAGAAATCCACTGCAAAAGTCGAAGCGCTGAAGCAATCTTATGATGAACTCAAGAAAGAGTTTGATGAAGTTACTGCTGCAGAAAACCAACATCGATTGGTTCATTCTGAATTACAAGACAAAGTTATCAGTTTGAAAGAAGAAAATCAATTACTGAAAAAAAATATTGAGATTAATGAGGGCAGGGTGAAGAAAATTACTCAAGAAGTGTATGATGCCCATGATCAGATGCGACAAGAGAAGTTTGTGTCTAATAGAGCTTCAGAGAAATTGATTGATTCAGAAAAAGTGTTGGGGGAAGCTCAAAAGAAAATATTTGATTTGAATATTGAAGTATTGGATCTTAAAAGGCAATTGAACAATTTGAAGAATTCACATTCTTTCACTAGTCACTTATGCAAAGATGAGAATTTCAAGAAGGTTTTTGGAAGTGAAGAGCATAATCAAATTCCACATCTAGTTATTCAATCTGATGCTCTTGCTGATATTCAAGTTTCGGTTATAACTGGAGATTATTCTCAATTTGTGTCTGAGAAGTCTGAGAAAAAGAAACCAAAGCTTTCAAATAAGAAAGTGGACTCTTCAACTTCTAGTGCACCCACATTTGTTAAATTTGTGTCTGGCGGAATTGGTGTAGTTGATAAAGAAATTTCTGATAACAAGATGGTAGAAAAAGATGAACAGATGGTGTCTGATGAGAAATTGACTGCAAAATTGGTTGAAGCTAACAAGTTGAAAGATTTTAAAGCTTCATTCAATCAAGTTGCTAAATTTGGTCCTTCAAGTTCTCAAGTCGATTTAACTAAGCTACCGGGTTACAAACGTTCTGGTTTGGGTAGTGAAGGCAAGAAGTTTGAGAAGAAAAATCAGAAAAATGTGTCAAAGAAGGTTAAGAAAAAAAAGATAGACACTAGTTTGGATCAAATTTATCACCTGACTCAAGTATTCATTTCCACCATGGAAAAGGGATTTGGAGGCAAACAAAAGAAGCAGGATTCATCTGAAAGTTCTCCAAAAGACTATTCATCTGGATCTAATTCTACACCTCAAAGTCCTATATCTAACTGGAAACAGGTTTCAAGTATTTGATGATATTTCTGATAATTCTGATTCTGATGATAGATGTGATACATTTCAGGGCAAACCACAATCTAAATGATCATATCGTTTGTGCTATCAATGCCGCCGAAAGGGACACGTGGCACAGGATTATCCTACAAATGTTAAAAGATCATTTTATACCAAATCTGCCAAATTTGTGGATGAATCAGGCAGAATTTTTACCGAGTCCCCACCTTCCAAAACTAAATCTAAAAAAGAAATCATTTTTCAAATTTGATTCAAGTGTTGGTGGTTCATCTCCGGATGATGACTCGGTTCAAAAAAAAATAAACATGCAGTGGCGACCTAAAGTGGTCAGCAAGGCTGCAATTGATTTTGAGAAAGACACTGGTCGACCAGAAGCTGTGTGCTTCGGGTCATTTGAATACTAATCATTTAAACCAGTGTGCAGGGTTTCTTCAAAAAGACCTGTTGGTGATTGTGAAATTTAAAGCTTCTAGCAGTTACTAATAGTGGAGTCTCCTGCTTAACTTAAATTGCATGCTTCATATTTCAAAACTATATCTTGGATTCTCAAAGAGAAGTTTTGCGCCAAGATTAAATTAATTTTTTAAAAAGAAAAAGGAAAGTCGCGTTTCTGTCTTCTGAAATGCAGGTTTTGTATGACAAGACTCAAGCATGGTGAAAGGGGGAGTATGTACTATCTTTCACAAGTGGATCTTAAAGTTCAAATATTGTTAAAGATTGATCCAGCCATGCAAACTCTATTTCTAACAAAAGTTCAAGTTGAGGATCGGACGCAACGTTGCTGACGATTGAATACTGAAGTTTTGTTAGATAGATAGATAGATAGCTAGATACACTACACGTTAAGGGGGAGTATGTTAGAGCATATTCCTATGCTACGTTGTGTCTCGTGTATTGTATCTAGACTAGAGCATCTTTGTGAGTCATATAGTCAACATACCAAGATTGCCGTACCATATGGTCTGCCGTACCAGTTGGTACGGGCATACCAACTGGTCCGCTAGGTGTTACGTCGGCCAGTATGTAAGTGACTATATATAGTTCGTGTTAGAGAGAGTTGTAGAGTTCTATCATTCCTCTACTTCTTAACTATGTGTAACTGAGTGTGTTTCTCCCTCTATATTGTAACTCATTGTGAATCAATAAAGCAAAGTTTTATTTACATCGTGTTCATTCTCGATTTACCGAATCTAGAAGTAGTAAGATCCCTCCGTGGTTTTACATAAGCATCAGTAGTAACCAAAGTAAGATAGTACATAAAAAGGAAAACCAGTCTAAGTGGTGTGTGATCAGGACACTACCTTTTGCTGATGTACATTCTATAAAAAAATAAAACGAAGTTTTAAAAATTTAGAAAATTACCAAGTGGTTAAAAAGTCCAAATTTTTTAAGAAAATAAATTTGAAGAAAAACTATGATACACACATATATATACTACTATATAATTGATATTGATTAAAATTGCATTTTTGTAAATATGGCGTCTTAAATTTAAGAGGCATTCCCCTTTTGACATATTCTGCATTTCGATCCAAACTTCTTGATTCATCATCTTCTCCATCAGTATTCATCGCACCCTCAAACCAGACATCTATTCTTTAATTTCTTTTTCATCAGACGCGTACAATGATTTTCAGCAGAGTATATCCACTTTGAGTAAGTCTCAATTTGCTTTTCATCTTCAAAGCCTACCCAACCCTAATCTCGAAAAAAACACAACACAAAGTTGCAGACACACAGACGCACGCTTATGAGAATAGCGCCCGATTCAAATTTACAATTCAAAGCCTCTATCGATAACCACACTCCTCTTTCTCCATTACATCTGCAAATAATCATTGAGAATTTCAGGTATGATTTATGTTTTAAATCTGATTCAAGCTTTGTTTTTATTTATTATGTTATTAAGAATTTGAGGTATGATTTATCCACTGTTTCTTTGTTGGTTCTTTGATTTCGATTCTTTTATTGTCTTCATCTCTCTGTGTTATATTATGTTTGTGCCTATCAGTTGTTGATCATCAGAATACCGATCCATTTATGCATATTGATTTAGGTTGTTGAATATTCTTTTTTCCATTTAAATTTTGTACAAATTTTGTGTCTAAAGGCGGATTCCTGTTGAAAGATAATCTTTTTTTTCTTCTTTATTTCTATTGTTTGGTTGTTATTGCAGGTGTTTCTTAAGCATGTGCATAGGTAGTTATATTTTTAATTTTATGAATATTGGTTTCATTATATGAATTGGTTTGTTTCCTACTAACATTTGACTTTTTTTATATGCCTAGCTTGGTCTCCCTCTTCATTTATGGTTTTGTAGGTCTGATTTGAGGTTGTTGTCAAGGTATTTGTTTTTCTAATACAAAAATTTTCTTCCTTGGTTATATTAGCACGTTTGTTACAGATTTACCTTTTTATAATTTCTGCAATAACAAGCTAATTTTTTCTGTCATTACTGTACAATTACTCTCTTGGGAAATCAGTGTTTCATTATCATCAAATTACAACATTATAGGTTTTATAGCATCTGATGCAAATGTGTTGGTATTATAGGTTTTATTACATCTGATGCTTATAAATTGAAGTGAAACATCCCTTAAATCTTGAAGAAAATGTTATCCATAGTCATTCTTGAATTTTTGATATTTTTATTTTTCTTTTACCTAAAGTTCACATATATGCTGGTTCATGCTGAGTGTAAATCAGTTTACATATTTACTGCTCTGAAAAGTCCTCTATGTTTTGTGAGCAGGCTATTGCTCGTGATACTAGATTTTTATAAGCATATTATCATCCGGTGAATTCGTTTATTTGTTACAGTTATTATTTTGTAAAACTGACCTGCATGTTTTTGTTTTTTGCCTATATATCTCACTATAAGCCACCTTACTTATGTTTATATACCAAATTCGGCACAAATAAAAACTTAACCCCCTTTTTTATATATCTTCAATTAACTTCACCAAATATGTGGTGGTTTTCTGTTACAATACATTATACGTGTAAGGCTGTAACATATTAATGTTTCGGTCTGATTTTTGTATGCAGCCTTAAGAAAGCTCATGTCCTTGAATTTTTTTTTATTAAAACTGTATCATCTTTGGCTACCCATATATTTGAATAGTTTCTTTCTCCTATCTTTTAAGCTCTTAACTTGAAATGTATGACATTTTTTTTATATATGATGTAATGAAACCTTCCATAAAAGAGCATAGAATATGGATTTTGGATTTCAATATTGGTTTTTGGTTATACCTTTCATGCATTTCTTTATTTCTTACAAAAGTTTTTACCTTATCATTTTTATCATTGATGAGATATTGCATTGTTTTTACTTAAATAGATAGAAATTAAGATTTTGTTTTTCTTAAGTATTTATAGGCTCCTTTTGCTCAGGAGGGTTCAGACTTGCCCTCAAGACCACCTGTAAATCCGTTATCAAAGTCGGTGTTGGTGTGAGGTCAACAAACCCAACTGTTGTCCCAAAAACATGTTCCTAAACCAGCTTTAAGCTTAAGGCCTACTCCATATTGTTTCTTTATGTTATTTTTCTGCTTTTACTAACGATGAACCCTTATGATTGTTTAACTGTATATCTGGCTGTGTAAACTTCAAGTGAAAGAAGTTGAACATTCAATGGACAAGATTAAATCTGTAGAACTTGATCTTGATAAAACCAAGAAAGTACCTCATGCCACTTTGGTCAGGCGACTTGTGTTTTTATTTATTTTGTTTCACTGCAAATGGACATCAGGGATAAGCCTGAATTAAAGAAGCTTTTTTCCTCTTTTGCTGCTTAATTTTTCAAAACTGGATTTGTAATGCTTATAAACAAGTGTGAATATGGATTGATTTAGAATATTAATGCAAGTTTGATGCTATTATACATTTTGTTGAATTAAAGTCTATTGGTGAATGTGTATAGAAGGCGAAGGATACTGGAGGTATACACCTCTAAATAGAGACCTAAACTTCAACAATATGAAGATGAGGTACAATAGGTTAAACTAAGTCATAATTTCATTCATTTATATCTAAAACGTGTGTCTTAATCCCTAAAATAAATAAAAAGTGACATAGGTTGTGATTAAGTTTTCTAACAAGGTTCTATACACTTTGAAATAGCTCTCTTTCAAATCATTATTTAGTCAATGTGGTAACTACTAGCAACATTAAACCTTGATCAAAGTGTCAAATGAGCAAGCTTTATAAAATAGAGAAAACAACGATATTTTATCAAACGGGTCAAATGGGTAGGTTTTTATCAAATTTAGATCAATAAATCAATTTGTTGATATTACTCTTTTCTTCAATTGTACCTCTATCAATTTGTGGGTCAAAGTGGTAACTACTTTTGTGGTGTTTACGAAAACACAACTAATTTATTTCGAATCAATAAAAAAATATTACACAATATAAATAATATATGACTTTTAGAGTTCGTATTTTTTTCATGTACACATTTGAGTTTTATCGAAGAGTTATATATTGTTTCCTAATATCATTCATCCTTGTATTAATTGAAAATGCTAATTATCTAAGGTGTTGCAACGTTGGCTTGATCTCGAGCTTGATGTGATGGTGAATGTCCATGTAGCCATTCAAAAACAAAACTTTGGCCAATGATACCTACTTGCCCACTGGTACCTTCTTGCTACAACTTACATATAGGCTTTACTATCTTCTACAAACTCATTGTTAGTCCGGGAATAACAACCGTTCACGATATTCTATCAATCACGAGTGCGGAATCCAAGTGATTGATTGATTCAAGATAAGAGTTGAGAAGAATACCAAGAAAACGATTACTAAACGATAAAAACCTGATCTTTGCACACAAGATGAACTTGTCGGGTACAAATCTTGTAATCGTAAACTATCTTGTCTCTCTAGTTTACGATCGTAAACACCTTGCGATCATAAACACCTCTGGCTGCTCCTCTCAAGAATCGTAATCAGCAACCCCTATGATGGTGAACTCATGGGGTTTATATAGCCACCCTATGAGTTTACAATTGGGCCCTTAAACCCTAATGGTAAACCTAATCTTAAACCCCAAGCCCAATAGTAAACCCAAGTAAACTAGTCTACTAAACTAAATAAACCCTCTAAGCCTAGCCCAAACTATTTAATATTACAAGCCTTATAATCTAGCCTCAACAATCTTCCCCTAGGCTTGTGATATTAAATGTCTTTAATTTTTGAAATTCGTCTTCTCGACTGGCTGGCATAGATGTTGATGAAGATTCTTTTCGCAGAAATCTTCAATGGGTTTCATGACGGGCACTTGGGACTTCCTCTTGATCAGCATCAGCTTGAACTTCTTGAAATGAACAAGCAATGAAATGGAGGACTCTTATTGACTTGCTTTTCTTGAAAGAACTGGTTCTTGCTGAATCCTCGGTAACTGTCTTGAATCTCCATAAATTAGAGGGTAAAAATGAACTTGAAACCCCTAACTTTGGAGAACTTGATTGTTGATCTTGGATCTTCATGATCTCTCACTGCTCTCTGCATCATTTTCTTCATCAAAGATCGACTTGAAATCTTCAGCTTCACCTAAACATGTGTGTAGGTCTAGAAATAACACCAAAACACGATGTTGTGATCTCTAACAAGTGCGGAAACCTTGTAGAGATTGATTCAATAGAAAGATGATGTAAGAGACTTGATAGCAAAGATGAAACAATGCAAAAGATCAAATCTAGAGTGAAAACCGATCAAACTTTCATATCACTTGAAGAACTCGTAAACACAAATATAAGAGAAATCGTAATCCCAAAAGCCTAGAAAATCATAAACACTATGGGTTTATATACTACCCATTACAAACCCTAGTCTTAGTCATAAACACAACAAAATCGGCCCACATAAGCCCAATAATAAATACTAAGCCCAAACCGGTCTAAAACTAAAGCCCAAAGATCTAATGTTCATGCCTCTAAAGTATAGCCCAACAATCTTCCCCTAGGCATGAACCATTAGACTGTCTAAGGAAGACATAAATCAAATATGAATGTATGAGCTTCCTTCCTTGACCACCAACCTTTCTCCACAATTAGATTTGCCGTGCCATGAAACATACCCACCCGTATAGCATTCTCCATGTCATGTTCATCACCAAGTATTGGACGGGATGTCAGAAGCTTGATATCATTCTCTCCGAATCTCAGCAAATCAACGGGATCAAACATGCGGAACTCTCTCAGCTTCTTGCAAACAACCACCACCTCATGCGTTGTAGGATCATAAAACCAGCTATCAAAATTCTTTACAAGCGTATGGTCTTCTATTTCATCGAGCATGTTGATAACTTGAGTTCGTTTGGTGGGAGGACACCTCATTTCACCAATTGGTTCATCGGTGACAGGATCTGTTCTGGTTTCAACCCACTTTGCAGCCTTCAGATCAAAGTTTGCAAAGTTTTCCTCCATTTGGGCTATCAAATTGTTGCGAACCAGATTACCATGATTTTTATTCCGCCTGTTAATGAACGGTGCCCTCAGCGAGTTCCTCAACTCTGTTTCAGTCCATGAGTGGAATTGACCTCTTGATCGGTAGTACTCGACTGGACTATATCCACCTCTCACCACAGCAAACAATTCCTTTTCAGCATCATAATGCCAACACAGAATTGGTTCTCGGCTCCCCTTCTTGTCTAATTCACTCTCTCCCACATCTATGGAGTACAGCCTAGGGGTAGGACCTTTGAAGAACTCTTTGAACCAATTGACTTGACCTTCAGGAGCCTTTGAAATAAATCTTCCACCACGAACATACTCAGACATCTCAATTGTGTCATCTCTTTCATCTTCATGTATTGCACTTATATCTTGAATTCCTTGAGATGAGCTTTGGCCATGGTCGCCAGATGATTTTGACTCAATAGCACCTTTCAACTCTGAATGCTTCTTCTTCAGATCCATCAAGGTTTCATACAAGAACTTCAGCCTTAGCTTGTTAGCTTCCTCGTTCTCTTTCAAAGTCTTGTTTTCATTTTTAAATGCTTTTATCTCATTTTGACGAATTCTGTTTTGAGACATAAGATAATTAATTTGAGGATCAGCACTTAACCTCAACTCAATTGGGAGATCAGATGCTCCCACAGCAGCCTGAAAAGGTCGGAAGCTTGGAATAGTTGGTGGCAGACTTGACTCAGTAGACATGTTTACTCTTACTAGACTGGGTTCCACAAAAGTGTTGTCAACCTCCAGAAATTGCCTTTCTTCATGAACTGGGCTACATTCATTTAGAAGAGGATTTTCAGTTTGAACTAGGGCAGGTTGATCTACATCATTCTGATCTGAGGCTTCTTCTTGAATGACCGGAATCTGTGAACTTGGACCTGCTGGATGGAACATTATCAGACCTGAGCTTGTCTTTTGCATCTTGAATCTTGTAATTCTTGGGTCATTTCTTTTCCTTGGGGTTGTCTCAGAAGGTTCACTAGATTTTGTAGACATGACATTATCAGCAACATTATCATTCAAGTCTTGAGGGATTGAGTCATCACTTGATGCATGGCTCACATCATCCCTGTTTCTTTTGTTGCTTATAGTCTCCAGATCTCTATAAATATCATCTTCATCTTCATCTACAGGCAATATATCATCCAATACATTTTCTTCACCATCTTCAGAAGAAACATGTGATGCCTGCACATCTATTGGAGCATCTTGATCTTCAGCAAGTGACACATTCATAGCAGGCACATCTGGTTCAGGATCAGCTTCTTAATCAGACTCTACTACTCGTTCTCTGGCACACTCAGGAAATGCTCCTTTCTTTATCCATTCAAGTCGACCTTGGAACATATTCTTTCCCTTTTTCTCTTGAGTCTGCAGCCCAAAAACACTGTCATTCATGAACTTCAAGTCCAGTTTCTCAACCCTTTCTTCAATCATTGGATACTTTTCATCACTACCATCTGTACAAATCTGGGAGTCATCAGAAATTGATCTCTTGCACTTGACATTGCATTGCTCGCCCAATCTGACAGCATCATCTTAGAAAAGTTAAACTCCCAATTTAATGCAAGAGCAACGAATGCAGTAGCATGCATTTTGTTTAGCTGATCAAAGCTAGTCCTTTTTCCAAGAAATGATTTTTGCAAGTAATGTGCCAGACACCTCCAGTAATGAGGTAAGAGCCTTTTGTAGATAGGCGGGTAGTTTCCTTCATAACCCAAAAGTCGAGTGCCTTCTGTCACTTGATCCTTAGTGTACTCCATCTTGTCTGTAGCTTTATCATTAATGATCAACCCTTTACGTATGTATTCTTCCACAATCTCAATCGGGCGGTTTTGAATTTTTGCAGTGATCTTTGTCTTGTTGGAGTTCACCCTTGCAGTGCCCCAGAATTCTCTGACTAGGCATTCATCAATCTGCACATGAGTCCTCAGGGCATGGTTAATTTTGCAGACGTTCATTCCTGCAATCAGTGAATAGAATAACTCCATGTGCTTCTCTGAAGGGTTGTCAAGGTATGCTGGAATGCAATGATCCCTATCGAAGAGCATTTCATCATTTATCATAGCATCTGCCATCTGACAAAACGAGACAAGTGGATCAGTCTTAGAGTCATCATTGAACAAAATGAAATTTAAAAACCAACACAAGTTTCAATGTTTCTTTTAAAAAAAAAACAACTTCTTAAATTTTTTTTTTAAATAGATTTGAAGAATGGGTTTACGACACTTAAAATTTGGGTTTACGACAAGAAAAAATGGGTTTACGATAAATAAAATCGGTTTACGACAATTGTAGTGGGTTTACGACAAAGCATTGACGACTGGGCCACGGTCCAGTCGTAAACTCCGAAGTCCAGTCGTAAACACCGAAGCACAACCGTAAACTCTATCATAATCTCCCGGTCATAAACGCAAGTCGTAAACTCGGATTGTGAACGCCAACGGTCATCTTCTTCACATCGATGATCATAAACACTAAAACCTCCATTGACAGACCTGCAACAAACTCGGAAACACGTTAAACACCTCAAACAATCAAAATAAGCAACCAACACTAGCTTTAATGAGTTGTAAACACAGAAACGACTTCTAATCACGAGTATTTCACACCGAAACACAAGAAAACCTAAAGTGGTCTCGTACCCACAAAACTCGTGAATGCACCGACAAGAACAGTCGATCGGAGATGGGGTTTGACGTTTTTGTGGTCGGAAATCGATTACGAGGGTGTTGGTGAGGTCTGATTACAGAATAGACGGCCGGAGGTGGTCGGAAACGTTTTTCCGGCGAGAGGGGCGGTGGCTAGGGTTTCCTGCGGCCGAATCGTAAACGAGAGAGAAAGGAGATGGGTTTGATCGTAAATGGTGAGGTGAGTGGTTTTGTTAAAAAAAATGTTTCACTTTGGCCCCCTCGAGTTTCAAAAACATTTTAAAAGCCTCCTAAACCTCTTAAAAAAATTCTCTTAAAAAGTGTTAACTTTGAAGAATTTGAGAATTACGAAGCTTCCCCTCAGACTCATACCCCGAGTATCTGATCATGATCATAAAAAATTAAATTTTAAATATTTAAAGACTTAAAAACATAAAATAAACCATAAAACAAATATAACCTAATTACAGAAATTAAAGATTTCACTTGCCTCGAAGCTGATGTAAATTCATGGATCAAACCAGACATGTCTTTGACTGAGGAACCCTTTTCAGCTTCCGTTACTTGACGCTCTAGACGATTGACCAAAATTTTTGAAACCATATAAACTCACATCCAGATAAATTTTTTTAAAGAAGTGCTTAAATATGGTACATAATTACCGTCATGTTTAACAGTCCCCACACCCAATTGTTCATAGCAAAACCTACCCAACCTCAGAGTTTATTGAGGATTCACAAACCCCCAACTTGAGGAACCATGCAACACCGTCATGACAAACACTTATTTCGTTAATTATCAGTTGGTGATCAGGTCGGCCGCATAAGTATGCAGAGAAGACCAAACAAAATAATTAATTTATTGTTTTTCCTTTTTTTTATTTTTCTTTTTCTTTTCATTCTTTTCATTTTTCTTTTTGAATGTGGGGTTGTCATAACAGCGGAACATCGCGTGTGAGAGAATGAATACTAGGTGGATACCACTCTCAACCCATTTTTGCTGGGACTCAATTTTTTAAACTATGTAAACTAGGATGGAAAACTAAACATATATAGAAGTTAAGTTAAGTTTACTGCACTTACTTGGATGATCATAGTTTTTGATTTAGCTTACCGACACATCGTCTTTGAGCCGTCTTTTACTTCAGCCTTACACGTGTCAGTCTTCAATTGTCTTGGAATTTTATATCACTTCCTACCAAGTCAATGCAAACAAAAGACTTCATAAAATCCTCAAACAAATTTTTCAGAATTTCTGAAAGATTAACATTTATTCCCCTGTTTTTATGAGGCTATTGAAACAAAAACACACATTTTTTTTAATAATAATTTTTTAATATATTTTTTTTAAAATAGACTCAAATCAAAAGGAAGCAAAAGTAAAAGCAAAACTATATACAAAAAGTTTTGATCAGATCATTCCTCAAAGGTAATCATCTTTAGGCCTTCAACACACATTTCAAAATTAGGATGAGGAAGGGTTTTTGTGAAAAGGTCTGAGACATTTTGATCTGAGCTTACCTTTTCCAACTGAATCAACTTCCTGTCATAGCAATCACGAATTAAATGTACCTTGATGTCTATATGCTTTGTTTTGGAATGTTGAACATGATTTTTTACGATTTGCAGAGCAGCAACGTTGTCACAAAAAATTGGAGTGTTAATGAATTCCATACCGTAGTCAGTTAGTTGATTTTGAATCCATACTACCTACGAGCATCCAGCTGATGCTGCTACATATTCAGCTTCTGCAGTTGATTTAGACACGGTATGCTGCTTCTTACTCTGCCATGAGATGAGTCTGTCTCCCAAGTACTGACATCCACAGGTTGTTGATTTACTGTCAAGATCACTACCTCCATAGTCACTGTCAGCGAAAGCAAATAATTGTAAATAAGTATTCTTTGGGTACCAAAGTCCAAGCCGAGGCTTGCCCTTCAGATACCTAAAAATACGTTTAACAGCAGCTAAATGAGAGAGTTTAGGATTAGCCTAATAACGTGCACACACACACACTGCATGCATGATGTCTGGCCTGCTTGTTGTTAGGTACATGAGTGACTCGATCATTGATCGATACAAGAATTCACTCACTGGTTCCCCATCTGCATCCACCGTCAGTAGAGGCCGGGATTCCAAGGGAGTGGAGATGGGCTTGGAATCCTGCATTTTGTATTTTGCTAGAATCTCATTCACGTATTTTGCTTGATGAATGAGAATTCCAGTTTAATCTTGTTTCACTTGTAATGCTAGGAAAAAAATCATCTCCCCTTGATCACTCATCTCAAACTTCTTTCTCATGATTTCTTCAAACTCGGTGCACAATTCTTCATTTGTAGATTCGTAGATGATGTCATCCACATACACTTGCACCATGATGATGTCATCATTCACCTTCTATCTAAATAAGGTTTGATCAACCACTCCCCTTGTATACCCATTTTACACCAAATGCTTGGATAGAGTCTCATACCATGTGCGTGGAGCTTGATGCAAACCATACAGGGCTTTATCCAGTAGATATACATGATCTGGATGTTCCTCATCCACAAACCCTGGTGGTTGTCCCACATAAATATCTTCATTTATGTCAGCATACAGGAAGGCTGTCTTGACATCCATTTGATGCACTGTGAAATTGAGATATGTTGCAACATCAAGGAAAATACGAATTGCTTCCAATCTAGCCACTGGAGCATATACCTCATCATAATCAATCCCATGCACCTGTCTATGTCCTTGAACAATCAGCCTCGCCTTGTTCCTTACGATTATACCCGTATCATCCTTCTTGTTCTTGTACAACCATCTTGTGGGTATAACCTTTTTGTCTTCTGGCCTTTTCACTAGTCGCCATTCTCCTAATTTTGAGAATTGATTCAGTTCATTGTGCATAGCCTCCATCTAGCTTGGATCTTTAAGAGCTACCATCACATTTGGAGGCTCTATCTGGGAGATAAAACACGAGTACATGCAGTGATTGATGTTACCTGCACGGCTTCTAGTTGTGACTCCTGCTGTCACCGGCCCGACCACATTGCTAAGTGGATGATCTTTGTTGATTCTTGTGGTTTGAACATCTGGTACTAAAACAGAAACAGGCAGGTTAGTATCATTAACATTATTATTATTCATACCTTGGGTTTCAGGCTCCTTCTGATCATCATGGGTTCCTGACGATCTTGGAACATCCATAACATCATCCTTAGGAGCTGTGTCTGATACACTGTCTCTGACATTTTCCACAGATGGCCTCACTTCAGGAGCTGGAGCAATGATGTCTTCTTCTTCCAGATTGGGAAACATGTTTGAGTAGTCAAACCCTTTAAAGAAAGTCCCATAGTCAAAGATCCAGTCCGGTCTAATTCCTGCATCTGTTGGGTTATCTTCCAACCAGTCAACATCAAATGCCTCAATTATCAATTTGGTGGTTTTGTTGTAGACCCGATAAGCACTATTTGCAGAATATCCCACAAAATAACATTCATCAGCCTTTGCTTCGAAATTCCCCACATCAGATTGAATTAACACTGAGCAAGGACACCCGAAAGTCTTGAAGTACCCCACCCTTGGCTTTTCTCCATAGATGATCTGATAAGGCGTCATCTCATGTCGCTTGTTCAGTAGTACCCGATTCTGCACATAACAAGTAGTGTTGACTGCTTCGGCCCAGAAGAAAATTGGTAATCTTGCATCACACAACATAGTTCTGGCAGCTTCAATGAGAGTTCTGTTTCTTCTTTCAGCAACACCATTTTGTTAAGGCGTGTATGGTGCACTGAATTTTCTTTCTATACCTTTTACTCCACAAAACATATTCAATTCAGCATTCTTAAATTCTGTTCCGTTGTCTGTTCTAATAGCCTTTACCCTTTTGCTCAACTGATTCTCTATAAGAGTGACAAACTGTTTCACAAGCGCTGGAGTTTCATGCTTGTTTGACAGAAAGAAAACCCAAGTAAAACGAGAGAAATCATCCACTATAACTAGACAGTATGAGAACTTGCTGATGCTTTGAACTTGCATTGGGCCGAAGAGATCCATATGAAGTAGTTGCAATACTGATAAAACAGAATTGACGATCTTGGAATGATGCGGTAATACGTGCTGCTCCCCCTTAGACATGCAACACACTTCTCAATTGACGTGAAATCTGTGATAGGAAGGTTCCTTACATGCTCTCCCTTTGCCAGCTTTGACAGATTCTTCATGTTAGCATGTCCCAGACGACGATGCCACAATAGTGCCATATTTTCACTCTGTTTTGAGATAAGACAGGCTTCTTCAGATGTCGGAGGATTACCCATGTTGAGAAGATAAGAATTTGCTCGTCTTGGTGTACGCATCAGAATACACTCCTCAGGAATCTTCACACCAGGCTTGAGGATGATGCATTCCTTCTTGTTGAACAAAACAGAATATTCTCGATCACAAATATGCGACACACTGAGCAGACTGTGTGATAATTCTTCTACATAATGCACATCCGAGAACTTCAAGCTACCATTCTTCACCACACCTTTCTTGCTGATTCTTCCACCTACTCCACCAGCGAAAGATACACCACCTCCATCGAAATCTTCTACCTCTTCCAAAAGCGATAAATCTCCGGTCATATGTCGGGAGCAACCACTATCAACGTACCAGAGATTGTTGACAGTTCTTCTTTGCTGTCCCTACATGGATCAAAGAAGTTCGATTCAAGTACCCAGGCCATAACAAATCTGGGCACACCTTTGGAATCAGTGTAATTAACTAATTGAATAGACATTCCTGCTTTTGATTCAGGTACACTCAAAGTTTGAGTGCTGACTTTTGGTTTCCAAATGGGGTGTTTCTGTGGTTTCATCACATTGGTTGAGTTATTTTCAGATGCAGGTTTCTTTGGTGGTGATGTGGCCTTTTTACCTGCTGGCTTTTTAACAGGTGTCCACTCAAGTTTCAATTTTGTATAAACAACTTATTTCGTTTGAGTGACATCTTTTGGTTTTGAAACCTGTTTCACAACCTTTGTTTTGCCATTAGGTTTATTAACTCTTTTGACTTTAGACACTTGTTTCTCAATAAATTCTTGTTTCATCTTGTCATTCCTTTTGTAAACTGCTTTAGGAGTGTAAGTTGATTTTTGAGTTTTGGCCACATTCCACTTTTCATCAACAGGCTTTGTCACTGGAGCTTTTGTGTTTGAAACCTTAGACTGTTGAGCCTTCATTGGTTCTGAACACTGCTTCCCCTGTGTCAAAGCTTGTTGCTTTTGCTTTCTATTTTCACCTGTCATCATTTTCTCCAACATACTAGTCTGTGGGTTTTGCGGATAGTATGGTTGGTAAGGTCTGTTTACACAATTTGCAGCAAAGTGTCCTGGTTTTCCACACTGAAAACAGTTCATAAGTCTAGGCCCATTAGCATGACTACAAATGTATGAGCGTCTTGGATAAGATGACTTCCATTCAGGCTTGTCATCCCATTTGTGTATTACATGTTTCGGAAATTTTTTTGGTTGTGTAATTAAACAAAATTGTTCCGATTCTGATTTGTTTATTCTGTTGAAAGCATACACAACCTGGGGATAGGGGACAAAGTCCTTGGGCTTAGACTCATGATCAATTCTTGTGATAGGCACACGAATTTTAAAACCATTAACTTTTTCATTAGAATCAGAAACAAGTTTCGATGACAAAGACACAATAGACTGTTTTGACTTGGACATAGTAAGTTCTGACACAGATGCCAGAACATCATCCTTAGGTAAATTAGAACTTGAACTACTAGACTCATGACTCTCTTTAACTCTTAAACATTCAGCATCCTTCTCAGAAACATCCTTGATTCTTACTTCATCTGCACAAGAAATAAATACATCAGAAGAACTCACATTATAGTTTAATGATGCCTGAGATGGACCTGATTCACATGTGGTTGTCACCAATCTGTTCTGATTACCCAAACCATAAGTCAGGTGTTTCTCATTTTCTAATTCCTCTGCTGTCATAGGTTTGACACCAACCAAAACACTATCTATTGGAGGTCCTGCTTCATGCATTTCTGAATCAGTTCTATCTACTTGATCCTCCTCGTAGATTATACCTATTATATCTCTAGACACAGGTTGAGGAACATTATTCTTATTCTTTTCAGTGAAACTAACTCCTATTCCTCCTTTATCCTTTCCAAATCTAACATCAGTGATGCAATTGGACAAAGCCTTACCTGCCTGAAGCATTCTCTTGTTTCTAATTTGATTCACATCTAATTTTACCTGTAACTCATTGTTCTGATGTTTAAGTTCATCTGTCTGCTTACTAAGCTCAGCTATTTCTAACTTAGCGTTGTCATACATATTAGACTTCTGAGTGGCTAGGGCTTGATATTTCTCTATATATAGTTTCTGTGCTTTGACCTTATCCTCACTCTTTTCCCATCTACCCTTAAACGAACTTCTAGAACATTGCATGTCAAACAATTCTATCTCACTATTCGTCCAAAGTTGTCTAAGGCCAGGAATTAAACGAGCACAAGTGGGATTAGTACATACCTTTGTGTTGTCGACCTCGGCAGCAAAAGCTTCTTTGGCTTCAACCAGGTTTTCTTCATCAGTGACCACAAAAGCATGCTCTTCATCAGCACCATTCTCCATTTGAGCAATCATGGCACCCGTCAGACTGAGTTCCCTGACCTGTGAAGCCCACTGGTATTCTCCACAATCTTGGACAACCAAAGCTTTTGTCTCTGTCTTTCCTTTACCATCACCAGCTTTCTTTTCTTTTGCCCTTTCTTTCTTTGGTTTTGTGCTTTCCCTAGCGAAATGTCCGTACTCATCACAATTGAAGCACCTCAGCTTGCTTTTATCAAAACCCATTCTGATCTTGTCCTGATCCTTCCAGACATTTCTTCCAGTTGTTGCCATGAACTTCTTTGCACGAAAAACCGCCATGGCCATCTGCCAGGAGACATCAAGCATCTCAACATCTTCAGGATTTATCTGATTCAGATCACCAGAGAGCATCTCAGCAGGCACCAAAGTTCCAGCCATAAGGGCATGGTAGCTGTTCATGAATCCCATTCCTAGTGCAAAGTTGGGATTATTGGTGGCATTTTCCTCTTCAAAATTGACCATTCCACTCGAATGGGAACTAGCTTGTGATCTTGCCACAAATGCAGCTGACTTTGGGTTGGCACTTGAATCACTTCCAGATGAGCTCCCAGCTTGTTTTGATCCCACATCTTCAGATAAGAGAGCCTGACTTAATTTTCCAGCCATACTTAGAGAACTCAGATGATTCAGCTCCCGTTGCTTATCATCAATCAGCTTCGATTTCAGTTTGTTGATAAGCTCATCAATAGTTAATTCATCCAGCTTGTTGTTATCCTTGATGGTTGAGATATTTGTATTCCAATTCTTGGGTAAGCTGTTCAAGAGCTTCAAATTCTTATCTTCCTGTTCAGGTTCAACATCATAACTTGACATTTCAGTGATTAAGGACACGAATCTCTGAACTTGAGCTTCAAAAGACTCTCCCTGAACGTGATTGAATAAGTTGAACTTCTGCTTCAGCATCTGTTTTCGGCTAGCCTTGATATATGGATTACCTTCATAAGCTACCACTAGAGCATCCCATAGCTTCTTTGCAGTTTTGTACTTCTTAAATCCCTGAGCAATCTCTGGTGTCAAGGCCATAGTCATAATTGCATAAGCCCTCTCATCCTTGTTGCATCTTTCCCAATCGTCATCTGAGTACTCTGCTTCAGTCTTTACAACTCCAACCTTTGCTGCTTCAGTGTGTGTTTGTATGAACGGTCCATTCACAACAGATCTCCACAGTCTCAAATCAACACTCTTCAAATGGTTCTGAAATCTGTATTTTCACTCAAGAAAATTATCAGCAGATGTGAGTCTTGGTGGACGGGTAGTTGATCCAATTTCAAAATCCAACTTCTGGTACATACTCGGTTCGAAATCCATGTTAAACACTTAGAAAAACTTTTCAAAAAGTCTGATCAAATTGGGTTTACGATCGGGAACTCACCTTTACGATACTTAAGTCGCAAACACTGTCGGAAACAGAGAATCGTAAACTGCCTCGTAATCTCTGGGTCGTAAACGCAAGTCGGAAACACCAAAGTCGTGAACGGAATCGTAAACTCTATCGAGAACACTGAAGTCGTGAACGGGATCGTAAACACGGTCATAAACTCATAAAAATCCTTTCTTGAACTCGTGAACACCTCCGATGAAGATCTTCAAGTAACAACTGATCGTAAACGATGAAGAACAGCAGCAGCAAACTCGTAAACACCCAAAACAGCTCCAAACCTTCAAAAAAAACAACCTTTTTTCCAGAAAGATGCTTGAGTCCAATACCGTGAGAGCCTCGAATCAGTGATTCTTGGCTCTGATACCAATTGTAGGTCTAGAAATAACACCAAAACACGATATTGTGATCTCTAACAAGTTCGGAAACCTTGTAGAGATTGATTCAAGAGAAAGATGATGCAAAAGATCAAATCTAGAGTGAAAACCGATCAAACTTGCATATCACTTGAAGAACTCGTAAACACAAATATAAGAAAAATCGTAATCCCAAAAGCCTAGAAAATCATAAACACTATGGGTTTATATACTACCCATTACAAACCCTAGTCTTAGTCATAAACACAACAAAATCGGCCCACATAAGCCCAATCGTAAATACTAAGCCCAAACCGGTCTAAAACTAAAGCCCAAAGATCTAATGTTCATGCCTCTAAAGTATAGCCCAACAATGTGAACATCTTCTTTAAAGTTCTTTTGAAGCTTTTGAAAACTTGTAAAGACACCAACAACTTCCCCTGAACAGTTGCTTTTCAGATGGAAGTCTTGTCCGGCTAGTTCTTTAACTTGAGCAGTAGCAACACCTTTCTATCATCAACCTTTCTGACACACATTTGAAAAAAAATATACTCCACCAGACATTTGATGACTGGTCTTTGGGTAAGAGGATAATTAACATTGTAAAAACCTAATTATCATCTGTTCAGTTGATGATAATATGTATTTTAACCAAAAGCCCGAAGTTAATTATCATCTGTTCAGTTGATAATAATTAACTTCCCCTGAACCCAAGACCTCTAAAGACTTCCCCTTAGCTGATAACTTTCCCTCAGCTAAGGACTTCCCATGATATAATACATATTTTCTTCGAGTTCCCTTCAGATACTATGTATTATGGAAATCTTTTCATTAGATAATAAGTATCATCCTCGAGTTCCCTTCGGATAATACTTATTATCCCCTCTCCTTCCCCTAGAAATTTGTCAAGATCTGCAGGGGGAGGGCATACTGTCATGCATCAAAACCCATGAAAACACATTTTGACTTCTCAAATTAACCTGGCCAAGACGTAAACACAACCAAAAAGAACTTAAAGACTCACACATGAAAGATAAAAAATAAACAAATACTTACCAATATCAAACATGAGAAAGTTTATAAGGGATCAAACCGTATGAATTTGACTGAGGAACCCTTTTCAGCTTCAGTTACTCAGACCCCTTTAAACCCAACTAAATGCATCATGCTTAAAAGATTACTAATTACCAGCATGTTTAATCGTCCCCACACCCAATTGTACATAGCAAAACCTACCCAACCTCAGAGTTTATTGAGGATTCACAAACCCCCAACTTGAGGAACCGTGCAACACCGTTATGATAACCACTTATTTCAATAATCAACAGTTGGTGATCAGGTCGGCCGCATAAGCACGCAAAGAAGACCAAACCGAATGATTATTTTTCATTTTCTTTTCTTTTTCGTTTCTTTTTCATTTCTTTTTTTTTCATTATGTGGTGTAGTCATGACAGCAGAAACATGGCGTGTGAGAGAGTGAATACTAGGTATAATTACCACTCTCAACCCGTTTTTTGCTGGGACTCAGTCTTTTAAACCATGTAAACTAGGACGGGAAACTAAACATATATAGAAGTTAAGTTTACTGCACTTACATTGATGACCATAGTTTTGGGTTGAACTTACCGACAAATCATCTTTGAGCAATCTTTCACTTCAGCCTTACACTTGTCAGTCTCCGATTGTCTTGGAATTTTATATCACTTCCTACCAACTCAAGGCAAACAAAAGACTTCATAAAAACCTCAAACATATTTTTCAGATTTTCTGAAACAATGACATTTCTTCTTCCCCTGTTTTTATGAGGCTTTTGAAACAAAAACACATTTTTTTTAATTTAATTTTTTTTATTAATATATATATTTTTTAAATAAACTTAAAGCAAAAGTAAGTAAAAATAAAAACATAACTATATACAAAACATGTTGATCAGATCATTCCTCGAAGGCAATCATCCTTAGGCCTTCAACACACATTTTAAAATTAGGACGAGGAAGGAGTTTTGTGAAAATGTCTGAAACATTTTGATCTGAGCTTACCTTTTCCAACTGAATCAACTTCCTTCATAGCAATCACGAATAAAATGTACCTTGATGTCTATATGCTTGGTTTTGGAATGTTGAACAGGATTTTTTACAATTTGCAGAGCAGTAGCATTATCACAAACAATTGGAGTGTTAATGAATTCCATACCGTAGTCAGTTAGCTGATTTTTAATCCATACTACCTACGAGCATCCAGCTGATGCTGCCATATATTCAGCTTCGGCAGTTGACTTGGAAATGGTATGCTGCTTCTTGCTCTGCCATGAGATGAGTCTGTCTCCCAAGTACTGATACCCTCCAGTTGTAGATTTCCTGTCAATGTCACTACCTCCATAATCACTGTCAGTAAATGCACACAATTGAAAATCAGTATACTTAGGATACCAAAGTCCAAGCCGAGGCCTGCCCTTCAGATACATAAAAATACGTTTAACAGCAGCTAAATGAGAGAGTTTAGGATTAGTCTGATAACGTGCGCACACACACACTGCATGCACTAAATCAGAAACAGATCGTAAACATTGAAGAACAGCACTGAAAAGTCGTAATCTCCAAGAACAACCCAGAAATCTTCAAAAAAATCGAACTTTTTCCAGCAAAAACTTGAATCCAGTATCGTGAGAACCTCGAAACACACGTTTCTTGGCTCTGATACCAATTGTTGGTCCGGGAATAACAACCGTTCACGATATTCTATCAATCACGAGTGCGGAATCCAAGTGATTAATTGATTCAAGATAAGAGATGAGAAGAATACCAAGAAAACGATTAATAAACGATAAAAACCTGATCTTTGCACACAAGATGAACTTGTCGGGTACAAATCTTGTAATCGTAAACTATCTTGTCTCTCTAGTTTACGATCGTAAACACCTTGCAATCATAAACACCTCTGGCTGCTCCTCTCCAAAATCGTAATCAGCAACCCCTATGATGGTGAACTCATGGGGTTTATATAGCCACCCCATGAGTTTACAATTGGGCCCTTAAACCCTAATGGTAAACCCAATCTTAAACCCCAAGCCCAATAGTAAACCCAAGTAAACTAGTCTACTAAACTAAATAAGCCCTCTAAGCCTAGCCCAAACTATTTAATATTACAAGCCTCATAATCTAGCCTCAACAATCTTCCCCTAGGCTTGTGATATTAAATGTCTTCAATTTTTTAAATTCGTCTTCTTGACTGGCTGGCATAGATGTTGATGAAGATTCTTTCCGCAGAAATCTTCAATGGGTTTCATGACGGGCACTTGGTGTTTTGGTCAAAAACTGCCTAAGCAATTAGTTGATCAAATTTCGTAAGTGAGGTAGCGTGTTTGAGGTAAATAAAGCTGAAAATGTAAGTTTGGAGATTAACACGAGGATGTAACGAGGGAAAATCCAAGTATCCTTGAGTATCCTCAAGGAGCCTGGCAAAAAACCTCGGGGGCCGGTTCAAATTACCTACCTCCTAAAACTTTTATATGAAAGAATGTTTAGTACAAAGAATGAGCTCGTATTCTAAGTGTTGCAGAGAATTGTAATCGTAAAAGAGGTGTGTGTGTGTGTGCAAGCCTAGAGCTCGAATTAAATACGGATTACATCATAACAAATTGTCCTAAAAAGTAGCAACTAAGTCCACGTTTTCTTGGTAACCGTTGAAGTCCATCCAGTCCACGTCTTCCTCAGCTGACCGGGTCTTTAGGACACGTGAGTAATACTCGAGTCAACCTGTGAATAACGAACAAAGAGAGAAAAAAGCAATCGTTAGTTGATAAACATAATTCAGGATCTTTACCGTGAAATGCTCATGAGCTGATGCGAGCTGCTCAATGTCTCCTGAATTCTAGTACCAACAATTGCCCCCAAATTTTTGGCGGATGGCGCATGCAAGCCAGGTGTCAAAAATTTGAGTTCTAGCCTTATCGCTAAGTAACGGAGATTTGACAGATTTAGTTGGTGCAACTTCCCAGGCGAAGTTCCCGTTGAGTTTTCTTTTATAACCCCATTTCTTCTTTCATTTCATGTAACTGATATGATTGTGTTTCTGTCTTTGCAGCGCCCAAGTTTGAAGCTTTGATAAAACCAACCCGTGAATCCTCCAAGAAGCTCAAGGATCTTTTCAGCATCCCAGCAGCAGAAAGGAGCTGCCAGCCCGAGGACGTTTCAAGTGCCAGAAGCATTTCCCAGCAATCTCTTAGCCCTTCAAGAACCATGTCAACAGGTACTTTCATTTAATTGTTCCCTTTTCGTTTTTGAATCGTGTTTTATTATTTCTGAAATTGATCATTCACTGTCTATGATGAAGCTCCAGGTTCAGCCTCCAACTTCTCCTTCAAGGACCTTAAGCTGCTCATTGCTAAGAAAGAGAAAACTGAAGAAACCAGCAGCAAGGCTCCTACTGACGCCTCAGCCCCCAAGTTCCGAGCTCCTAGCACTCGTTCCAAGACTTCTTCTGCCAAGAAGCGCAAAGCTCCTGACTCCACTATCAATGTGGACAGCTTCGATGATCTCCCTCCTGTTGCAGCTGCTAACAAGCTGCTCTCACTGCAGGCTGTAGTGAATATTATAAGTTGTAGCTTAATAACAGGGAAATATATAAAAATGAAAGTTATAACACTTCCCTTTTTGATTCTGATGTGCAGGGCATTGACAAACTGAGCCACGAGGTGATTGACCCCGAAGGTAAAGTGGAAGCCCTGGAGCAGAAGCTCGAAGCAGCTGAGCAGAAGCTTGAAGCCTCTGAGCTCAAACTTGATCAGGCCACGCTCCGTCTTGAGAAGCTGAACAAGGCCACAGCCAGCAACACTCGCCACTATGAGAAGCAGCTCAAAGAGAAAGATGCTGCAGCTGCTGAAGCCCTGAAGCAGGCCGAATTGAACGCTCAATCTTCAGCCGCCATCAGCGTGCTGGAGTGTATGATTGAGATGGAGACTGCTGCACAGGCTGATGGCTTTACTCCAGAGAGCTGGCCGGTGAAGGACTGGGAGGTGAGCCTTAAGAAGCTGTTGGCTGAGAGGGGAGATGCTCCTGAAAAGGCGGAGAAGGAGGCTGAGCCGGAGGTTGAGAAGGAAGCTGAGAAGGAAAAGGGCAAGGGCAAGGAGGTTGAGCAGGCGGAGGCTGCTGGTGATAAGCTGGGCGATGAAGGCAATCTTGAGTAGGTCGGAGCCCGCTTTTTTTAGGTTTGTTTGGTTTGGTTCTTTTGGTAAACAATGGTGGTTGTGAAACAAAACAATGAAACAATGGTAACTTAACAATGGGGCTTGGATGGAGGGACCTTGAGTTTCAAGGCGAAGTCCAAGCTCCTTGAACAATGCAGTTGGCCTCAGGTGGAGGGATCTTGGGTTCCAAGACGAAGCCTGAGGTTAACTTTTTATTTTCCTGCAAATATATGACTTAGTAGCATTTTGATCATCATGGTGTGCCGTGTATGCTTTTAATTATTTTGAAAAATGTTTGAATGAGGATCCTACAGGATGCTCAGCATAGTTTAGTTTAAAAACTCAAAAGTTTATTAAAATTTTGTCAATGTTAACAAACCATGATGCCATCTAATACTTAGTAATAAAAATACGTATTAAACGCAGTATTAATATAACCTGTTTGAGAATACTCCAACCGTAGAGGTAGTCAGGATCTCTAAGGATCCTTAGGAATCCTTAAGATAGACTTGATGAAATTCCGATTTTAAGGCATAAAATACCTTAAAAACCTTGAGCACTTGTGAATAAGTTAAACTGGGGTCAAGCCCAATCTTGTATTCTCGCAGTGTAAAACGTTTTATAAATCTTGGGTCTAAGCCAACTGGGGTCAAGCCCGAAACTTGAGAGACACAAGTGTGTCTAAGCCTTAATTAATGCGAGAGCATCAACAACCTTTGCTAACCTGAGGACAAGCTCATAGATACTTGGGACTAAGCCAACTGGGGTCAAGCCCATAACTTAGGAGACACGAAGGTGTCTAAACCTTAGTTGACACGAAAATGCCAAAAACATTAGGATCTTTGCGAGATGACACGTCTGCCACTCATATTGAAGTGCACTCCATGGCCAACAGTGATGAAATTATCAGCCACCCTAGGATGAACTGGTCGCACCACCTCGAACCATAGGCCACCATCGTGCGCTCCTGGCGAGGGTCTTGCGCTCCTGGCGATTCCCATTAGTGAACGAGAAGGTGAAAACCTCCTAAACCTTTGATTGCATTCAGAATGCATTTGACTTAGAAGAGGTGATCAGCCTCTAACTTATGACAGGATGCTCCGAACAGCTGCAAAACACTTCAAGGCTCGGTGAGGGGTGGGTGTTAGTTTGGCTAACACCCCTCCGATGCTTAAGTCAGTAATTACTTCACAAAAATAATAATATGAAATTAAAATAATGGTTAAAGACATACCTGAGGTCTTTGAAGTTTAGACAAGGATTCCTTGATATGCTCAAAGGATCTAGAAAGCACTTACATAAAATATAACTTCAAGTGAATTGCATTCCAAGCTCTTGGGAGCAGCTCACCTTCCATAGTAGCCAACCTATATGCTCCCTTTCCAGCTTCTGAATCTATAAATAGGGACCTTCCCATTTGGGCGCAAATTTCCCATGTGCTGGATTGGTCGTATTTTGAAAAGCTTTTCTGAGTACCAGATCTCCTACTTGAAATCTTCTGATCCTGAGATTCCTGTTGTAAGACTTGGCTATCCTTTGCTGGTATGCTGCCATCCGGAATTTTGCGAGGTCTCTGACTTCATCTATCGTTTCAAGATCTTCAAGGAGCTCTTGCTTATTGGCTTCAAAATCCCGGCAGCTTGTTCTGGCAGTTGGCATCACCATTTCAGTGGGTATTACAGCTTCTGAGCCAAACACTAAGGAAAATGGTGTTCGACCAGTAGCATTTTTGGAGGTCGTTCTGTCTGCCCACAATACGAAAGGTAGTTCTTCAGCCCATTTCCCTTTTTTATCTCCTAGCTTCTTCTTAAGGTTATTGATGATAATCTTATTGCTCGATTCTGCCTGGCCATTAGCTTGTGGATGTATGGGAGTTGAAGTTACCATCTTGATGCCCCATGCCTCACAAAAACTAGTTGTTCTTTTGCCAATAAACTGAGATCCATTGTCACACACTATTTCCGATGGGATTCCAAATCTTGTAAGAATATTCCTTTTAATGAAGGAAATCACTTCTTTTTCTCTAACTTGAACAAAGGCTTCGGCTTCAATCCATTTAGAAAAGTAGTCCGTCATGGCCAACATGAAGACTTTTCCTCCAGGTGCTACAGGCAGCTTGCCAACTATATCCATGCCCCACTTCATGAACGGCCATGGAGATGATATCGAATGGAGCGGCTCGGCAGGCTGATGAAGGATGTTGCCGTGCCGCTGGCATGCATCACACTTCTGAACGAAGGTCATTGCATCCTTCTTCATAGTAGGCCAGTAGTATCCTGTTCTCAATACTTTAGAAAATAGTGATCTGCCCCCAGTGTGGTTGCCACAATCACCTTCGTGAATATCCTGGAGTACTGCAAGTGCTTCAGGTTTCTCGAGGCATCTCAAGTATGGTCCTGCAAGAGATTTCTTGTATAAGATACCATTTATTATTGAATATGGAATTACCTTTGTTCGGAAGAGTCTGGAGTTCTCGTTTTTTTGGGATTTCTCCTTCTTGGATAAATCTCCTGATAGGGTAAGTCCAGAATTCTTGAGGATCCTGGGAGTCTGTCATTTCTTGATCTTTATCTGTTGTAACATCATTAACTTCTTGTTCTTCAATTGCTGGTGTCAGGATGTGAGTTATGGGAATCTTGACACCTTCTGGGATCCTTAAAGATGATGCTAAATTTGCCAAAGCATCAGCTTCTGCGTTTTCTTCTCTGGGTACCTGTGATATGCTGCAATTTTCAAAAGATAATGCTAATTGTTTTACAAGGTCCAGATATTTGGTTAGCCTTTCGCCTTTTACTGCATAGGATCCATTAAATTGGTTAGTTAATAACAAGGAGTCAATAAAAACTTGAATGTGTTGGATATCCATATCTTTAGCGAGTTGTAATCCTGCAATTAAAGCTTCGTATTCAGCTTCATTGTTGGTGGCTTTGAATTCACAATGGATAGATAGAGGGATAATGTCCCCCTGTGGCGATTTCAGTAGCACACCAAGTCCTGTTCCTCTAACGTTAGATGCTCCATCTGTATATAGTATCCAGCTGCCTGAAGCTTCTTCGAGCTGCTTGACCTCAAGTTCAACTTCTGGCAGTATGTCGCTGCTGAAATCAGCCACAAAATCTGCAAGGGCTTGTGACTTGATTGCTGTTCTTGGCTCATATATGATATCATAGGCACTTAATTTAACTGCCCATTTCGCCATTCTACCTGACATTTCTGGTTTTCTCAAGACACACTTAACAGGATAGTTAGTTTTCACGTAAATAACATGAGTTTCAAAGTAATGTCTTAATTTTTGTGAAGCCATGACAAGAGCTAAAATCAATTTTTCCAAATAAGAATACCTGGTTTCAGCATCTAATAGTGTTTTGCTTACATAATATACCGGATGTTGTTGTCCCTCATGATCTTTCACAAGCACAGCACTTACTGAGCTGCCTGAGACTGCTAAATAGAGGGATAGTGGTTCGCCCTTGACTGGTTGCATTAGAAGTGGAGCGGATGATAAATATTCTTTCAAGGAGCTCAGAGCTGCTTCGTGTTTCTCACCCCATTCGAACTTTTTATTCTTCTTCAATATGTCATAGAATTCTTTGCTCTTTTCAGACGATCTCGATATAAACCTGTTGAGCGCTGCCACTCTGCCAGTTAGTCTCTGAACTTCTTTGACATTTGTTGGAGACTTCAGGTTTATGATTGCTTGGATTTGCTCAGGGCTGGCCTCAATTCGCCTTTCAGTAACCATAAAGCCTAAAAACTTGTCGGCTCTTACTCCGAAATGGCACTTGGAAGGATTCAATTTCATGTTGAATTGGTCCAGGATATCAAAAGCAGCTTCAAGATCTCTAGGGTGGTCCTTCGCTTTTTTCGATTTCAACACCATATCATCGATGTATACTTCCATGGTGTCCCCCAGCTTGTCTTTAAACATCATGTTGACTAGCCTTTGGTATGTGGCACCTGCATTTCGTAAACCAAAAGGCATTGCAATATAACAATAAATACCTGTAGGGGTCATGAAGGCTGTGTCTTCCTGATCTGATGGTTCCATTTGAATTTGTTGAAAGCCCGAAGATGCGTCCATAAAAGTTAGCATCTCATGCCCAGCAGTTGCGTCCACCATAGAATCAATATGCGGTAGAGGGAATGGGTCTTTAGGGCAGGCCTTGTTTAGGTCTGTGTAATCTACACATACCCTCCACTTACCATTCTTCTTTTGGACTACCACCACATTAGCCAACCAGCGAGGATACTTAACTTCTCTGATCATTTTTTATTTGAGCAGCCTGTCAACTTCCTCTTGGATTATGATGTTTCTCTCAGGAGCGAACTTTCTTCTCTTCTGATGTATTGGCCTGAAAGATTCATCTATACCAAGTTTATGAGTAATAATATCTTTGGATATACCTGTCATGTCTTCATGTTTCCATGCAAATGTTGTGGCTCTGGACTTTAAGAGGCTCACGAGCTGCTCCTCAGTATCCTCAGGAATATTTGTTCCTACCAGCACTTTGATTTCAGGATCTTCAGGATTGAGTTGAACTTCTTTGGTCTCCAATTCCTTCGTCATCTGAATTCTTCGTGCTGGTTTCTTTAGTTGCTATGCTGGCTTTGACTTGATAGTGTTCTTCATAGCAGAAGTGTAGCAGTCTTTGGCTTCTTGTTGATCACTTAGTATTCTTACAACTCCCCAAGGTGTGGGAAGCTTCACACATTGATGATAGGTAGATGGAACTGCTTTCATGTCATGGATCCATGGCCTTCCCAAGATTACGTTGCAACAAGGAAGGGAGTCAATAACGCGGAATTTCTGCATGGAGTTGACCCCTTCAATGTAAACAGGAAGTCTGATGTCTCCAACCGTATGCTTGGTTTCTCCGCTAAATCCTACTAACACTGAGGATCTTGGAATTATCTCTTCTTCGGGAATGCTCATCTTCTTAAGCACGTCCAATTGGATAATGTTGACCGAACTGCCATTGTCTATCAGGATCCTGCGAACATAATGGTTAGCAATACACAATGTAATTACCAGACTGTCATGATGAGGGTCCTGGATGTCTTGCTTATCAGTTTCGTCAAAAGAAATGACTTTGTCTTCAGTCAATATTGCATTCTTCTTTGGTCGACTGCCTTGATCCATTTTAGCCTCCTTGGCATGTCTTTTTGCTGATGAGAAAGAGGCTCCACATATGTCAGATCCTCCGGAGATGAAGTTGATCACTTTGGCATCTGCTGGTGGTGATTGCGCTCTTTTGGGCAGCTCAGCAGCTTCTTGAGTTTTACTCTTCTTTCTGCCGAACAATTCCTTGAGATGCCCCTTGCTGAGCAGGTAACTGATTTCTTTCCGAAGCGCTATGCAATCATCTGTTAAGTGCCCAAAGTCTTCGTGGTAGGCACACCATTTATACTTATCTTTCCATGATCCTTGTTTATCCGATTTTCTTGGCCACCTGGCTTTATCACCTAGATCCTGCAAGGCACATAACAAACCACTTGTGTCAACCGAAAAACAGTAATCAGATACCTTTGGGAAGTCTTCCTCGTCGTCATCATCTTCAACTGCATTAACCCTGGGATTATCATTCCTGTAATAGGGTTTGGTTCGTTGTTGCTTTCCGGGAGAATCTGTTCTCCTGCCTAATGATTCATCGCCTCTTTTCTGGACCTTCTTGTCATCTTCTAATCTGATGAATCTCAATGCCCTTGTTCTGACTTCATCAAGGTTCCTGCAAGGAGTCATAACCAAATCATCATAAAATCGGGAATCCCCTCTAATCCCCATTTTGAAGGCTTCTACAGCAGCAGCCATATCCAGGTTAGGGATATCCAGTGCTTCTCGACCGAATCTGGCCACATAATCCCTTAGGGATTCATTGGATTTCTGAACTATCCTGTACAAGTCACCCGTGAGCTTCTCAAAGCTCCTGCTGCAAGAAAACTGGTTATTAAATAAGTTAACCAAATGAGGAAAGGATGTAATAGTATTAGGAGGGATACTGAGTAGCCATTTCAAGGCTGGTCCTGTTAGTGTTGAGCCGAATCCCTTGCATAAGCAAGCTTCTTTGATGTTTACAGGAATGGGGTTGATCTCCATCCGTTCCCTATATTGTGCCACGTGTTCCTCAGGGTCTGTGGTCCCGTCGTAGAGTTTCATGTTGGGAGTTTGAAATCTTTTTGGTATCTCCACGTCACAAATGGGCCATGCAAATCTAGAAACTCTGTGGCTGCCTGCTGGCACTTCAGGAATTGGACGAATAACACCAGGAACACTTGAGATCATATCCTTTAACCTCTGAAGTTCCCTAGCAATAGTCGGGTTGATACCTGCATCCTGCACAGTTCCTTGGTTAGGGTGTACATAGAAATTATCGAAGTTGTTACCGGCCCTGGAAGTTTGGAGATGGATCTGGGGTCCATATTCAGCATCCCTAAGGATGGTCGGCTCAGTCGTGGTTCCCATTTGCATGGGGATGAAGTCTCCTTCATGCATCTCCTGAGATGAACCTGGGAATATGCCTGCAGAGACAGTAGGGTTAGAAAATAAGGATCCTTGAGGATCCTGAGCTGCTCGGAAGCGGCTCCGGTATGGTTGGAATGGCTGAGATGAAGATTCCTGTAGCATCTGTGGAGTAGGCATTGCTGACTGCTGACTCCAAGGCTCATGTAGGTTTGTTTCCGCGAATTGTTGTGGTCGAGATGCGGATTGATGCATTAAGACTGCTGGCACCCGATGGTTTAAAAACCCGGCTGGTTGCTGACTTGAGCATCTCGGCGGCTGCTGACTTCCATATTCGCTGTAGTAAGATTCTGGGGGTTGCTCAGAGTAGAATCCAGAGTATTCCAGATCCATCGTCCTGGAAGTCTTCTGATGCTGAGTGCCTGAGGATCCTGCAGTGGTAACTGTTGCAATACCTGACTTTTGAACAGTAGAGGGATTTACTTTCTGTTTCGGCTGCTCCGATATTTCCGGAGAGTTAAACCCGAATGATTTTGGGATCAAAGGGCTGATTTCCTCTACTGGTTTCTTCAATTTCTTCAATTCCATGATCTCCTTCATCATTCTCTCGTTGGTTTTGGTTTGTTCATCCGCATGGGCCTTCATTTGCCTGATCAAAACATAGAGATCGTTATTAGAAATAGTAGAGTCAGTGGACGTACCTTGAGATCCAGTAAAAGTGGGGTATTCCACTCCTTTAGCATTAGTATCAGCCACTTTCTTCATCATTGGGGGGAGACCAGCGTTGACAGTGGGCTTAGAGGATGAAACAGATTTTGAGGTGAATTTTGGTTGAGTCGACATTTTCAAGAATCGGTAATGGGAAGAAGATCAAGGCTCTTAATCGAATTCAAACACCGTTTGCCCCACGGTGGGCGCCAAATTGTTTTGGTCAAAAACTGCCTAAGCAATTAGTTGATCAAATTTCGTAAGTGAGGTAGCGTGTTTGAGGTAAATAAAGCTGAAAATGTAAGTTTGGAGATTAACACGAGGATGTAACGAGGGAAAATCCAAGTATCCTTGAGTATCCTCAAGGAGCCTGGCAAAAAACCTCGGGGGCCGGTTCAAAGTACCTGCCTCCTAAAACTTTTATATGAAAGAATGTTTAGTACAAAGAATGAGCTCGTATTCTAAGTGTTGCAGAGAATTGTAATCGTAAAAGAGGTGTGTGTGTGTGTGCAAGCCTAGAGCTCGAATTAAATACGGATTACATCATAACAAATTGTCCTAAAAAGTAGCAACTAAGTCCACGTTTTCTTGGTAACCGTTGAAGTCCATCCAGTCCACGTCTTCCTCAGCTGACCGGGTCTTTAGGACACGTGAGTAATACTCGAGTCAACCTGTGAATAACGAACAAAGAGAGAAAAAAGCAATCGTTAGTTGATAAACATAATTCAGGATCTTTACCGTGAAATGCTCATGAGCTGATGCGAGCTGCTCAATGTCTCCTGAATTCTAGTACCAACACTTGGGACCTGCTTTTGATCAGCATCAGCTTGAACTTCTTGAAATGAACAAGCAATGAAATGGAGGACTCTCATTGACTTGCTTTTCTTGAAAGAACTGGTTCTTGCTGAATCCTCGGTAACTGTCTTGAATCTCCATAAATTAGAGGGTAAAAATGAACTTGAAACCCCTAACTTTGGAGAACTTGATTGTTGATCTTGGATCTTCATGATCTCTAACTGCTCTCTGCATCATTTTCTTCATCAAAGATAGACTTGAAATCTTCAGCTTCCCCTAAACATGTGAACATCTTCTTTGAAGTTCTTTTGAAGCTTTTGAAAACTTGTAAAGACACCAACAACTTCCCCTAAACAGTTGCTTTTCAGATGGAAGTCTTGTCCGGCTGGTTCTTTAACTTGAGCAGTAGCAACACCTTTCTATCATCAACCTGTCTGACACACATTTGAAAAAAAATATACTCCACCAGACATTTGATGACTGGTCTTTGGGTAAGAGGATAATAAACATTGTAAAAACCCAATTATCATCTGTTCAGTTGATGATAATATGTATTTTAACCAAAAGCCGGAAGTTAATTATCATCTGTTCAGTTGATGATAATTAACTTCCCCTGAACCCAAGACCTATAAATACTTCCCTTAGCTGATAACTTCCCCTCAGCTAAGGACTTCCCATGATATAATACATATTATCTTCGAGTTTCATTCAGATACTATGTATTATAGAAGTCTTTTCATTAGATAATAAGTATAATCCTTGAGTTCCCTTCGGATAATACTTATTATCCCCTCTCCTTCCCCTAAAAATTTGTCAAGATCTGCAGGGGGGCATACTGTCATGCATCAAAACCCATGAAAACACATTTTGACTTCTCAAATTAACCTGGCCAAGACGTAAACACAACCAAAAAGAACATAAAGACTCACACATGAAAGATAAAAATAAACAAATACTTACCAATATCAAACATGAGAAAGTTTACAAGGGATCAAACTGTATGAATCTGACTGAGTAACCCTTTTCAGCTTTAGTTACTCGACTAGTCCAGGCGATTGCCGGTATGTTTGTCCGTTTTAAACTCAGACCTGTTTAAACCCAACCAAATGCATCATGCTTAAAAGATTACTAATTACCAGCATGTTTAATCGTCCCCACACCCAATTGTACATAGCAAAACCTACCCAACCTCAGAGTTTATTGAGGATTCACAAACCCCCAACTTGAGGAACCGTGCAACACCGTTATGACTACCACTTATGTCTTAATCATCAGTTGGTGATCAGGTCGGCCGCATAAGCACGCAAAGAAGACCAAACTAAATGATTATTTTTCATTTTCTTTTCTTTTTCTTTTCTTTTTCATTTCTTTTTTTTTTCATTATGTGGTGTTGTCATGACAGCAGAAACATGGCGTGTGAGAGAGTGAATACTAGGTATAATTACCACTCTCAACCCGTTTTTTGCTGGGACTCAGTTTTTTAAAACATGCAAATTGAGATGAGAAACTAAACATATATATATTTTAAGTTCATTGCACTTACATTGGTGGTCATAAGATTAGGTCGAGCCTACCGAGCATATCATCGTGGAGCTTGCTTTTCACTTCCTCTTCATCGTGGAGCTTGAAAATATTTAGAAAATTGGGTTTTATAGCATGCATACCTCATTGTTTTGTTTTTTTTTTTTAAATTGAACAATCAAGCACCAACTGAAAATTTTAAGGAATTTGGTTTGACACAAACACCCTTTACCGCTTCATCAAACAAACAACCAAGTTAAGAACAGTACCTTTCATGCTTAATTTGACCTTTTACCTCTCAAGGAAACATATCCTCCATAAAAATTGCTTGTCATGACATGAAGATACATCTCCTAAACTGTGCCTGGAACAATCACTTATCAATAAACAAATTAATAATAAAAATGTTAGTGATAATCCTCCTTGACTGTTCCTCCACATAATGAGATATTAGTTAGCCAATGGTACCCAAGCCATTGTTTTTCTGGGTACACCTGAGGAATCAATAAAAGATACTTCTTGTAAGAACATCCCCTTTGAGAAATCAGGAAGTTGGGATGGAGCTGCCTTGATTTTTGGTTTCCAAGTTCCAGGTGATTTAATATTTTTTTTAGTCACTTTTGGAGTTGTGACTTTAGGTATTTCAACCTTCTTCATTTTAGAATCATTTTTCAAAACAGTTTTAGTTACCTTGGGAGGGGTAACTATGGGTTTTTCAGACTTTGGTTGTTTTGAAAACGGTTTCTTCACCTGTTTTTGGAAATTTTGGTAACTTGGAAAGCTGTTGTTTTGATTTAAAGATTTTCTTTCAGCTTTGGCAGCGCCCCAATGTTGATCAGAGGGTTTAACCTTAGGAGTAACAGTCTTCCTTGCCTTAGGTGTTTGCACCATCATCGGCTTAGACTTTACAGACTCCTGAGATGAAACCCTTTGACTTTTCGGATAATAGGGTTCATAGGGGCGATAAAGACAGTTTCTAGCAATATGACCAGCAATGCCACAATTAAAGCAAGTCTGCTTCTTTAGATAGAAGTCAGACGTGTACCCATTTGTCTTTGGTGGCTGATATGGAGCTGGTTTGCCTTGTGTCTGCTTCTTTGCTTTATCTGCAGCTTCAGATTTGACTTTCTGCTAGTTCCTCGAAGTCTGTGTTGAACTTGTCTTTACTGTCTTTGTGCTTTCTTGATTCTTTGACGTTGAAGCACCATTCTTGCAATTACAACGGCAACGGCATGATCCAACTGAAGAAATGGGAGACACAGCTACTCCCTTGGGTTTTTCATTCTTCACTCCAGTTGTTGGTATCATACTCGGATGCTTGATAGTGATCTTTGGCCTCTCAACTTCAGCTTTACTTTTTACTCCATCAGTTATTCCCTTGAACTTGGAGGAGAAGGATGGTAAGTCATATCCAACATCTGGTTCTTGGACAAACATTGATCCAGATGTCATAAAGATCTTCCCCTCAGGCCGTGTCGTTAAGATCACATTTTCCCTTTTGACTTCGTCAATTACTTTGAAGTATGGGGTTTCAATTTTAGGGCATGGTTTCAACTCTATCCCAGCATCATCAGACTTAGAATTTTGACAACTGTCATATTTCTGGCACTCAGCATCATTGTCTGATATATCCTCTACTCTCCCTTCACCATAAGTCATGTTTGCTTCATTATCAATTTCTTCTTGAGTCAATGGTGTAGTTCCAACTAAGATACTATCAATAGGAGGAGCAGCTTCTTTATAATCAGACTTGGTTCGTTCAACTTGATCCTCACTAAGAAGTATTCCTATAATGTCTCTGGGAACTGGTGGAGGAATAATGATGTTTGCAGACAAAGAGACTTATCAGACTTTTCTGACCCAAACCCAATTTTATCTTTCCCAACTTGACCAGTTACAACAGCATGTGACAATTCCTTTCCAGCATCTAGCATTCGCTGATTTCTTTCCTGATTGCAATCATACTTGACCTGCAGCTCATCAAATTCTTGCTGCAGTTTAGTTAATTTCTTTGTCAGCTTAGATATCTCAATCCTAGCCCGATCATATAAAATAGTCTTCTCCGTAGCTAGCTTTTGATATTTCTCAATGTCTAGTTTTTGGGCTTTTACTTTCTCTTCACTCTTTTCCCACCTACCTTTAAATGAACTCCTAGAACATTGCATATCAAAAAGTTCGATTTCAGCATTTTTGCAGAGTTGCCTTAAGCCAGGAATTAATCGAGATTGGGGCATATCTTAGTTTCGTCAACTTCAGCTGCGAAAGCATCCTTGTTCTCAACCACATTCTTTTCTTCAACCACTAAACTCATTTTCTTTCTTTATATATACAGCTTCTGAAAATTTTGAAAAATCGGCAAAAACGGAAAAATCGGCAAAAGTACTATTCAAGGAATAGTGTCAAAAACTTAAAACACGAAAACGGAGTTCTTCGGAGTGGGATTGGGGGGTCCAAACGAGCTCCCCTGGATGTTAGTCCGGGGTAATTCTGGGGCTCGGTGTCACGAATGTCGTGTTAAAATTTGAGCCTCTAACTCCAAACGAGTCAAAAGTTATGTCCATGAAAGTGTGAAATAGTGACTTTTTGCCGTAAACCAACCCTGTTTCTGATCGTAATCCCTGTTTACGATCGTAATCACCTGTTTATGATCGTTATCACCTATGGATCGTAAACTCCTCTAGTCATAAACACCTTCAGTCATAAACTCCTTCAGTCGTAAACACAAGTCATAAACTCAGAATCGGAATCTCAATCATAAACATTGCGAGTCATAAACTCAATCGTAAACTCATAAAAATGATATCTTAAAGTCGTAAACAGCCTGTTGACGAAGAACACGAAGAACACTAGATCGTAATCACTAAGAAATGCCCAGAACGAGTCGTGAACACCTCAACCAGCCCAGAAACATATCGTAAACACTGAAGAACAGCACTAAAAAGTCGTAATCTCCAAGAACAGCCCAGAAATCTTCAAAAAATTCGAACTTTTTCCAGCAAAAACTAGAATCCAATATCGTGAGAATCTCGAAACACACGTTTCTTGGCTCTGATACCAATTGTTGGTCTGGGAATAACAACCGTTCATGATATTCTTCAAAATTGTTGAGTCCTTACTGAATCATCAGTAACTGTCTTGACTTGCTAGTGTCTTCAGAGGGTAAGATGTTTGAAAACCCTTATCTTGTCAACCTTCAATGTATATCCTGATTTGACTACTTTGCATCTTTTCTTCATTAAATGCAATGTTGCATTTAGCTTCCCCTCAACTTGTGAACGGTGTCTTTGGAAGCTTCACTTGAACAACCAACAAACTTCCCCTAAGCATCACATTCTTCCATAGGGTAAGTCCTTTTTCGGCTGGTTCTTCAACACGAATAGTAGCAGCACTCATTGACTTTTCTTTTCCATGACATTTCATTTGCATTTAACCTGCCATGCATGGAATAAACACATTCTTTAACACAAACCCTAACATTGATTACGGATTTCCTTTAAATACTTCCCATGAACCCGAGGACTTTTCACAATCACTCCTGAGATAATACTTATCTCCCATGAGATACTGAGGGGGGACATACTTTCTTGCATAAAACATTATTTAAACTTCTCAAATCAACCTGACCAATTTATACACTCAAAAAAGAAACATAAACACTCAAGCCAAAAAAAATTAAAAATAAAACAAATATAAAACAATTCACACATGAGAAGGTTTCTATGGGATCAAACCGTATGAATCTGACCGAGGAACCCTTTTCAGCTTCTGTTACTCGAACACGTCCAGGTGATTGCCAAGATACTGATCCACTTTAAACTCAAACCCTTTTCTTAGTCAGGTTGTTTGTCACTTTATTATCTTTTAAGGTGCATTTATGAACAGCAAGTGAGTTTCAACAAATCCTAGATATATGTTATTGCACACTATCAAGCATATAAATTCTCTACCACATATTTTCACAACCTGAACCAAAAGTTTGAAAATGAGCTCGAGACTTGGTTGAGAAGAGAAAGAATAGATCACATAGATTTTTTGGTTATAATATACAAAGTCAACTGAATTTTTGAAACATTTGTTTTAATACTCTCATCAGTGACAAAGGCTGAAGGTTTTGGACTCTTGAGGGTCTCTTTTAGTTGTGCATATTGGCATCTTTTGGGTGTATACAAGCATTTTTTTTAAATATCATTTTTGGTGATCTAGAAGCACGTATGTATGGAGAACTCCAGGTCATTTCTCACGCAAAGCAGAGGAGAGCCTTACATACATGCGAAGCATCCCCAGGTCTTTGCTTAGCAAAACAGAGGGGACACCGACTTTTTGAGTTCAATTTCACACTCTTGGAGACAAGCGTGTATATCGGGAACTTGAACATGCAGACAAATAGAAATGCAATTAACCTAAGTGTTGTTACCCAACAAACTGCCATACATTATCTTTAAGTGTGTAACGCATACCTTTTTAGATTAAAGAGCTGAGCCTACCAGCATATCACCTTGGAGCATGTCTTTCACTTCAGCCTTACGCGTGTCAGTCATTCTCAAAACGGAAATTTATTTCACTTCCCCTATTCTCGAACACAAAAACAAAAGATTAAAACTTAAAAAGCACAACAAAAATTGTTGAGGGGTCAACTATTTCATCTTATCTATTCTTCCCCTTGCTTTTTGATTTTTAATATCAACACACTCCTTTTTTTTATGGACACATAGACACATATCTACAAACACCGGCCAAGCTAACCTTCAAAGATTATCATTTGAAAATTTTCCAGAACTGAGTTTTTTGTTGCAAGCTATGACATATCACATGCAATTTGATCAAGAAATATCCAAGTCAGACAATGTTACCTTTCTATGTTGATTCTGTTTTACCTCTCACTAGGAGATAAAACTCCTCATTAAATTCTGCATGTCATGAAGTGAAGAGATGCTTCCTATCCTGTGCCTAGAACAATCACTATCACAAACAAACAAGGTTGATGAAAGTCCTCCTTAACTGTTCCTGCACAATTTGACAGGTCAGCTAGCCATAGGTACCCATGCCATTGTTGTTCTGGGTATACCTGAAGAGTCAATGAAAGTTACTTCTTTTAAACACATGCCCTTTGTAAAATCAGGGATTGGAGTTGTGGCTGCCATTGATTTAGGTTTCCAAATTTGAGGTGATGTATGAGTTATTTCAATCACTTTTGGAGTAGTGACTTTAGGTTTTTCAATTTTTTTCATTTCAGGTTTCCTTTTCAAAACAATTTTAGTTACCTTTGGAGGGCTAACTTTAGGTTTTTCAAAATTGTGTTGTTTTGAAATTGGTTTCATCACCTTTTTATGAAAATTTTCATAATATGGAAAAAATATATTTTTGATTGGTAAATTTCCTCTGCTCTTTGGCTGCGCCCCAATGTTGATTAGAGGGTTTGATCTTAGGAGAAACAGTCTTCATTGCCTTAGGTGGCTGCACCTTCATTGGCTTAGACTTAACTGATTCCTGAGATAAAACAATTTGACTTTGCGGATAATATGGCTCATAGGGGTGATAGAGACAATTTCGGGCAATGTGACCAGGATTGCCACAATTAAAACAAGTCTGCTTCTTTAGATAGAAGTCAGACGTGTAACCGTTTGTCTTTAGTTTCTGAGGTGGAGCACCATTTGCTTGTGTCTGCATCTTTAACCCGTTTGCAGATCTAGGGTTGACTGTGGACTGGTTCCTCGAGGCTTGGGTTGAATCTATGTTTTCAGTTCTTGTGCTCCATGTATTCTTTGGTATCGATGGAGCATTTCTACAACGGGAACTGCAAGAGCCTACTTAAGAGATGGGAGATACATCCACTATCTTTTGCTTTTTATTCTTCACTATAGCTGTTGGTTTCACACTTGGAGACTGAATGGTGATCTTTGGCCTACCAACATAGACTCCACGTGTAGAAGCATTAGTGGATGACCCTAATCCTATGCATTTGGAAGAGAAGGATGGTAGTTCATAGACATCATCTAGTTCTCGGTCATACATAGACCCAGATGTCATAAATATCTTCCCCTCGGGTCTTGTTGTCATGATCACCTTTTCCCGCTGCACTTCATCCACAACCTTGAAGTACACAGTATCGATTTTTGGATACTGTTTCAGCTTTTTCTCAACACCCTTTTCTTCTTTATTTGTTGTCATTGAGCTTGAACGTTCACTCCCGGTCGTGATTCACATAGTTTGTGTGAGTATATTCCTTCACAGACTCTTCAGCTACGAACATAGGTTGAGGCCCATATACCATGTTCGTTGCTTTTAGGGACTCTTCGAACAATTCCTCGGTGGTTTTAGGAAAATTGATGTAATCGTGTTCTAGCGGGGGAGGAACATTTCCTTGTCCAAGACCAGGCTTGTCTTTGACATGCTTCAATCGATCAACTGAGTTAAACAGAGCATGATGAGATTCCATCATTTATAGTTAAATGTTCTGATGCTTCTCCAAAGTTGTTTCAGTAGCTTGAACTTTGCCTTTAATTCAGTGAGTTCTTGAGTCAATTCCTCCACCCTGCGTTCAACTACTCTTAAATAGGTGCTTTTATCACTCTTATCTTGTTGACAATGAGCTATATCCTGTTTAATAGATTCAAACTTTTCTCTATAAATTCTTTCACGAGCTTTATACTCGTTTGCCTCTTTCATCGTAGTTGAATGAGTTTTACATTCGTTTGTAAACTTGCTCTTCAATTCTTTAATCAAAGCACAACACGTGGGGTTTGAGCATTCCTCGCAGTTACAGATCCAAGTTCCATCAGCATGATTGATCTTTCGCTTTTTCTCCTCTTCTTTAGCAATTTTTTTTGCGGAATATCCGAAAAAGATACTTGTGCTGACTGAGTTCTTCATCTAAAGACTTTATCTTCTTTTTGTAGGGTTCGGCTTGTTTTAGATGAATCTTTAGTTTGTCCTCTGCATTGATACGGTCTCTTTGTTCAGTTTGAAACAATTACTTATATTGTTCGATCGATTCGGAGCATGCCGAGATCGAACACATCTGAGTTTGATCACTAGCAAGAGGAGAAGCAACTTGAGTACTTGCCATCTTCTTCTTTGGATGAACGTCTAGATTAAATTCGAAATGAAAGACTTGATCGGATTAAAAAGGGTGGATCGAAAAGTCTCAACTGGATCGGAAAGCATGTTCTCTATTGGAAAGATGGTTTTCGATCGAAAAGGTCAATCGAAAAGTGTGCTTCTTGATCGGGCAGAAATTCGGCTCGATCAAAAAGTGTAAGCTGATCGAAAAGTCACGAAAAGGGACTTACCGATCGAAAAGGAGTACGCTGATCGAAAAGTCACGAAAGGGGATTTTCCGATCGAAAAGGGTAAGACCGGGAAGTACTCTTCGATCGAGAAGTTGATCGAAAAGTATCCAACGGGATCGAAAAGCCAAAGATTTCGTCTGAAATAAGAGTCAAAGCCACAAATTTCGATCGAAGGGCGTATAGAACACCGACTTCTTGATTTTGCAACACTTGTAACCTTGAACTCGATTTTGCTTCTGAAAAGTGGCGAAATCCGAGATCGACCAAAATCCCAAATACCAATAAAAAAATCAATTAAAATCTCAAACAGATTTGTGCAATCAAAGTCGTACCCACGTGAAAAAGTCCAAAACCATTCCTTCACTTTCCAGTTCCCCTTTTATTTTTTAAACTGAAACTTGATCCACAAGATAGAGATCTCGTAGATTTAGCAAATGATGTACTTTCCAAGAAAAATTTCCAGTCGATATCCCTCAACAGCCCAACGAAATCCTACAACAAGCAAGCGAAAACCAAGATTTTCAACAATCAGGGATGAAATTCTCCGGTTCAAGGGTCGAACACCACAACAATAACACGATTTCTAACGATCAATTCTCAAACTCTTCGATCAAACACAACCAGGTAGCCGAAAAACACAAGAACACGAATCGAAAACCCTTAAATATGGATTGAAAACCTGCAAAACTCCACAGAAATTGTTACCAATTGTAAGTCCCGAAAAAGGTCCTAACACGATATCAACGATCAATCGAAGGTCGGAATCCCGACGATTGATTGATTCAAGAATAAAGATGAAAATAAAAAACGATGAAGAACACGATTAAACAAACAAATGATATAAATCACCTTTAATGCGTGCACATGATTAAATAATCGTCTGGTACACAAACTTGATAGAAACCGAAAAACCCCCTTGTGTCTCTCTCAACTGGCTAACCCTAATATGAGTATTAGGATTTGTTTATATAGATAAACAAATCCTAAACCTAATTTTCGAATTTGACTAAACATGCCCACTAAACAGCCACTAAACCATTTACAAATGAGCCCATACATGTCTAAAATAGCCCAATAACCCAATATAATGAAAACCCAACTATATTTCACCTTTCTTATGCACAGGCCTTCAAAATAGTTCGCCAAGTGATGATTTAATACACAAGCCACAAAAATATTCTCTTACATGTTCTAAAGCAGTCGGTTTAAACGGTTGAGTTTTGTCGGTTTTTTAACACCCCAATGTGTACTCTTATTTCCCAAAAAGGCAAAAACACGTCTTATTTGCCTCATTTCGAAACTCTACAACACCGGATTATTTGAGATTATTATAGATCCAAACAATAAAAATGTTTGAACTTTAATCCTTTTTGTTTTCTATGGCCAATCACTTGATATATATTAAATTCACTGACTTCATTATGTTTGAGTATCTATATTTATACTATATTATAATACATATAAAGAAAAAAAACTTGTTCTTTACTTAAAATATTAAGAGATTAAATGGGCAAAATAGTTTTGTCAATAATGTCATTAAATACAAAAATGGTAACAAAATAAGCAATTAATACCGAATTTAGAACTGTAATTATGTAAAAATGTTTACATATGTACATATAAATCTGTACTACATTATAATACGGGGAAAGTGAATACGGTGCTGTTAAACACCTAACTTAGGTGCGAAACTCACCAAAACAACGTAGTTTTGGTTAAATAAAATCTAAAACCTGATTTCCATCTAAAACTTACTCCCCCTACACTTATTCGAATTTCATTGCTAAGGTTTTACGTTCAAAAAAATCACCTCCCCTCGTATGTTTTTCCTTCGATCAGTTCTATCGACTTCTTTTCAATTGAGAGATATCGTTTTCGTTCATCGAAGTTCGAGATGAATTATATTGGAATTTATTCGGCATTCATACGCATTTTAGTGAACAGTTAATTGCTTATATTGATATGCAAGATCCTTTAATTGTTTATCGACAAATAACAATTGTTTATTTATTTGGTTTTTTTAATCGTAAGTAGAAACATCGTAAGTAGAAACATCATAGTATGAATCGGATTTTTAATTTATTTCTTCATTCCTTTGCTAATTCATATCATATGTTTCCATATAAAAAAGGATATAGATTATTTTTCGGTTGTTTTTAATCAAAAATACGTCGTTTTGGTGAGTTTTGCACGTAAGTTAGGTGCTTAACAGCACCGTATTCACTTTCCCCTTATAATACATATAAGGAAGACTAACTTGTCATTTACTCTAGAAGTTAAGAGATTAAAAGGGCAAAATAGTCTTTGTCCATAATGTTATTTAATACAAAAATGGTAACTAAATAAGCAATTAATAGCAAAAATGTAATTATGTAACAATGTTTAAATTTACACATATAAAACTTTATTAATAACTAAATTTTGAAAATCATTTTTATTTATCTACATATAAACTACCATTAAATCTTTAAATATATATGAGACTTCACCAAGTGATTTTTAAATTTAAATTACTACGTTTGTGACTAATATATATTTCTATTCGGGTCTTCGCTATTATTTATTTGAGTTCAACAAAGTTAGATAAATTAAATCAATGATACACATGATACGCATGAGAAAAACTAGAATGCGTACAATGCAATATATATCACCAGAGTATTGATGAACTAATAAAAAAATATCGAGTTAGTTGATTGTCCTCGCTGCCGCATCATGCGGGTAACCCCTATGTCATGAGTATTGTAAGTTATCGCCGCTGCCAAACGTCCATGTATCGCATTATAAAGTGTCGGCGTGCCGCATCGCACTTACAAAAACGAATATCGCGTTGTAAATTGTCATCACTGCCGAACGCGCGAAGAAAGGACAAATAACGCGCTATAAACTATCGCCGCTGCAACTCACGGGTACCATACTAGTATATATATATATATATATATAGAGAGAGAGAGAGAAAGAGAGAGAGAGAGAGAGAGAAAGAGAGAGAGAGAGAGATTAGGCCGTCAACTCAAATTTTTCTCAAAATCTTCGTTTTGTGTACCCGGCAATATCGCCAAAAAAGCTTGGTGTGGCTGTGATGTATATAAAATTTATCGTTATTTTAGGACACCTTTCAGTAGTTATGCCTTTAAATTTATAAACTCGATTTACTTAAACTACTAGTATTTCACCACATTCACGGGCAAGTGCACCCATCGTGGGCAGTATAATAGTGGTAAGTTGAATCGGGATCGTTCAAAGACAAAGGAAAATAAGGGATCTTGATACTTCAATGCTACTAACGTCTAACTTGGTCAATCTTCAAGTGAAGATGTTATTAAAAATATGTAAAATAATTTAACTAAGAAAAACTACACTAAAAATTCGTGTCTTGATCAACTCGGTCGTAGATAATGTCATTTGGAAGACTTATCAGTGGTGATGTTGATAACCCGTAAATTATACCCTTCCCGTAAGTTTATTCATCAACAGGCAGCAAGACCACCTCTCGGCCTCAAATCAAGCATCACTACTCTCCCGGACGATCGTCTACGAGGGGTACGAACCCCGGGAAACTGTGCTGTTGGCAAAGAAATATAGTGAACCAGCAAACCGGCCGACTTACCGTACTCGACACGCCGTCATGAACCAGCAGGGGAACAACTCTGTGTGCTGGATTATTTTATTATAAAAATTATCTTTTTAAGAGACTAAGGTCCGTTTCTTCCATGCACCGCTCTCGCGCATGCACGTCCGGTGTAACCAAAGCCAAGTTCACAAACACGTACCATCTCGGCTTCCGTGAAGTGACAAAATATTATCAAACCCCATTCCCAACCAAATACTTTCAGCCCGCACTTGCGTGACAACCGAGTTTGCTTACATAGACATAAGGACCTCGAACATATCATGTATTATTAGGGCGCGAGTCTCCTTTCGGATCATATATCGTCCCTCGACTGAGTGTCACAAGTCCGGCCTTTGGTTCAGGAAATCAGTAATAAACTTTTAATACAAAATAGTTTTATAAAGTTATTAGTTCACCTTAAAGAAAGTGTACAAAATAGTTTACCAACCCACCAAAGATTCGTTTATTCCCAAATGTGTGTAAGAATTTGAGTAACAGTTAAAAGATTGACGCTAATAAGTGTTAGTCTAAAGATTTGCTTACTAGATAATGAAGATTCATAGACAAATAACAATTCATTATCACCATAAGTTGAAGTTCTATCAATTTTTGATGAGTAGATCAAGAACACTAAAACAAATGACTCAAAACCGAAAAGATGGTAAACTAGTGGAAGAGAGAGAGAAGAATTGAGCAAGTTGCAATTGAAGAGAGTTGCCCTTTATATAGACCAGCTGAGAATGGCACGGGCCATGCTAAACTAGGCACGGTCCGTGCTGAGTCAGTGGGCATGGGTCATGTCATCAGTGGCATGGGACGTGTTGAGTAACACCGACGATCTCCAAATCTTCAAGCATCAGGGGCACGTGGTGTGTCTCTGTGGGCACGTGCTATGTGGTGCAGAATCGATTCAGAAGCATGGTGCGTGTCTCTGCTCGTGCTGTCGCGGCTAAGCTGGCTTGGGCAAGGGGCGTGCTAGGTGTGGTACGGGGTCGTGCTAAACTCAAAATCTTCACTTTCTTCAGTTTTTCTTGCATTTTCCGCTCCTTTTGTGATTTTGGCTTAGTAAAACCTGAAAAAACTACAAAGGAGATAAAAACACTATTTCTTTGCAATAGTTAGTCATATTTTACCCAATACGCGAAGGATATTTTCTTAGAAAATATGTATAAATTAAGGTACATCAAGGCCGTAGTTAGCGTGAAAGCCGTGTTTGTTTACATAGACATAAAACTCATAAACGCATTACTTTTCATGGCGTGCGAGTCACCATGAGGATCATGCATCGTCCCCCAGTCGGGTATCACAAGTCCGACTGATGAGCTTTTGACTCCTCAAATAGTCTATAATATACAAGGTACATTTGTTCAAAAAGGTTAATAATAAACTTTCAATTTAAAAGAGTTTTCATAAAGTCATTCGTACTTTCCTTAAGGTAAGCACGCAAGTTCGTCCTGCTTACCAACCAATAGCTCGCTTATCCCTAAGTGGGTATAAGAGTTTAGCCAAGCGTTAGCATAGCTTTAATGGTTTGCTTAATAGAAAATGAATAATTCATAGACAAAATTTAACAGATTCTAATTAAGTTAATGTTCATACACACGTGAAAGATTAATACTAGAAAAACGCCAAGTGGCTCGACTTTTATAGGCAGATTGGAGAGGGGCACGGCCCTTGCCTGGCTAGGCAAGGGTCATGCTTGTTAGTTTATCGGCAGAGAGATATTTCCTTCGGAGGCACGGGTCGTGTGCGGTAGTCATCAGAGGCACGGGTCGTGTGGCTTCAGGGGCACGGGGCGTGTGATGTCAGCTAGCAAAAGTCAACTTCTGGAAGGAGCGAGAAGAGGGGCACGGGCCGTGCCTGGTTAGGCACATGCCGTGTCAGGTCAGATGTACTGAAGCTTTATCTGTTTCTTTGTCTTTTTCATTTTTTTTAGCTTCTTTTGTGAATTTGACCATATTCAAATAGAAAAACTATTAAGGAAGCATTATTCGGTTAAAACGTTAGTACTTATCTTGTTTTGATCCATTTTGTCGGGGATATTTGCTATAAAAGTATGTATAGTTTGACTCACATCAAACATCCCCACACTTAGATCTTTGCTTGTCCTCAAGCAAACTTCTGAAATGTCGGACACCGCTAAATTCCAAAGACTTTATTTTGAAGTTTAAATTTCTACAGACGATAAAAAGTCGGTTCCTCCAGTTTCATTTGTTCTTTTTATCCCATTGAATATTTTATTATTACTGACACATGGGTATTTAGGACAAGGCTACCGATAATTTTATTATCTTTATAAACTCATTTACCTCACAAGTGGACACTCAGCTCTCGGGTTATTATGTTTCATATTTTTATGTGAACACTCGTACCAAGGCAAAGATGAGTAAAGACCATAGGCTTGCCAAGAATCGAGCCTCCATAGATCTCGCCAAAATATACATCGATATCATGAGGGCTTTAATAGGTAGGCTTGGGCTAAGGTTTTGATGATTTTAAGTGGCGAAATATGTAAAAAAAAATATCAGCTTTGTGACTTTTAACTAAGAGCTTGAGTGGCTCTTTTTATTGCTTTCAAACAAGAATATATATACATATATATATATATATATATATATATATATATATAGGGAGAGGATCATTTGAGAACTAATTTGATTTGAGAACTAAAAAGAACTAATTTGAGCCACAAGTTTATTTACATGTATCTACCCTCCAATGAATTGTAGTGGTCCCCCTGAAATTTGTGGTTGAGATTTAGTTCTCAAAAGTTCTCAAAACAAAAAGTTCTCATTTGAACCTAACCCTATATAGGGAGAGGATCATTAGGGATCATGCGAAAACAAGCTTTATTACGAAAATATAAAAACAGGAACATTTAAAACAAAAAGGACCAAACTATAAATATTAATCTCGTTTAAACAAAAAAGCGTGGTGGGGCAAAAAAGTAAAAAACGAAAGAAATTGCGGGCTTAACATTCATATTTCACAAAAAAAACCTAATTAACTCCCATCCTCTTCACGAACGACTTCTAAAAAACGATCGATAAAACCTAGAAAAACCGTTAATTGAACGAAGAAAGGAAGCAATCGAAGCTACTAAACAGCGATCGAAGAAACTGTTAACATCCAAAAGGTAAAGAATCGTTATAATTTTTACTTATTTCACCAGAAAAATATAGCATTCGCACACAGTTTACTTAAAGAAAACCCTAAAAAACTTGTGAAATCGCCACTGTTCAAATCGGTATTCATATGATTGCAGAGGTACACAACCCTCGTTACGACAAATACTATAAACATATATATTTTAACCTAAATGATACTCAAAACATTGATGTTAAGATAAGTAAACATATGTAATAAGTTTGATAAGAGATGAAATATACATCACACATGCGCATTTTAACTTTACTTTTATAAAAATTGGTAATGTTATGATTACTACACATGTGCATAATATTGAATTATGACAAAATCTGTATTACACATGTGCAATAATCATGTTAGATGGTACAAACAATTATATTGTGAATGTTTACTCGTACAAAATTGGTAATGTTATGATTATTACACATGTGTAATAATACTGAATTATGTCCAAATTTGTACTACACACGTGCAATAATCACGCTGGATGTTACAGATAATGGTATCGTGAATGTTATTGCTCATGTGCTTTAAATTTTAATTGCGACTACAAATTCTTTACTGGTAAAAAAAAACTGATAATGTTATTATTATTGCACGTGTGAATTAATTTTATAAGACTATCAAATCTGTATTACACAAGACTATCAAAACTGTATTACACATGTGCATTTTGTGTTAGTTATTATAAATAAGATAAGTGCACATGTGTATTAATCTTAAAAATGTAATCAAATCTATATTACACATGTGTAATTTAAATTAATTCATAGAATTAAAGTAATTGTATGAACAATTGCACATCAATAATCTTAAAAGTGATAAAAGATAGCCCACACACATGCACTTTAAGCGAAACGAAAATAACAAATACCTTTTATTAATACTTATTTGTCTTTGTGTTTTATTCAGGTGCAAATGGAGCCACAACGAAGTAAGAATATGTTCTAAAACCAATGTGAACAATTCGGCCTTTGAAAGCACCATATTTAATAATTCTATTTTTTATTATTATTTTTCTAACAGGAAGGAAGACCTCACGGATCGCATAACATTTTGATAGAAATTACACAAACGATCCATCAAACCCAAATGTTATAAATGACAACGGAGACGAAGAAACAAAAAAATCCCGGTAATGTTATGTTATTTCACTTAACATGTACAATTAAAAAATGACAACAAGTATATATTCTAACATGTTCATCACACAAAAAAATAACAATAAAACGTCTTAAGGTCGTATACAACCAAAAAAATGATAAAAAGGGGACAACAAAGAAAAAGTTTGAAAAAGGAAATGAAAACAATGAAGCAAAAGGGGATGGTAAAAAATCGGACGTTTTGAACAGTTTGAAAGCGCCTCGGAAGAAGATGGGTAACATGATGAAAACAATGAAGCAGAAAATGAAAGTGGGAATCAAGAAGATAGTGGAGAAAAAAATGATGAAGGTGGAGAAGAAAATGAAGAAGGCAGCGGGGAAGACAACAGTGGTGATGATGAAGAAGACGACGAAGAAGGCAATGATGACGATAAAGAAGAAGGTAACGAAAAAGATGACGGTGGTCCATTATCTGATGAACAAATAGAAAGCGAATCCGACGAGGATACCGAGAAGGAAAAAGAAGGTAATATATGGGTTAAGTCACTAATGTATAAAATAAAAAAATACATTATTAATACTAACCATATATCATTAATTTTTACAGCTTACAAACTTGAAGGAAGGACGAAAATGCTGGTGGATACATATGCCTTGAAAGAAGGAACGGGGCGAGAAACTAAAAAAAGAAAGAAATCAGGTAAGAACAATAAAAAAGATTACACATGTGCAATAAAAACTGTTTATAACAACAAATAACAATACACATGATAAGATTATTGCACATGTCCATTAATCGTAAACTGTGATAAAAAAAACAAATAATGACACAAAATATGGAACTGTTAATATTATTGCACATGTGCAATAATATTAATTTACAAAAATAACGGGTCTGTAAATATAGATACACATGTACAATAATCTTAAAATGCAACTATAAACACATTACTCATATAAATAATGGGGCTGTTAAGCATTATTGCACATCATTTTGTGCTAACACAGATAATGAGGTTGTGAAGAAGGATATGCAATTAGCAGAGCATGAGTCGGGTACAAAGCTGTGGAGAAGTAACAGAAAGGTAGAAGTCTACGATCCCTAACTTGTGAGACACACCACTCATAATGAGGTGGTTGGGTGTGTTTTTCCAAGGCTTGCATCTTTAAATGTGCCTCCCATTCATTGCCCTAACTTGTGAGACACACCACTCCTCTTTTTCTCTCTCTCTAAGATCTTTATGAGAGCTAAACCACTTCTATAGAATAAGACTCTTGAATTAGGATTCAAGATACATAGAAGAAGAACCTTGAATACGGATTCAAGCAAAGGTTAAAGGTGCATTGGTCTTCAAGAAATCCTAGCAACAAGGTGTTGTGTTGGAGGCTCGTGGGTATCACAAGCTTGAGGCTTCTTCTTCGAGGCTTGCTATTCGAGTTCATCATCATCTTCTTCTCAATCCCTTGCTTGGAAGAAGGTATAAATCTAAACACCCTATGGTCGTTTTAGTTTTGATAGCATGCATACAAATTTGGATCCTTGGTTTTGGGTTTTATAATCAAGTGTTAAAATCGGTTTTAACATCAACTAATCAAACTATGGTTTTGATTTTTCCGCTGCGTTTTACATTTTAAGGAGTTAAAATGACTTTGATAAAGTTCTTAAAACCCAACAATGGTATCAGAGCCGCTTATATGGATGCATGCTTCAAAGAGCTAGTTGGTTAGCTCCACAAAACTCTTGGTTTTGGTTCCTCATACCACAAACCGAAAGATTTGTTCATGATTTCCCTTTGTCTTTCAAGATGCTTCACTAACATGCATGTGGTTATCTTGAAAGATTAAAGCATTTTATCATTTTGTTGTTTTGTTGTTTGGACAACAAACCCATGTTTTCGGTTTTGTGTTGGACCGAAAAGGGAAATGGGTTTAAAAGGGAACCATTCTTACATTTGTACATATGGATGTAATTTTAGATATATGTTTGGTGCATAAAGCCTAGCTAAAAGACTTTGTGATTGTTTGTGGTGGATGTTTGTGCTTGTTGTAATTATTCATAAGTTGTAATAATTTCGAGTTCTTCATTTTGGGCATGTAATCTATTTATTTCATTTGGTATGTAATGTAATAGATTAGGCGCATTTTGTTTTACTAGAAAAATGTATTAGGATCCATTTTTGTAAGAAGGAAGAATGCACAAGATAGAGGATCTTGGATGCCCAAAGGAGTCAATCAAAGCACAACCAAAGGAGGTCACTTGAAGCATTTGGATGCGGGGTCAAGTGGGAGTTCACCTATACATCACTTGTGTGATCTTGTCCCTTAGGAGAGACCTTGACACACACTTGTTTCGGCTAACAAGTGTTGTCAATAGTTGGCTATGGCTATGCACCTATTTTATTATGCTTGTGTGGTTGTTTATTTTCATGTTTGGATGATATTTGGATATGCATGCTAAAACAAACTAATAAACATTAACAAGCTAAAACCGGTTCTTAAAATATCATTAACAAAGACTAATAAAATGGGTTTATTAAGTTGATGATGATTTATCAATAAAATGGGTTTTATTAAAAGAACCATGAAATATGGATTTCAAACAACACTAGGGTACCATACATTTGAATGCATATGAATTGTATGGTACATAGAGTTTTCTACACTAGAATTATGAAAACTAAAAACGACCCTTTTCAAAAACAAGTTTAAACGCCATCCTTTCATACAACACTCAATTTGCTTGTAAACTCTTTATGGGATAAAGGTCACCTAACCATATTTGAGGGAACATGTAAACTTGGGGTAGGTTTACCATATTTGTGGGATAAAGGTCACCTAACCACTTGTATGTGTAAATCTACATGTGTGTATAAGTAGGACAACTTGATTTGGAGACCATGTGAATATGGTCACCGAAGCACGGGGAACCAAAGGAGTTGATTGGATTAAACATGCCAACTAAACATAAGATGTTTAATCGATCCCATACTACTAGAATTTGCAAAGAGTTGCAATTGTCAAACGTTGACTACCTTGTTAATTTAAGGTGTGGGATAAAGGTTACCTAACCACAACTTAAATGTAACGTTGGATTCTAGGTTTTAATTTATTAATTGTCTATGAGACACAAAAGGGTATTAATTAAATTAAAAGGTTTATATTGATATCGAAGATACTTAATAGAACTTTGTTAAATTTTGTAGATGGCCAATAATAACGAAATCATCCCCGCCACAAACGTCCATAACCTATCACTAAGATCCATCTTAGACAAGAATCGTCTCAACCAAGACAACTTTGTGGATTGGTACCGCAACTTGAGAATTGTTCTCAAACAAGAAAAGAAGTCTTATGTGTTGGACGATCCTATCCCCGACGAACCCGTTGTCGAAGACATTAAGGTTTATGCCGATTGGGTGAAGTACACCGAGGACTCCGTCCAAGTTTCATGCCTCATGCTAGCAAGTATGATCCCCGAGCTACAAAAGGATTTAGAGAATCATGGGGCATATGACATGATATGCCAATTGAAGGAAATGTTCCAACAAAAGGCAAGGACCGAGCGCTTCGAAACGGTTCGAGCACTCCATGCATGTCGTATGGACGAGTCACAAACGGTTTCATCCTATGTTCTTAAGATGAAGAGCCTCATTGATTGTCTTGAAAGGCTCAATTGTCCCGTTTCAAAAGAGTTGGCTACGGATTTGATCCTCAACTCTTTGTCAAAGAAGTTTGACACTTTTGTATTGAATTACAATATGAATGGTTGGGAGAAGACCATTCCCGAGCTTCATGGGATGCTCAAAACGGCTGAGCAAGGGATGGGCAAAAGTGTTGTGCCCGTTCTAACGATCAATGAAGGTAGTAGCAAGAAGAGGTCTCGCTCTACCTCTAGCTTCTCAAAGGCAAAGGTTTCCAAAGGAAAGGGATTCGTCAAGGGGAAGGGCAAGAAAGAAGCCCCCTAACCGAAGGAGAAGAAGCAAAAGGTTGTTTCAAATGATCCATGCTTTGAGTGTGGTGAGGTAGGACATTGGAAGAGGAATTGTCCAACCTATCTCAAAGGGTTGAAAGAAAAGAAGAATGAAGGTCATACCTCGGGTAAGACCTTTATGATCTATATTGAGCTTAATGCTATTTCTTCTAACACATGGGTATTTGATACCGGATGTGGAACTCATATATGTAATATGTTGCAGGGGTTCAAAAGAAATAGGCAATTGAAGACAGGAGAAGTTAGTCTCTTCATGGGCAATGGAGCGAAAGTTCAAGTTAAGGCCCAAGGAGACTATATTTTGGAACTTCCAAGTGGTTTGGAAGTAATTTTGAATAATGTACTATATGCTCCTAGTTTGACTAGGAACATAATTTCCGTTTCCCGTTTAAGACATGTTGGATATGATTTTTAAGTTTGTTAAAAATGATATCCATGTTTCAATGAATGATATGTTTTATTTTAAAGCTAGCCCTTTAAATGGTATTTATGAATTGGTTCATGAAAACACTTCATATAATAGCTCAATATACCAAACCACCACCAAGAAACTCAAAAGAGATTTGAGTGACACCTACATTTGGCATTGCCGCCTTGGTCACATTAATAAGAACCGCATACAAGCATTACAAAAGAGTGGTCTTTTGAAAACGAATGAATGTGATTCGTATGACGTATGCGAATCTTGTCTTCAAGGGAAGAAGACTAAGGCGCCTTTTAGTGGAACTACCGAAAGGGCAAAGGATTTTCTAGGGATCATACATTCGGATGTATGTGGACCTTTTAAGCCAACATCTAGGAATGGTGAAAGATACTTCATCACCTTTACCGACGACTATAGTCGCTATGGGTATGTGTACTTGTTAGCACACAAGGATGAAGCGTTTGAAATGTTCAAAATCTTCAAAGATGAAGTAGAAAATCAACTCAACAAAACAATAAAGATCCTTCATTCGGATAAAGGAGGTGAATACCTTAGCAATGAATTTCAAAACTATCTTAGGAGTTGTGGGATTGTCTCACAACTTAGTCCACCTCGAACGCCACAACATAATGGCGTATCGGAGAGGAGGAATCGAACCCTATTGGATATGGTTCGATCTATGATGAGTAGAAGTTCCTTACCTCTATCATTTTGGGGTTATGCCCTACTCTCAGCAGCCCGTATTTTGAATATGGCCCCAACCAAGAAAGTGGAAAGGACACCTTTTGAGTTATGGCATGGAAGGGTTCCATCCTTATCTTATCTAAAGGTATGGGGTTGTGAAGCTTATGTAAAACATGATGCTTCTAACAAATTAGAACCCCGGTCCACTAAGTGTATATTTGTAGGATATCCTAAAGATTGTATAGGATATTACTTCTACAATCCAACAGAGCAAAAGATATTTATTGCTAGAAAGGCCGAGTTCTTGGAAACTAAGTTCCTTATGGAAGGAACTAGTGCAAGAACGGTGGAACTTGAGGAGGATCAAGAACCACAAGTCGATACACGTTTGGTTGAAACTAGCCCTCAACAAGAAATTGTTGAAGATGATCAAATGGTTGATCATAAAACACACAACGTTCGTAGATCCGGTAGAACTAGTAGTCCACCCGAAAGATATGGATTTTTCATGGAGGGATGCTATGTGGTAGATTCGGATGAACCAACCACTTACCGTGATGCAATATCTGATTCCGAATTGGAAAAATGGTTGGAAGCGATGAACGTTGAGATGCAATCCATGCATGCCAACCAAGAATGGGACTTGGTAGTGCGACCTCCTAACTCCAAGGTAGTTGGAAGTAAGTGGGTTTTCAAGAAGAAAACCGACATGCATGGGAACTTAGACACATTTAAAGCTCGACTTGTAGCAAAAGGTTTCACTCAAACTCAAGGGGTTGATTATGATGAAACTTTCTCGCCGGTGGCAATGCTAAAGTCGATAAGGATATTATTTGCCATAGCAGCCCATTATGATTATGAGATATGGCAATTGGATGTCAAAACGGCTTTCCAAAATGGATATCTTGAGGAAGATGTCTATATGGCTCAGCCCGAGGGTTTTGTCGATCCAAAACATCCTAATAAAGTGTGTAAGTTAAAGAAATCAATCTATGGATTGAAACAAGCATCAAGGAGTTGGAATCAGCATTTTGATGAAGAGATAAAGAAATTTGGCTTCATCAAGAACGAAGATGAGGCTTGTGTGTATAAGAAGGCTAGTGGGAGTATAATAACTTTTCTAGTATTGTATGTAGAAGACATACTACTGTTTGGAAATGACATTCCAACCTTGGAAGGTGTAAAAGCCTGGCGTGGAAGTTGCTTTTCCATCAAGGATCTCGGTGAAGCCGCCTATATTTTGGGAATAAAGATCTATAGGGATAGATCGAGGCGCTTGATAGGTTTGAATCAAAGTGCATACATTGACAAAGTCTTGAAAAGGTTCAAGATGGAGAACTCTAAGAGAGGTTTGGTACCTATTCAAAGAGGGACTATATTGAGCACGACTCAATGTCCAAGCTCAAAGGTTGAGCAAGACAAAATGAAAGGGATCCCATATGCGTCTGCTATAGGATCGATTATGTATGCTATGATATGCACTAGACCGGACGTGTCATGCGCGTTAAGCATGACAAGTAGATACCAACAAAATCGGGGAAATAGTCATTGGATGGCTGTCAAGAGTATATTGAAATATCTTAGAAGGTCTAAGGATATGTTCTTAATATACGGATCCGATGAGAAGGAACTCGTTGTAAGGGGTTACACGGATGCGAGTTTCCAAACTGATCGAGATGATTTTCGGTCACAATCGGGGTATATCTTCATTATGAATGGAGGGGCGGTCTCTTGGAAGAGCTCAAAGCAAGATGTGGTTGCATTGTCCACTACGGAATCAGAATACATCGCCGCATCTTTGGCCGCGCAAGAAGCCGCGTGGTTGAAGAAATTTATTTTCGAACTAGGGGTTGTTCCTACCATTCAAGATCCCCTAGTGATCCTTTGTGATAACGAGGAAGCGATTGCTCAAATCAAAGAACCTCGTGATCATCAAAAGGTGAGGCACATCGAGCGGAGATTCAACTACATAAGAGATGAAGTTGCAAAGGGAAAGATATGTATTCGCAAAGTTCACACCAACGATAATGTCGCTGATCCACTCACGAAGCTCCTAGAACGCCCAAAGCATGAGGGTCATGTTTGTGCTATGGGACTTCGACATTCTAGTGATTGGATATGATTTATATTTTGTATTTGGATATCGAAACAATGTTTATTTTGACACTTTTATATGAATGTGGGATTTCATTTAAATTGTGTAGTGTTCCATTTTTGCATGTTTAAATCCGTGAATAAGTTACTTATTCTAAATGTCCGTAGTCGATCATATTTGTGGGAACAAATATGAAGGTAAGACTATTATGAACTTGGATTGGTGGATATTCATAAGGTATGAATATGGAGCAATGGGTTTCTACCAAGGTTCATAGATATTTGTGGGAGATAAATATTGGACGACCCGCTCTCAAGACTTACCCCATGGAATCTTAATTGATTGATCATAAGTAAGCTTGAGTAAAGGAGAATATCATTTGTATCCTCTGACCTGAGATACATATTGGGTCTTGATATTCACCAAGCATTATGCTTTGACTTAGTTCTTCGCGGTTCTGAAACATGGCAGTACATAAGGCTAAGCTCAAGCATGATACTAGGTGTTTATGAGAGACGTATGTAGTCAAGATGGAATTTGTCCCTCTTATTCGTTGAGAGTTAAATGTCTAAGGCCTGAATTAAGTTAAATCTAATAGAGAGTGATCACCCTATGTCTCCAGGATTTAACATGACATTTGTGACAAAAGGATAAATGATCGTTTCACCTAAAACATTTCAAGTGGTGACTTGAAGGAGATGATGTTATTGAATGGCACTAAGTCATACGTATTAGGGGTAACAAACCGTGTTAGGCGGTATTTGTTGCTTGCATCAATCTTCTATGAATCTTATGCAAGTGGGAGATTGTTAGACTCGGTCTGCCCAAGACACATACTAGATTGATGTGGCTAGTACGTTATGATCCAAGACGGGTCAAACCCAATAACGAGCTAGACAAACACCCAATGGATATTTATTTAGATATGATCAATTAAATAAATATCACCTAAAGAAGATATTTAGAAATGGGTTTCTAAATAATTGCACTTATGATTAAATCATATGGATGATTTAATCTAGAGAAGTATGGTAACAATATTATTTATGTGGTTAAATAAATTGTCACGCAACATATAATAAGTTATATGTTACATTGTGTTTTAGGACATGTTACATATAAAATAACATGTTACATGGGTCATGTAAGACATGACCAAAATGTACCTTGAATGAGAACAAGACTAGATGCATTGGAGGGAAGTTCAAATTGTTTGAAACCTCATTTTCCCCCTTTTTCTCCTTGAGTCCGGCCAACCACTCATAATGAGGTGGTTGGGTGTGTTTTTCCAAGGCTTGCATCTTTAAATGTGCCTCCCATTCATTGCCCTAACTTGTGAGACACACCACTCCTCTTTTTCTCTCTCTCTAATATCTTTATGAGAGCTAAACCACTTCTATGGAATAAGACTCTTGAATTAGGATTCAAGATACATAGAAGAAGAACCTTGAATACGGATTCAAGCAAAGGTTAAAGGTGCATTGGTCTTCAAGAAATCCTAGCAACAAGGTGTTGTGTTGGAGTCTCGTGGGTATCACAAGCTTGAGGCTTCTTCTTCGAGGCTTGCTATTCGAGTTCATCATCATCTTCTTCTCAATCCCTTGCTTGGAAGAAGGTATAAATCTAAACACCCTATGGTCGTTTTAGTTTTTGTAGAAGCATATTCCTATGCTAACGTTGTGTCTCGTGTATTGTATCTAGACAAGAGCATCTGTGTGAGTCAGATAGTCATCTGGCCGGACCACATGGTCCGCCGGACCACATGGTCCGCCGGACCAGTTGGTACAGCGTACCAGATGGTCCGCTGGTGGTCCGCTGGCTTGTTGACTAAGTGACTATAAATAGTCCGTGTTAGAGAGAGTTAGCAAGTTCTGTCATTTGCAACATCTTAACTGTGTGTAAACTGAGTGTGTTTCTCTCTCTACATTGTAACTCTTTCTGAATCAATAAAGCAAAGCTTTATTTACCTTCTCGTTGCTATTCAATTACCGAATCATGCAGTAGTAAGATCGTATCGTGGTTCTACAAGTGGTATCAGAGCATTCCAGGTTGCTCTACTGGTGTGATTTGGTAAGTTTTTTCGGATTCTAGAGAGAGAAAGTTTGGGTTTTCTACATTTCTCATCAATTTTTAATAATTCTGAGTGATTCCGAGGATAAAAATGATTTCTGGATGTTCCTGGAGTGTTTTCGCATCATACTGATCCAGTTTCTAGCTACAATTGTCGAAATCTGTGAAAATCAGCAAATTTCAGTTTTATTTGCATTTGGCCCGCCGGTTGAACATTTGGTCCGCCGTTTGGTCCGCCCCGGCAATCTTCATCAGCTGATCCGCGGCAGTTTCTGCGTATCAGTGTGATCCGCTGAAAAATCTGGTCCGCCGTATCAAAATCTGATCCGTCGAAGATATCTGGTCCGCTGGAACATAATTGGTCCGTTGAGAGTATTTTGTTCCGGTGAGCAAATTTGATCCGCCTGATTGTTTTGATCCGGAACTGGTCCGCCGATTTGTTTTGATACGCTGGCAGAATAGTGATCTTCATTAAAACTGACGTAACTTGCAAACCGTTTGGAGTTACAAAACCCAATACCAGCCAAAACGTTCGTCTCGACGAGATCTAGGACTTGTACCTGCCTATGGCCAGTACCGTCCAGTTTTGACCCCCAAAATCCGCTTGGAAGACGCCCGTTTTTCAGTTTTAAGTTTGCGCGTTCGATATTGAAATTTCAAAATGAGCGATTTTCACGCTTTTTCAGCTGTTCAATCATCAATGCAAGCCATATTGAACTATGATAACGAGATAGGAACAACTCAGAAAGTTCGTAAGTTACTTCGATTGGAGGATTATGAGAATTGGAAGCAACGATTTGAATCATTTGTTAATGCTCTTGACATTGATCTGTGGATTTCTATTGAACAAGATTATACATATCCTAAGAAGAATGGAGAACCAATTCCACGAAGTGATCTTGATGAATATCAAAGGGAAGTTTATGCCAGAGAAAAAAAAACTTATGCAAATCTCACAATGGCATTACCAAGAGAACTCTTGCATCAATTCAAAAATTGCACAACATCAAAAACCTTATGGGATGCATTGAAGGATAGATGTGCAGGAAACGAGCAATATAAGAAGAGTCGAAAGAAAGTTTTGTTAAAGGAGTTTGATAACTTCCGGCATTGTGAAAAAGAGAGTATTGCAGATTTGATTTCTAGATTTTCCCATCTGATTAATGAACTTGATGTTGTAGGAGTCCAGAAAGAAAAAGATGACTTGAAGGAAAAATTTTTGGAAGCTTTACCGGAAACATGGGAGAATTTTGTTATGATGCTTGCTAATGATCCAAATTATTCAAGTTGGACTTTCAATCAATTATTAAGCAAGTTACAAGCTCGAGAAATGGAATTACTTGTAAAGAAGTCAACAATTCCATCAGTTCAGAATCCTGCAGTTTATTTTGGAGAGAATTCTGCTACTGTCCATGCTAAAGCTAAATCAAATTCTATCTCAAGCACTAATCCACCAGTAACAGCATTTCTTGCTGGAAAGTCAGATAATGCTGGTTATTCTTCAGGCTGCAGTTTTACTATTCCTGATAAATCATCAAGCAAGTCAACTTCTAATCAAGCAACCGAAGATCTAGCTGCTTTGCTATCTGCTTTTATATCTTCTTCGTCTATATCTAATCAAATTAGTCAGTCTTTTTTGTATGGCGAGGATTTAAATCATCTGGATGACGATCAATTGAATAAACTTGATTTGGAATGGTAATTTGCTATGGTCGTGGAAAAAGGAAAGAGATTTATGAAGAAACATGGTAAGACATCTATTTTTCAAGGACAAACACTTGGCTTGGATAGAAAAACGATTAAATGTTTTAAATGTGCCAAACATGGACATTTTGCTCGCGATTGTCCTACAAAGTCATCTGACAAGGATATTTCCAATAAGAATGGTCAAGATAAAGATGTTAAAGCTATGATATCTCAAACTGATGAAGGTTATGATTGGTCTAAAGATTTTCCAGATGAATCTGCATTCGTAGCTCATTCTCAAGATAGTTATGCATTGATGGCAAATATTGAGGTTGAATCGAGTGGGTATATATCTGAGACCAGTAAATCTGATTCAAGTCATTCTGATTCCGAAATGAGTGGTTACGAATCCGTGTGTGAATTTTGTTCACAAAAGGATAGTCGAATTAAAGGTTTGATAAAGGAAATAGAATGTCAATCTGTTGAAATCAAACGAAAGGATGAAGAATTGGAGGGTTTCATCAAGAAATGTCAGGAATTTAATGAAGTGTGCAAAACAAATGCAGAGTTACTCAAGGAAAAGAGTGTGTTGGTGACAGAATTAGCAAATGTTCAGAAACAATTGTCAGAAAGCTATATTCAGAATGATCAACAAACGTTACAACTTCAACACGAGAATGATGAGTTCATGTCAAGAATTGTCAAGCTTACTTCTATCAATGACAAGCTGGTCAAGGAGGTTGCAGAATATAAGTCTCAAGCTCAAGATGTTAGTGAAGATTTTGAACAGTTATTTCAAAAATCTGTCAAAAAGGTTGAAGTACTTCAGACATCGAATGATGAACTTCAGAAGGCATTGGATGAAGTTACTGCTGATAGAACTCAATATCAGATTGTTCAGTCTGAATTGCAGGACACAATCATTTCTTTGAAGAAAGACAAAACTTTATTAACAAGGAATATTGAGATCTATAAGGAAAGAGTGGATAAAATTACCAAAGAAGTGCATGCTGCTCATGATGGGATGAGACGAGAAAAATCATTAGTCAACAACACATCTGAGAAATTGATTCAATCAGAAAAGGTTCTTGCTTGTGACATCCGAGAATTTCAAGGTTTACTTCCGTTAGACAATCTCCGTTAGTTACGTTATAAGTGTTAACTTAGTAACTAATGCTTAACTAGGCCGAATACGTCCACGACCTTTGGTTGATCACCAAACCCGCCCATATGTGTTATGTGTTCATTTACTTATAGTTATTATGTGCAATGTGATTTAAATACATGATTTAGCATTGTGAATAGCATGACAACCCATGAACTGTACTTATCTTGCTTAAAATGTAAACTGGTCACTTTTGGGTTTCCAGCGAAACTACCGGGCGAAACTATAGTGTCGCCCGGCTAGTCTACCCTCTGACTACCAGAGCCAGTTTCGCTTGGCCAGCGAAACTGCCAGCGAAACTAGCCTCTGATATATAATATCTTAATAAACCCTAGTTTCACCATTTGCCTCCTTTACACAAAAACACACACACACTCCATCTTTCTCCTGGAAATCTGGTCAGTCGAGATTCACACCGAGCCATCGAGATCTCAGCCCCGAACCATCATCCATCAAGCTTGGAGATCGAACCGTGAGTCCCAAAATCACCATTTTTATGTTTTCTATGTGTTTTCTTAAAAAGCATGCTTAGATCTTTATAGAATCACTTGATCTTCTGATATGTTGTTTAGGAATGATAGATCTACAATAAAGTCAGTAACTTTACGTGTGAAATCCATCCATGATGAAGATTTATGCTAGATTAGGTCATTTTAGGTTAAAATGTGTTTTTGGTGATTTGATGATGAAAATGCATGTTTAAGGTGTTAAAGCTTACTGATTTATGTTGGTAAATGATTATGTATGCTAGATAATGAATTACATGTGATATGGAAGCTGTTAGATTGATTTTTAGGCTGATTTATGTGTTTTTCGCGACCAGCGACACTGTGTGTTCTCTGGGCGAAACTTTCCAGCGAAATTATGTATATATTCATCTAGCGATACTGCCTAGCAAAACTATAATGTCGCCCGCGAAACTAAGTCGACCTGTCCGGACGAAACTACCGAGCGAAATACCCTGAACGAAAGTTCAAACCAGTTTCGAGCGAATCTAAGCTGGCGAAACTGTGTCAACAGTTTCGAGCGAAACTAGCTTAGCGAAACTGTGTCATCGGGTACTCCCTAGCGAAAGTGCTGCCCGTGCACATAGCAAAACTGTGCAGCGACACTAGGCTAGCGAAACTGTGACCTGACCAAAATCCAAACTTGTGCAATTTACTTGAATGCTATGCCATGACTTACATGATTTTGCTATGATGATACATGCTTTGATTTCTGATGTATGTGAACCCTTGTTTATGATCAACCATCGGTGTCGTGTGTCGTTATGTTGTGTCATAGTTCCAACGTGCTATGTTATGGGCCATAGTGACGTTAAGATTAGACACAAAACTAATACTTAAGACCTAAACGTGTTCATAGGTCTCCATTAAGCAATACTTGGATTAAATATCAGTGTAGCTGAGCAACCTAAGGTGAGTTTCACAAATCCTTTAATTGTGAGCCCGTTTGGGACACAACGAATGAACTTAACGATAAACAACGCTGACGTTTTGAGGTATTACAATTGGGATACCTGTTATGGAAGTTGGAGTGTTGTATGGGAACACTTGCAACTGTCCATCCTTGGGGTTTCTATTGAAACCCGGAAACGACCATTTGACACTTAAACTCTTTTTGGGAATTTCAAATGAAATCCAGGATAAACTGTTTTAATATGACTAGTGTAGCTTAAAGTCTAAACCAAATGATATCACATGATTTCTAAGGATGCCTTAAAACTTAAAAAGTCCTCAACCTAGTACTGTTGATCTGAGAAGCGAGGGGATGTTGGGTAGATCTACTGAGGGTTTGACAAACCCTGCTCCGCGGTACACAAATGTGTAACCAACCGGTTGGAGGCCGAACGGAGTTCAACGTCAGCCTATGTTTAGTTGTGGGCCTCCCAAATGGGACACAACTGGAGGCACCAACCATCGGCTATTGCCGAACTCTGTTACGTCAGCTTTCAGCCCTAGTACGACTCCTTAGTGCATGGAAACCGGATTAGCTACCCGCGATATCGGTTGAACACTATAATCCTTTACTTAACTAGTGCATATTCGAAAATTCAACTCTTGGCGATTGCCTTGCAAAACCTATTACTTATGTATATGTTGATACATACGATTATGAGACCGGGCCAATGCATGTCATGCCCACCATGAACTCACCAGCCGTTAGGTTGACACTTGTGTGGTTTTCACTTTTGTAGATCGCTGAGGAGTATCCGCCGAAGGTTGGCATGGCACTTGAAGAGCTCTTATTTTAAAACTCTAACTTGGGAACTTAATAACAATTCATATTTTGTAATTTAAGCACGTGGTTAGTGCTAAGACATTTATGTAATTTAAGCACGTGGTTGGACTTTACTCTGATTTGTTTAGTATTTGTAACTAATGGTTGTGGTCCTGGTTTGCTCGCACCCCTTAACGGTATAAACTCCGTTAGTGGTTAATTGGGGGTGTGACATTGCTGAAGCTCAAAAGATAGCTGATTTGAATGTTGAAATTCTGGATCTCAATCGTCAATTGCATAACTTGAAGAATTCTCATTCTTTTACAAGTTATTTGTGTCAAGACGACAATTTCAAGAAGGTATTTGGAGGTGATGATTTTAATCAAATTCCTCATCCAGTGATTCAAACAGAGTCTGTTGTGGATTTGAGCACTCCAGTGGTAAACCAAGATTATTCTGAATTTGTATCTGAGAAACTGGAGGCGAAGAATTCCAAAATTTGCAACAAAAAGGTAACCTCTGCAACATCTGATACACCTATGTTTGTTAAATTTGTTTCAAGTGAAGGTGGTGTTTTTGGCAAAGAAATCTCTGATGGCGAACAAGTTGAGAAGAATGAAAAGAAGTTGAATGAAGAAGAAGTGGATGCTAAGTTGGTTGAAGAAAACAATTTGAAAGGCATTAAAGCTAAATCTACACAGTCTGCTAAATCTGGTTCTTCAAGGTCTACAATAGATGTATCTAAACTGCCTGGTTACAAACAATCTGGGTTGGGTAGTAAAGGCAAGAAGGTTCCAAAGCTGCAGAACATGCCAAATAAGGTTAAGAAGGAAAAGAAGGATACAAACTTGGAGCAAATATATCATCTAGCTCAAGTATTCATTTCAACAATGGAGAAAGGATTTGGCGGGAAGCAAAAGAAGAAAGTTTCATCTGCAAGTTCACCAAACGAATCTTCTTCATCTGGTTCTAATGCTACACCTTAGAGTCCAACATCGAAATGGGTACATTCTAACCGGTTTCAGGTTTTTGATGATATTTCTGATGAGTCTGAATTTTCTGATAAAAGTCATCCAGTTCAGGATAAGTCACAATTTACACGATCATATCGTTTGTGCTATCAATGTCGTCAAAAGGGACATATAGCACAGGATTCTCCTGTCACTGTTAAAAGAAAATTTTCTGGAAAAACTGCCACGATAATTGATGAATCCGGCAGAATTTTTACTGACTCACCATCATCACATTTTAAATCAAAAAGTAATTCATATTTCAAAAGTTCGTCTAGTGTTGGTGCTTCATCACAAGATGATGTGTCTGTAAAAACTGCACCTGCAAAAATGCAGTGGCGACCTAAGGTGGTCAGCCAAGCTGCAACTGATTTTACGGAAGACACTGGTCGACCAGAAGCTGTGTGCTTCGGGTCATTTGAGTACTAATCATTTACACCAGTGTGCAGGTATTCCTAGAAGACCCGTTAGTGTTTGTAAAGTTGCTGATGGAGGAGTATTCTGCGTTTTTAACTTAAATTACATATGATATCATATTTCAACACTGAAATTTTCTGAAAGCTAAACCTGACAGGTATTAGTATCGATTGGTCAATTTTCTTTCTTTAATGCTTTTTGTTTGTCGTTTAGGGGGAGAAAATTGAAAACCAAAAATAGTGTCTTTGTGTTTTTTGTTTTTTGTTAAAATGAAAATCCAAAAATAGAGTTTTCATTTTAAGAGGGAGAAAATGGAAAAATACAAAAACATTGAAAATGGAAAAATACAAAAACATTGAAAAATGAGAAATTGTATCCGACATGATTGGGAAATGATGGTACATTGGCTTACGTGTCTGGCTCATGGATAAAATAGATGAAAAAGCCATAAGATCATTGTTTGATGTACTTGGTAGGCTCGGCATTGAATCAGAAAGTATTCAGATGTGATAAACACTAAATATTAATGCTTGACCAAGTGAACAACATCTTGATGCATATCTCATGATATATCAAGAAAAGATATGCGAAAAAGAAAATGAGAAGTCACTGTGTATACATGTGTTCATTTTGCAAAGATTTAAACTTGTTTGATTTTCTTTATTTTGTCAAACGATTGGACTTTCTTTGCGTATCGAAAGATCGACCTGATTGTTGTTCGTTTGACATTCTGCTTTATTTTCTTTGGTGTTTCGTATAACTCATCGGACTTTCTCTGCGTGTACGGAAGTACCGACCTGATTTTTGTTGAGTTATACAATTTTAACTTGTTTTATTTTCTTATTTTGTTAAATCCGAGGCCTTATCTGCGTATCGAAAGATCGACCTTAAGGTAGACGATTTAACGTTCTTATTTCTTTTTGCATGGAACACAGTTGAGTGAATCATGATTACAATCATTATGTGATTAAATCACAAATGAAATCACAAAGTGTGATATAAAAAGCAAAAACATATCTGAGTATGTCTGATAGTGTGGGGTACACTGGTCAAAGCAAACTTAATCAATTCAATAACATATCCAGATGTTATGAGTATTATTGTGCCTGAGTTTAGAATGGACAAATTATACCAGTAATCGACATGACTTGTGTGCTGAAGTAATTGAAATTGAAGTGTAGTTCAGCATGTTATGTTCAATATGATCCCAAGTTGTGATCTTTCTCGCAAAATACAAAAATAGTGTGTGATTCAGTATTTCATTTCTGTATTGCTTTTATGTTTCATATCTGAAAAATCCAAAAAGATTTTTGGTGTGTTTTAGCATAAAGTTTCAAAAAGCCAAAAAGATTTTGTTTCTTATTTGTTTTCGACCGATCGATATTTGATACGAAATCAATGTTTTAAAACAATTTCTTGGATTCTCGAAGAGAAGTTTTGCGCCAAGATTAAATTAATTTTCAAAAGAAAAAGAAAGTCGCGTTTCTGTCTTCTGAAATTGCAGGTTTTCTGTGTGGTAAGACTCAAGCATGATGAAAGGGGGAGTATGTTATATCTTTCACAAGTGGATCTTGAAGTTCAAAGATTTTTCAAGATTGATCCAACCATGCAAGCTCTAATTCTGACAAGATTTCAAGTTGTCGATCGGATGCGACATTGTTGAAGATTGAAGATTGAAGTTTAGTTAGAATATAGATACACTACATGTTAAGGGGGAGTCTGTAGAAGCATATTCCTATGCTAACGTTGTGTCTCGTGTATTGTATCTAGACAAGAGCATCTGTGTGAGTCAGATAGTCATCTGGCCGGACCACATGGTCCGCCGGACCAGTTGGTACAGCGTACCAGATGGTCCGCTGGTGGTCCGCTGGCTTGTTGACTAAGTGACTATAAATAGTCCGTGTTAGAGAGAGTTAGCAAGTTCTGTCATTTGCAACATCTTAACTGTGTGTAAACTGAGTGTGTTTCTCTCTCTACATTGTAACTCTTTGTGAATCAATAAAGCAAAGCTTTATTTACCTTCTCGTTGCTATTCAATTACCGAATCATGCAGTAGTAAGATCGTATCGTGGTTCTACAGTTTTGATAGCATGCATACATATTTGGATCCTTGGTTTTGGGTTTTATAATCAAGTGTTAAAATCGGTTTTAACATCAACTAATCAAACTATGGTTTTGATTTTTCAGCTGCGTTTTACATTTTAAGGAGTTAAAATGACTTTGATAAAGTTTTTAAAACCCAAAAAAATCCCGATGAGCTAATCATGCTTAAAGCACCCAGGGGAGATGGACTATACATCTTGGATATGTCAGTTGCTGCACCTTCCTGTGGCACTGCTTGTTTCATATCCAAAGCCTCAAATGATGAGTCTAATTTGTGGCATAGGAGTTTTGGGTATCCTGTTACAATTCTGATAACCAATGAGCTATTGCCAAAATTTGCTGAAAATGGAGATGATGGATATTTTGTTGGGTACTCTGGTCTGTCAAAAACATATAGAGTATACAACAAGAGAACTAAAGTTGTTGAAGAAACACTGAATGTGTTCTTTAATGAGAAATCAAAGAACAACTTTACTTCTCAGCCCACTTGATTATATGACATTGAAGAACTAACAACTGCATTTAACATAACTGTTGAGAAGCCTGTTAGTAATTCTGTGCACGAACAGGAAATCAAAACTTCTGTTGATGCTCATTGAAGGAACAGTACAAAGAACTTTTCTGTTGATCCTCCATCCTTTTCTTCTATCAGCATGAAGCCATTGAAGCAAACTGTTGTGGACAATACTTATGATGTCATTCAAATTGAAGCAGATGCTCTTCCGGTACAAAATCAAGCGGAAGAATTTCCGGTTCAAGTTCAAACGGAACCTGCTGAAACTCCGGCTCAAGTTCAACCAAAAAATGATAGTTAAGAGTCTTTGGAGAACTCCGACTCTAGGATTACTGAGCCTTCAAACTCAAATGATTTGGCATCAAATGAGCTCAACTTTGATCATGAATCCTATGCGTCAATGCCTAGTTCCCAAGAGTTGTATACAACACCTGATCCCATTTCACCTACTAGTAATATTGAGTCTGATGTGATCATTCCACAACTCAATTTTCCCACAAATGGAAGAAGCCATGAATTCCTAATATCTCAAGATAGAAGAGTCAGCAAGTATCATCCATTAGAAAATGGTATTGGAGATATGTCAGCTTCTGTGTTGACAAGAAGTAAATCTGTTGATGCAAACATTTTCTTGCATGCTGCCTTTCTGTCACAAGAGGTTCCTACAAAGGTAAAGGATGCTCTAGAAGATAATAGCTGGGTGGAAGCTATGCAAGAAGAACTGTTTCAGATCAACAAGCAGAAAGTTTGGGTATTAGTTGATTTGCCAAAGGGGGCAGAACCAATTGGTACTAAATGGGTGTTCAGAAATAAGAAGGGTGACAAAGGAATTGTAGTTCAAGGGTATGCTCAAGAGGAAGGATTTGACTATGATGAAGTTTTTGCTCCTGTAGCAAGACTAGAAACCATCAGAATCTTTTTGCCTATGCTGAATTTCAAGAACTTCCAAGTATTTCAAATGGATGTCAAGAGTGCCTTTCTCTATGGGTTGTTGGATCAAGAAGTGTATGTGTGTCAACCTCTAGGTTTTTAGGACCCACACCATCCTAACAATGTGTGTAAGCTTATCAAAGCTTTGTACGGTCTCAAACAAGCTCCTAGGACTTGGTATGAAACCCTTTCCAATTATCTCTTGGAAAATGGGTACATGAGGGGAGCAATCGACAAAAAACTGTTCAGCAAGAAGGTTGGTGAAGACATGTTGATGGTTCAAATTTATGTGGACGACATCATATATGGTTCATCCAATTCTGCTCTTTGCAAGGAGTTTGAGGTTCTTTTGCAAGCAAAGTTTGAAATGAGCTCAATGGGAGAAATCAGTTTCTTCTTGGGGCTGTAAGTGAAGCAAACTGACTCTGGTACTTTCTTGTATCAATCCAAATATATTTAAGATATGCTTGAACATTTAGATATGCAGTCAGCTTCAAGTACCATGACTCCCATTTCAACATCCCACAAGCTCACAAGTGAATGTAGTGGTGAACTTGTGGATGAGCATCTTTATAAAGCAATGATTGGATCACTGATGTATCTCACAGCAAGTAGGCCAGACATTATATTTAGTGTTTGCCTATGTGCTAGATACCAAGCATCACCAAAGGAGTCCCACATGTTAGCAGTCAAAAGGATATTCAGATATTTGAAGGGTCAGCCTAAATTAAGCTTCTAGTACCCTAAGAATTTAGATTTCACCCTCAAAGCATTCACTGATAGTGATTATGGAGGTTACGATTTGGACAAGAAATCAACTTCAGGCGGATGTCAGTTTTTGGGGGAGAGACTTGTCTCATGGCAATGCAAGAAGCAAACCTGTGTTTCTACTTCTACTGCTGAAGCTGAGTATATTGCTGCTTCAAGCTGTTGTTTTCAAGTTCTTTGAATTCAGAATCAAATGCTAGATTATGGAATCACATTCATGGAGACTCCCATCTTTGCTAACAACAATAGTGCCATCTCAATCACCAACAACCCAGTGAAGCACTCTAAAACAAAGCACATTGATATCAGGTACAATTTTTTTAGAGATTGTGTTGAAAAGAATTTGATCAAACTGCTCAAAGTTCATAATGACAACCAATTAGCTGATTTATTCACTAAGGCTTTTGATGAGGCAAAAATTTTCTATCTTATCACAGCAATTGGTATGATGAACTTTAATAAAAATCAATTTTTCAGAAACCTTTAATAAAAGAGACCTTTGTGTCAAAGAGTCTGTCTCTTGATACAAAAAGAAAAAGAAAAAGAAAATCTTTGTGTTAATTAGAAATCATTTCAGTTCATAGTCAGTAGCTTATGTCTAACTATGAAAATTAACACAGGTCATTTTTCAAAATTTAAGTGTTTAAGTTTTCCATTTCAAGTTTCGGTTCAACCTGTGAGAAAAACAAAATTTTGAAAATCTCCTGGTGAACATCAACCAGAAAAGTGCTTTGTAACATTAGTGGAAAATGATTTTGAAAACAATTCTTCAAAGCGGAAAAATTATCCGCTTGAAGTTCAAACGGAAGAAGTTTAGTTTTTAACATAAAGGAGAAAATGGGCCCGCTTGAACTTCGGGTCAAAAAGTCAAAAGTTACTTTTCATTTATTTACCAAGAAGGCATAATTTTTTAAGCGGATACACATTTAATTACCCATTAAGTTTTAACCATTAAATATCCGAGGTTTCAGTAAATATCCTTCTGGATAATGACATGCTTTTAAGAGAGTTGTACCATATAAACCGCTAAGCATAAGTCACATCAGTTACTGAACGGTTGCGTTAAAACCTCTCTCCTCCATGTCACCGACGAAAAGGGTAAAAAGCTCTAGATTACCGTCATTTCTTCATTTCTCACAAAACCCACACCTAAATTCTCTCCAAACTCTCCATAACCTCCAACAAACCATCAAATTTTCTCTCAAAGCAAGCACGAGTGGCAAGAAGGTTGCTAGTGATTCGAAGTTCCCTGTGGAACACAATCTAGTGGCCTATCTCGAAGTGCCTAGTAAAACCAATGTTTAAACCGGCATGATCAAATTCCTGAAGAAGTCCCATCTTCATCATGCGCTGACAGTTGAAGCGGTGATCTTTAAAGAAATTATGGAGGAATTTTGGTCCAACTCCAAGGTACTCGAAGATAACAATGGTGGTGAAACAATTGTGTCAATTGTTCAAGGCACAAAAGTGGAAATTGATGAGGCGAATGTTAGAAAAGTATTGAAACTGAGGGATGAAGATGGACATATCTTTGTGGATTCTAAGAAGTACCTGTCGTTGTTTATAGCCATAGGCTATGGGGGTTCACCAACGAGCAAGAAGATCAAATGGATATTCCTTGCCCATATAATCATGGTGTGCCTCACTCCGAAGAAAGGAGGTTTCGATGAACTACCCGCTGAGCAAGCTTTAGCATTTTATGCGGTGGTAATGGGTGAAAATTTTAATTTTTCTAAACTTATTTTTCATGCGCTAAAAATGAATGCCACACCATCTTAATTTTACATATATCCTAGGTTTCTGACTTGCATTCTCAGGGAAGAATACCCTCAAATAAATTTGGGTGGTTCAATTTTGCACCAAAAACTTCTCAATGAGAAGACCTTTTCTAACCTAGCTTTAAATAAGTCAGCATTTCACGGAAGGGATACAGACCATCTCCTGCCAATTTCGAGGCAGTTACCTAATGAATCCGCACAAGCTAAGGTTCAAAAGGAAACTGTTGTTGCACTTAAGCAACCTGCTCATGATGACAGGACTATAAACCTAATAGTTTCTGAGCCCACATCACTCCCCCTACTTCCTCTACACTACAAATTTACCATTCCAAGAAGAGGAAGTCCACTGCTAAAACTACCACCCCTTCACAGTCACCATTTGAATCCCCACCTGTCATTTTCAAAAGACAGAGAAATTTGGTTGCTAGGTCTCCTGCACCTATGCCCACTGACCAACCCCAAGCTTCTAGCCCCGTTGTAGGCAAAAAGCCCAAGTGGAAACTGACCAAATTGGGATTATCTCTTAGGGATGAACCTTCATCTGACGGGGAGTCATTAGAAAATGATGCACAATCCTTATCCGAAAGGTCTTCCTACTTATATTCCTTATCACCTAGGAGTGATAATGTACCCATTCCTGATCCAAATGAGGGTGTTATTAACTCACCCACCTCATTACATGAGAACATTCCGATGGATCGGGACCCTGCTACATTGATCCCCGACTCCTTATTGGAGGTGAATCTCAGGAGTGTTGAAGAGATTCATGCAGGAAGGGCTGCTACTGCCCATGTGTCCCCACTGGACCTTGGTGCTAGTAGTAACATAGCTAAGACCCTTACTGCGGCAATCTTCTCTGAATAAGCACCTGAGGGTCCTTCATTGGAACCAAGGGCTGTTGAAATGGAAGAAGAGAATCTCAGGTGCCAAAAACCCATGGGTATTGGGCCTGGTCAATCTCGGATTGATAGCCTAGTTATGTCCATGGATACTGGTAAAATGCCAGTTGAGGACATCATGGCACTACCTGAATTGATGGTTATGTACAAATCTCTCCAACAACAGGTTCATATACTGAATGTCACTGTTGCATCACTAGTTAAAGGTCAAAGTGCTCCTACACGGGTTAAAGCAGGTCCTTCAAACCCAGGCAGGGTTCAATCAGTTGAAGTTAATCCTGACAAATTGGGGGAGAAACCAACAAGTGACTACTTCACCATCAATGTCTCCAAGCAACAACCAAGAGATTGAAGATACAGAAAGACTTCCTGTTGAAGTTAGAAACACTACCTTCAGGAAAGCAGCTGTTAAATATTTTTTCTATTGAAGAAAGTTATGAGAAAAATCGGAACTGCCAACTAGTTGCTATGTCCCCATTCCAAGACCCCACACTCACTCAATTGGTACAATCTTCGATGCTCATAGCTGGTGCTCTTCCAGAGCATATCAACATGATACTGAGGCTACTGAAGGATGTCATCTTTCTGGCTGAAAATGCCTATGCTCAAACTAAAAAAGACATAGCCTCAACCAATAGGGTTACAGAAGGAAATGCAGTTGTAGAAGAGGCTGCAGTTGAACAGAGTGGAACTGTTGTGTTAGGAAATGGTATTGAAGGAGGAGATGAAAATATATTAGCAGAAGGTGAAGGAACAGAGGTGATTAAATCTTTTGACTTGGGAACTGAGGTCACCAAACCTCAAGTGATGACTAAGGTTCAGGCTGAAGTCCAAGTGGATGGTCAACTGAGGTCACCAAACCTCAATTGATGAAAATACACCTGATCATGTTTTCGGTAAGAATCACCCCATTTTTGGAACTGACCAGCTTCCAAGAGATGAAACTAAAGACATTGCCCAAACCCTAGTTGCTATGAGGAGTGAAGAGCTGATTCAAGCGGAAGAGCAAGCTCAACCTGATGTTGCTTTAACCATTCATCAGGTTGTTCACACTAAAGAATCCGAAGCTCTAAAGAAGTTTGTGGAAGATGCCAGAGCTGCTGCTGAGAATGAAAGGTTAGCAAAAGAATTTCAAGATGAATTGGACTTATTTTCATAGAATTGGGTAGTTGAAAGTTTGTTTGAAGAAGCCAAAAGGAGATCAATGGAATGGAGGTTGAAATATTACAACCTAGGTGAAATGGAAGAAGGTAAAAGGCAAAAGTTGATTGACCTAGCCTCAAGGATACCTACCAAGTTGGTAAAGAATGATGAAAATTATGAACTACTGAAGAAGGTTAAAAGGGTCCTGATTGTCAGAAATTGGAGATCAGAGGAAGATGTGCTTCATATGAAGGTAAAGGAGCTATGTAGCTCGATTGACTCCCTTTATCAAGAGCTCAGAGGAGATAGTTTTGTTGTTAACCCAAACCTGGTGCTGCCCCTACCTTCAGAGTTAATCTCATGTATGGCAACTGATGTGTTCATTAAACCTCCCACCATATCCAAAAAGGTTGCCACCAAGCTTTCAAACCCAAAATACAGGACTGACAACTTTACCTCAATCATCCCTTTCAAAAAGAAACCCACTTCTAACCTGGACTTGTCTGATATCTTTCCACCATCACCTCCTACTAGCCCTACACCAGAAGCCATTAAACCACCCTCTCAAAAAACCCAAAACTCTACCACCTCTTACAATAAGAGAACCTTCATCCACCACTGGTCCCACACCTCCAACCAGACCCGGTGATTTACCACCTGGTCCCTCTTCTCCCTCACCAAAGGGAAAAGCTCCAGTTAATGAAGAATCAGAATATGATTCTGATGAGGAGAAAAATAAGAGAAAGAGGAGATGATGCATGCAAAGAAAAATCAAGATCAAAAGAAAAGAAGAAAAGGCCCACCTAGAAAGAACAAAGTTATTGGGTGGACAGCCAATTAAGATACTTTTGTTTTCACTCTCCAACTTGAAGATGGCACAACCTTAGTGGTCAATACTCACAGAGCCACTAGAATGGTCGCTGCACTTCAATTAAATGACATATATGTGAAACTGAGAGAGATTTTGTGCCCATCAAGAGCAGAGCATTTGTTGAGAATTTGTATTGAGCCAACAGTGCACGAATGTGGGATGCTCTTTAAATCTCAGGGTGACACTAGTAATGAAGAAGAAGATCCTATCAGTGAGATAAAATACATCATTTGGGAAGAAGAAGAGAAGTTATTCTATGTTCATAAAGCTAATGGCACCTTCACTGTTCATGAATCCATCTCTGTTCAATATTAGTGGAATGAAAGAGATTGGGAAACACTTAAATTCGTGAAGGTGACTAAAACAAACACTAATGAGCTGTGTAAAGATTTGGATGCAAGCATCACGGGTCGGGACAAGTAGGTCAAGGAGAAGAATTTTTGTATGAGTCAATTTTTTAAAATAGCTTCGATGATGGTGAATAAATTTAACAGCATCAGCTTAGGGGGAGATTGTAAGGAATATCACTTTGATGATTCCGGCTGAGCAGAGTTCAAGCAGAATTCTATAGTTCCAGCAGAAAAGACTTTCAAGCGGAAAGAAGCAGTTTTGTCCTATAGTGAATATTTCGAGTGAACTCGATTATCCACCAGATAATGAGTTCAACCAGACTTTTCCCGAGAAGTCTTTTCAGTCTTCTAATCCCTGCAAAAGCTTCTTGGTTGCTTCTATATCTATCAAAGCCGCTCTCCTAAAATAGATAGTTGCTGATCACACGCAAGATATCCCATCTATCGAAGATTATTCTGTTGGTAGTAATATCTGACTTTTGTAATCAACGGTCTAGATGATCGTATGGAAATCAATGGCTATCATTGATTTCCCTTAGCACTATATATAACATAGCTCGTCTTCAAGTTTGTACACGGATGTTTTGATCCTTATAACTGTGTGATATTGTTGAGTTAATGCAAATAGTGTCGAGTATAATGTACTTCGTGTGTTACTATATTCACGCAAACAACTATTATTCACAAGTGATAGTCGCTAGAGTAAAGTGAAGGTTAACTTAATTCTGCATGGTTAATCTTGCAAGTCAATCTTGTAACTTAATTAGGTGTTAAGTAATTTCGGTCCTACAATCTTGATATCGAATCATCTTGCAATCCAACAACTATCATAAATAACAATCTATGCAAATCTTTCGAAAGATAGCTAGGCACCTCGCTATATAAAACCTAACTTCTATTAAACCAGCCATGGAAATGAAATGCATGACACGATCTCGCTATAGAACATACCACAATTTATAGGAACCCTACGATGCTATAGACACACATCTAAGAAAACCTAACACAATGCTCATCAATCAATCATCAAGGTATTAACTAGCACCCGTTAATTTAATTACATACCCCAATATTGCTAACTAACGCATGGACCATAACAAGATAAGAAAGATTACTATAGTCCTAGAATCAGTTATGATAGCTAGTCCTAACAGCACACAAGATAACCATATTCATTCAATCAATGATTTATATTTCTTCCAAAACACAACCCTAAGCCAAATAGCATACGTAAACTCTATTGACCTAAAGATAGATTAACCAAGATATAGAATTGGCCAAAATCTATAACATAGAAAAACCACATCATTGACAAGATAAACATAGGAATCATGCACACATACATATTAATACAAATCAGATTTATCAATGTTCCAAAAGCAAATACATAGATAATCGTTCATTCATCGGTATTGTACTACAAGAGTCATCTCCACCAAGATGATGGTGGAGTTTAGCTATTTATAGCAGAAAATAAATACAAAGGAAGTTCTAATAATCCAAACATGATGAAAATTAACAAACGTAAAGTGAAATCAAAAGTTTATAACGAAAGGAATGATTCAAACTAACTATAATCGCGATCCAATTCTTCAATCTATCCATCCTAGCTCGTGGAACTAATCTGGAACAAGGGAGACGTCCTTTGGTTTGTAGAATTTCGTCCAAATTCGTAACCCCTTGATTGGAATTGAAACGTTCTATTTATAGGCAAAATTAGGGTCTTCTACGAACCGTAAACGTCACGGCCCCGTAACGGGAAAACGAATCCTTTCGAGGCTGAATACCATAATGGCCCTTGAACAGAAAACGTCTCGTATAACCCAAGGAAGCTTTCTGGCACATATAATTCTTTCACTTATCGCGCCAATTGTACAAAAGAAGATCTAAGTTTAAATTCCTGATTTTTTTTTGTTTTTTCGTTTCTTGCTTTGTTGCCTCATCTCGATTGCGATCCGACTCTTTTATTAACTTGTTTTTCTTCCCTTGAGTGCCATGGATCCTACCAAATCATACAATTGCAAAGTAAACCATGTATTTTATTCGAAATACTTTAACTTTAACACCTTGTTACTTAAAATTGCGTTTTCGGTAAAACTACACAATTTGATATCAAAACACACAAGAATTAACCAGTAATCAACCAAAAATTGTGTGAAAATGTATATAATAACATGTTACATTTCAAGCACATCAAACATCCACACACTTAAGCATTGCTCGTCCCTGAGCAATCCTAGAATTAAAATAAACTTTGTAATTCATTTCCCTTCAACACTACTACAACGACATTTCAATGAATTTTAGTAATGCTTCAAATGGACAATGGCATCAAAGATTTTTTTTGCTAAATAGAAATGCACTCTCTTTGTGCATTTCTATTATTTGTCACCGTTGACGTTTTCGGCGACAATGTCTATTGGACTTGTGTTAACAAAGAAATCTGTAACCTAAACTATCAAGCAGTCTTAGATGATATCTTAATCTGTATTTATTTTTATTTATAGCGAGATCATGTGATGCATTTCATTTCCATAACTGGTTTCTGAAGGTCGTTTCTATTAACCTTCGCGATACGCGAAGCTCACAAAAGTTGCCAGAAGGTAGCCAGGGTTATACGGGACGTCTTCTGTTCACGGGCCGTTATCAAATTAATAGGGCATGCTAGCTCCTAGATCTGCGAGGGTGTTCTTGATTTCACACCCTTGAATGTGACAAGGAATAGTGAAGCAACCTGGATCTTTTCTTTTTCGAGGCAAAGTCTTATTGCAGACCGCAGTACATGCTTCATTTATGGTAACGATGGATATCCCTTCGAACTTTTTCTTATAGTTGTATAATTCTTGAAGAATTGTTTGATTTTAGGAATTTGCTCCACAGCTTCTAGAAGTGGTATGCGAACTTCTAATGGTTCGAAAAGATCATGAAGTTTTTTATACTGAGCTTCTTCCTTAGATCTCTTCATTCTTTCAGAAAATGGCAGTGGTGGTTTGTACTCCTCTGACATCTCTCTTGCCTTTGTTGGTTCCTAAAATGGGCTTTTCTTTACCGCCGAACTTTCCTTCTCTATTTCTTCAGTTGCTGTCTTTTGAGTCTCGGGCTCAGTTTTTTTAGTAGTGCTTTCCTTATTTGTAACCTTGTCGCTCCTCATAGCTATATTTTTGTCTCCATGTACTTACTGTAGGGGTTCGAGATTCTTTTATTCCAAAGATCCTCTTTCAGGTGATTAAGCTCTATCATGACTCTGGTCATGTCTTCGTTCTATTGTGTAGCTGACTGCCTGAGTAGATGTTGAGTTGACAATAGAATCTGCTAAAGATCATTGATGTCATCTCTGTTAATCCATATATCTCCCCTTACCAAGGTGAATTCTCTTGTGAGTTGGGAATGGGATGTAGTCCGCATAACATTTACTGTTGCGTGTTGGAGCTGAATTCCTTCGATAGTCGCAGTGAGGGTGCTTAGTTTCGACTCGATGGATGCGGCTTGAGAAGAAATGTTATTTAGACGAAGATGAGGTTTATCTGTTGGCCAATGGCACTCATTATTAATAGCGGTATCTATCATCTCTCGAGCTTTTTCAAGACTTAGTCCTAACCACGATCCTTGAGCGCTCATGTCTAAAGGTAGACGAGTTTCAGGAAATATCGCCCAGTAGAATGTGGACAACAGTAATTCGTCATCGAATTTGTGGTAAGGACAACTCCTAATGAGTGGCGTGTACCGCTCCCAAGCATCGTAGAAAGATTCGTCTTCTTCTTGTTGGAACGCTAGAATTTGATATTGGATTTGTCCAGTGAGTGATGGCGGAAAATATTTTTCAAGAAAGCGAGTAGAGAGGTCCTTCCAGTTAGTGATTGAACCTTGTTTAAGAGAAGTGAGCCATCTCCGAGATGCTCCTTTGAGGCAGAATAAGAATAGGCAAAGTTTAACATCATCTTTAGTGAATCCCTCGATTTGGAATGTAGAGCAAAGATCTTCAAAACTATCGAGATGAGGAAGAGGTTCTTCTCCTGCGGAACCAAAGAATTGGTCTTTGCTTTCGAGTAGATTCATGAAACTAGGATTAATTTCAAAGGCAGTTGCCTTGGTTTCCAGTTTCGCGATACAAGACCTTGAGAGTGCAACGGATGGCCTACTTTACCATCCGATGGGCATTTCCGGAGTATCCATAGGAATGGATACCGAAGGTGATAAAATACCTGAGCAGGAATGTTTTCAAGATTTGTGTTCCCCGGCAACGGCGCCAAAAACTCTTTGATGCACGTGAGTCGTATATATATTTATAGGGACTTTTAGCACGTAGAAGTTTTAAATTTATAAACCTAATAATAATTAAGGAATTAATCACATGCAACCATGTAAGTGTACCTATCGTAACTTGTAGTATAAATCCTATTAGCTAGAATCGGGTGTCGAACACAAGGAACACGTTTTCTAATAGCAATCTTATAAAGAAGGCAAAAATCACCAAATAAACAATAATATGAAATAGAAATTCAGATATAATTAAAAGTATCATTTTGATATCGAATCATCTTGCAATCCAACAACTATCATGAACAACAATCTAAGCAACTCTTTCTAAAGATAGCTAGGAAGCTCGCTAGATTAAACCTAACTTCAAGTAAACCAATTATGGAAATGAAATGCATGACATGATCTCGCTAAAGAACATACCACAATGTATAGGAGCCCTACGATGCTATAGACACACATCAAAGAAAACCTAACACGATGTTCATCAATCAATCATCAAGGTATTAACTAGAAACCCTTTATCCAATTACATACCACAATAGTGCTAACTAACGCATGGAACATAACAAGATAAGAAAGATTACTATAGTCCTAGAATTGGTCATGATAGCTAGTCCTAACAGGACACAAGATAACCATATTCGTTCAGTTAATGATTTATATTTCTTCTAAAGCACAACCCTAACATAAATAGCATTCGTAAACCCTATTGACCTAAAGATAGATTAACCAATATATAGAATTGGACAAAATCTATAACATAGCAAAACCACATCATTGATAAGATAAACATAGGAATCATGCACACATACATATCAATACAATTCAGATTTATCGATGTTCCAACACCAAATGCAAAGATAATCGTTCATTCATCGTTCTTGTACTACAAGAGTCACATATAACCAAGATGTTGGTGGAGTTTATAAAACATCTAAGACAATAGTTACATTTGCGAACTGTGCTCACGATAAATGCATTGATTAGAATTAGAGCTTTGGCGACCTCTCGAAGCCTGCCAGTCATAGCTTGTGGCTGCTAGACTTTGAATCAATGTTATGGCATAAGCCGGAGTTTTATTGAGGATTGATCCTCCCGATGAGGAATCAACGTGCAGACGGGTGGGATTGCTCAACCCGTTATATAAATACTGCACTTGGAGTCAAGCATCCATATTGTGGTAATGACATTTGCGTAGTAACTCCTTATATCTCTCCCATGCCTCATGGAAACCTTCCCCCTCGTCTTGGGAAAATGTGGTAATATTGTTACCAAGACGATTAGTTTTAGAGAGAGGGAAGTACATAACTAAGAACTTCTCCGCCAACTAGTCCCATGTAGTGATGGAACCTGCTGGTAGGGTCTTAAGCCAAGTTTTGGCATTGCCTGCTAGAGTGAATGGAAACAAACAAAGCAAGACTGCATCATTAGTAAGACCATCGAGTTTAAAGGTGTCACACATCTCGAGAAACGTGTCAAGGTGTGCGTGTGGACACTCATCGACTAATCCATGGAACTACGACGCGTTTTCAAACATCTGGATGACTCCAGGCTTAATCTCGAAATTCTATTGAATGACGGGTCTAGTGATGCTCGACTGCCCTCCTTCTAGTGTAGGCTTGGCGTAATCAACGATCGAACGTTGCGCTGCATCCCCCATACTGCGTGCATGGTGGATAACGTGTTCAGAATCTTCGAAAGCTCGAATCAGAAGCAGAAAACTCGCACGGGTGGAAATAACATAAGAAATTATTTTTTTGGGTTTTTTGGATTCTCAGATTTTTTTGTTTTTTCTGAAATTTTGAAAGCAGAAACGCAAAACAGAAAAGAAAGACTACCTAAACTAACAAACCTAACGAGGTCCAGAATGACAACTTGCTTCCCCGGCAACGGCGCCAAAAACTCTTTGATGCACGTGAGTCGTATATATATTTATAGGGACTTTTAGCATGTAGAAGTTTTAAATTTATAAACCTAATATTAACTAAGAAATTAATCACATGCAACCAGGTAAGTGTACCTATCGTAACTTGTAGTATAAATCCTATTAGCTAAAATTGGGTGTCGAACACAAGGAACACGTTTTCTAATAGCAATCTTATAATGCAGGCAAAAATCACCGAATAAACAAAAATAATAAATAGAAATTCAGATATAATTAAAAGGTTCATCTTGATATCAAATCATCTTGCAGTCCAACAACTATCATGAACAACAATCTATGCAACTCTTTCTAAAGATAGCTAGGCACCTCGCTACATTAAACCTAACTTCAGTTAAACCAGTTATGAAAATGAAATGCATGACATGATCTCGCTAGAGAACATACCACAATGTATAGGAACCCTACAATGTTATAGACACACATCTAAGAAAACCTAACACAATGCTCATCAATCAATCATCAAGGTATTTGTATATACATAGTTCCTAATCTTCATGTGAAGTATCTAATACAAGACAAGATGATGCAAGTTTTCTATAGGCCGAACCCTAGGCGAACCTAGAGTTCAGACCTAGATGAACCTTGTCCGAACCTGAAGTTCGGCTGGTTGTGTTTTGTCTAGTATAAATAGTTTGTCTTATGTTGTATTCAGCACTTCTTGATCAGATCTTGTATGTGTTCTCTGTGGTGTTTCTCGGTGGTCGAATACAAATCCTTTGTATTTACTCTCGTGTTCTTACTCGATTTACATTGATTTCGATACGATTGAGTAGACGATCTACCACTCACGCACTTTCAAGTGGTATCAGAGCATTTGGTTTGATCTACTGGTCGGAAATCTCTCTTTTTCAAAGTTTTGAGTCAAAAACCCCAAGTTTTGCAAAAATGTTACTCATTTTTTAGTTTGTTTGATTTTCTCGAGTGTGCTTTTCATGAAAACTCTTCTCTTATTTCATTCTTCTTGAGTTTACCTGATTTCCTGTCGAAAATTTCATCCAAAAACACTGAGAATCGCGAAAATGAAGTCGAGAGTGTTCGAGTTCGTCTGAGGTTCGGCAGTAACTGAAAAGTAGCCGCTCCGAACTCTAGGTTCGGATAACGTTCGGCTAAAATTCTAACGAACTTAAGGTTCGGATTGTGTTCGGTTATAGTTCAGCAAAGGTTCGGATACATTCTGGTTCGGATAAGATTTGGCTAAGGTTTGGTCAAGATCTTTCAAACCCAAGTTCGATTAAGGTTCGGAAGAAGTTCGGATCGCATTCAGCTGAGGTTCGGATATACAGTAATCGGGAGTTTTTGACAGTTTCACAAAAACTGACGTAACTTGTGAACCGTAAAGAGTTACGGGAGCTAATACCCTCTGTTTTGGTACCCAAAATCCACTTCTAAGACCTTCGTTTTTGGGTTTGAAGGTTTGGGATACACGTTTTCGGACAAGATGAGTCATTTTCAAGCGTTTATAGCAATTCAGAATTCGGTGCAAGCTACGATGCAAACTATGATGAACTATGATAATGAAATCGAAACAAGTCAGAAAGTTCCCAAATTGCTCAAATTGGAAGATTATCATAGTTGGGTTAAACGGTTTGAAGCGTATGTGGATACAAATGACATTGATATGTGGTTGGCATTTTCTGATCAATATGTTTATCCTAAAAGATGAACCGGGGTTGCCAATTCTTCAAAGAAAACTTACTTCTGAACAAAAGAAAGCATATCAAGCTGAGAAAAAGGCGTATGGTACTTTGACAATGGCATTACCTAAAGAATTGTTACATCAATTTTCTGGAAACTATACATTGAAGAGTTTATGGGATGCATTGGAAAAGAGATGTGAAGGCAATGATCAATATAACAAAAGGTTTTAAAGAAGGAATTTGATAGTTTCGAGCATTATTAGAATGAAACTATACCAAATCTGATTGCACGATTTGCACATTAAATGAGTGAAATGCGTCTGGTGAATCTTACAAAAGAAGAAGCTGATATGAAAGAAAAGATTTTGGAAGCTTTGCCTGAGAAATGGGAGAATTATGTAATGATGATCATTCATGATAAACAATATCCAATATTGTCATTTAATGATTTGGTTCAATGAATCCAAGCAAGTGATTTGGAGTTAATGGTGAACAAGTCACTTCCTGCACAAGTTCAAAATCATGCAGTGTATTATGGTGACAATGATTTAACCATGAATGCTGGGAAATCTAATATTCTTAGTTCCGCATCTCCTACAGCATCCATTGCAGGTAAATCTAAAACTCCTAGTTATTCTGCTGGTTGTACTGTTTCCGTTCCTAGCTCTTCAACTCAGAATGTGTTATCTGCTCAAACTACCGATGATTATAATGCTTTAATGTCTGCATTGGTATCTTCATATTTTGGTGTTATTACTGGTTCGATAAGTAACACAGAATTGACCAATGAAGATTATGATCAAATCAATTATGATCATTTGGAAGAAATGGATTTGAACTAGCAATATGTTATGTTGGTTCGAAGAACAAAGAAGTTTTTCAATAGAACTGGCAAGAAGAGATTGAATCAGGATGGGAAAATTGGACTGGACAAGTCAAAGGCTAAATGTTATAAGTGTTCTATATATGGACATTTTGCACGAGAATATCCGAGTTCAACTGAAAATAAATTGAAGTCTGGTCAACATGCTCATTTGGTTATCCATTCACCAAATGAAGCTCACAAGGTTAAGAAGAAATCTGTTTCTTTTGACGAAAAACTGACTGAAATGTTTTGGCATCCAGATGAATTTGCCTGGAATGCATATTCAGAAGCAAAACTGAAACATGCTCCATTTACTGTTGCATTGACTGCTCGTCATGATGATGATGATAGTATTCTTACTGATTCTTATTCCAATTCGACAATATCAATGATCAAAGAATTTAAAGTCGAAGAAACAAAATGTCTTGAATGTATAAGGTTGGGTAAAAAGAATACAACTCTTGAAAAAGATTCTGAATTATTTTCAGAAGAATTGGTGATATTAAAAAAAAGATTTGGAAGACTTTCAAAAGAAATATTATGAATTAGTCCATGTTCATGAGGATGTTTTGAAAGAAAAGAGTCACTTAGCTGATGAATGTGAAAAAGCCAAGACTAAAGCTTTAGATGCAGCACAAGATTTTAAAATTTTGTTTGAAAAGAGTTATCCGGTTCAACAAAAGTATGAAAAAGCTAATGCACTTGTTGTTGAATCGGCTGCTACCATTGAGAAACTTCAAAACAAGATTTCTACACTTCAAGATGAAAATGTTCTTTTACGTGATAAGAATGAAGTTTTGACAAAAGACATTGAGATTTTCAAGAAGAAAAGAGAAAGTGTGCTTGAAGAATTGTTTGCTGAATGTGAGATCCGGAAGTTACAAACATACGAGTATGATGATCTCAATGCAAAGTTCATCAAGTCTCGAAAAGAAGTGCTTGATGCTCAACAGAAAATTTTTGAATTGAAGCTGGAAATTTTGGAATTGAAAAGGCAAATGAGGAATTGCAATTTATCACCGACATTGCTGAATTTCTTATACAAACAGGATCGGAGTGAAGATAGTTCCAAAAAGGATGATATTCACATGGTTCCTCAACCAGTGGATTTATCTAAATTTACATCTGCTTCTCTTGATCCAAAAGATGAATTGCATGATCATTCAAAGATTGCCACTCCAGCAAAGAAGAAGAAGACCAAATCTGAGAAAAAGAAAAAACCTTTAGGTGAAGCTCTAAAGTTTAATTCTAAATCTATTTTCTTGGAAAATGAACAGGTTTTTGATAAGGGTGCTTCGAGTACATTGTCTGAAACTGAAGAAGAAAAAGTTTTGGTTGAAAAGAACAAACTAAAAGATATCAAAGCTAAATTTACTAGAGAAACTAAGGGGAGAGAAGCTTCTAGTTCTTCTTCAAGTTCATCAAAGACTCCAGGTTTCAAGAACAAAGGATTGGGTTATGAAGTCAAGGAAACACCAATTCAAGTTAAGAAGCCAGAGAAAGCTACAAAGATTCCCAAAGTTAAGGTTCCAAAGAAATCAACTCCTCCGAAGGACAAATCTTATTATTCTGGAGGTTCATCATCTTCAAGGAGTCCATCTCGTAGGTATGATTCCTATGATGATTTCTTTGATAACTTTGATTCTGAACATTCCACTAGTATTCAACATTCAAAGAATTTTTCAAATATTTTTCGAGAACGACTTTGTTATGCATGTCGTCAGCCTGGACATTTTATTTTTGATTGTCCGACGACTGCATATATCCACAACACTGCTAAATATGTGGATAACAAAGGTCAAATTTTTGATGAACCATGATCTCCAAAGGTTAAATCAACTCGTAAGCCGTCTTAGTCTAAACCGAGTACACCAGTTGATACCAATTCTGGTTCTGATCAAAAATCCAAATTTCTAAAGATATGGAAACCAAAGATTGTTTCCAAGGCCAACGATGACTATGTGGAAGACACCGGGCGACCCGACGTTGTTGAATCGGGTCGATCCCAAAGAGACTAACGTTTTATTTGGTGTCAGCAGGTATTTCAGGAAGACCTTTCGGTGATTAGAAAATTGTTGATTGTGAAATATCTGTGATAACATAACTTGAATTTTAAAATCAATATTGTTTTCAAAATGCTACACTGCAAGTATTCGTGTTGGTTGATCAATTTCTTATTGTGTTTCACTCCATCTCATTTTGAGGGGGATTTTGTTTTTTGCTAAAATACAAAAATAGTGTGTTGTTTTTCAAATGTTAAAAATGAAAATCTATAAATAGAGTTTGTCATTTTTAGGGGGAGAAATTTGAAAAAACAAAAACATTGAAAAATGCAAAAATCCAAAAACATGGAAAAATGAGAAATTGTATCCGACATGATTGGGAAATGATGGTACAATGGCTTTTACATCGTCTGGCTCATGGATAAAATAGATGAAAAAGTCATAAGACCATTTGATCGATGTGTAAGGTAGGCTAGGCGAATCATAAAGTATTCAGATGTGATATAAACTAAATATGATGCTTGACCTAGTGGACAACATCCTGATGCGTATCTCAAGATATATCAAGAATAAGATATGTGGAAAATAAAATGAGAAGTCACTATGTATAGATGTGTTCATTTTGCAAAGATTTAAACTTGTTTGATTTTTTTTTGTCAAACGATCAGACTTTCTCTACGTATCAAAAGATCGACCTGATTGTTGTTCGTTTGATGTTCTGCTTTATTTTCTTTGGTGTTTCGTATAACTCATCAGACTTTCTCTCGTGTGCGGGAGCACCGACCTGATTGTTGTTGGGTTATACAATTTCAACTTGTTTTATTTTCTTATTTTGTTAAATCTGAGGCCTTATCTGCGTATCAAAAGATCGACCTTAAGGTAGACGATTTAACGTTCTTATTTCTTTTTGCATGGAACACAGTTGACTATATCATGAATACAATCACTATGTGTTAAAGCACAAGTAAAATCACAAAATGTGATAAGCAAAGCATATCCGAGTATGTTTGATAGTGTGGGGTACACTGGTCAAAGCAAATCTAATCAATAGCTTAACATATCCAGATGTTATGAGTATGATTGTGCCTGAGTTTAAAGTTGGACAAATTATATCTGCAATCGACATGGCTTATGTGCTACAATAATTGAAATTGAAGTGTAGTTCAGCATGTTATGTCCAATATGATCCCATGTTGTGATCTTTCTCGTAAAAGACAAAAATAGTGTCTGATTCTGTATTACAGTTACATTTCATATCAGAAAATATCAAAAAGATTTTAAGTGTGTTTTGATATAAAGTTTCTAAAAAATCAAAAAGATTTTATTTTTTTTATTTCTTTTCGATTGATCAACACGGAATACGAAATCAAATTTCAAAATCAAAATATCTTGGGAGTCTCGAAGAGACATTTTGCGCCAAGATTATTTATGTTGGCAGGTTTCTAAGTGGAAAGAGAACATCACAACTTCAAGTCTTCTGAAGTTTGTTGATAAAGAGATTACACACGATGCAATATCAAGTATTCAAGATTGAACTCACCGTCAAGTCGAGGGAAAGTTTGATTGAAGATACAAGATACAAGTTTTAAGAGGAAATTGATACTGCACATGTCGAGGGGGATTTGTAGATACATAGTTCCTAATAGTCATGTGAAGTATCTAATACAAGACAAGATGATGCCCGTTGTCTATAGGCCGAACCCTAGGTGAACCTAGAGTTCAGACCTAGATGAACCTTGTCCGAACCTGAGGTTCGGTTGGTCGTGTTTGTCTAGTATAAATAGTTTGTCTTGTGTTGTAATCGGTACTTCTTGATCAGATCTTGTATGTGTACTCTATGGTGTTTCTCAGTGGTCTAATACAAATCCTTTATATTTACTCTTGTGTTCTCACTCGTTTTACATTGATTTCAATACAATTGAGTAGACGGTCTACCACTCACGCACTTTCAATATTAACTAGCAACCGTTTATCCAATTACATACCACAATAATGCTAACTAGCACATCGAACATAAAATGATAAGAAAGATTACTATAGTCCTATAATCAATTATGATAGCTAGTCCTAACAGCACACAAGATAACCATATTCATTCAATCAATGATTTATATTTCTTCGAAAACACAACCCTAAGCTAAATAGCATTCATAAACCCTATTGACCTAAAGATAGATTAACCAAGATATAGAATTGGCCAAAATCTATAACGTAGCAAAACCACATCATTGAAAAGATAAACATAGGAATCATGCACACATATATATCAATACAAATCAGATTTATCGATGTTCCAAAACTAAATGCATAGATAACCATTCATTCATCGTTATTGTACTACAAGAGTCATCTCCACGAAAATGATGGTGGAGTTTAGCTATTCATAGCAGAAACTAAATACAAAACAATGTCAAATAATACAAACTTGATGAATAACGACAAACGTGAAGTGAAATCAAAAGTTTATAACGAAAGGAATGATTTAAACTAACTATAATCGCGATCCAATGCTTCAATCGATCCCTCCTAGCTCCTGGAACTGCTCTGTAACTCAAGAAACGACCTCTGGTTCGTCCAAATTCGTAACCCTTGATTAAAATTGAAACATTCTATTTATAGGTGAAAATTAGGGTTTTCTGCGAACTGTGCACGTCACGGGCCATAACAGGAAAACGAGTCATTTCGAAGCTGAATTTGGTAACGGCCCGTGAACAAAAAACGTCCCGTATAACCCTGGCTACCTTCTGGAAACTTTTTTGAGCTTCGCGTATCGCGAAGGTTAATAGGCTACCCTTCGCGTACCACGAAGGGTATGAATTCTAGATTTTCGCTTGTTTTGTCTTTTTGCTTCCTCGCTTCGATTCGATTGCAATCCAATTTCCGTTAAAGCTTGATTTGCTTCCCTGTGTACCATGAATCCTACCAAATCATATAAATGCAAAGTAAACCATTTATTTTACTCGAAACTCGTTAACTTTAACACTTTGTTCACTAAAATCATGTTTTTGGCAAAACTACACAATTTGATATCAGAACATGCAGGAATTAACCAGTAATTAACCAAAATATGTGTGAGAATGTATATAATAACATGTTATATTTGAAGCACATCAAACATCATCTTCACTAAACGCATCATCTGTTCTTTATCAAGATACTCTTTAAGAACTATTGTTAATGGATACCGAACGTCCAATAGACTCTTAACAATAGTGCTAACTAGCATTTATTTTTCAATGAACAAGTAGTCTTAGATGTTATCTTTATCTGTATTTATTTTTATTTATAGCGAGATCATGTTATGCATTTCATTTCCATAACTGGTTTCCGAAGATCGTTTCTATTAACCTTCGCGATACGCGAAGCTCACAAAAGTTGCCAGAAGGTAGCCAGGGTTATACGGGACGTCTTCTGTTCACGGGCCGTTATCAAATTAATAGGGCATGCTAGCTCCTAGATAGGCGAGGGCATTCTTGATTTCACACCGCTAAATGTGACAAGGAATAGTGAAGCAACCTGGATCTTTTCATTTTCGAGGCAAAGTCTTATAGCAGACCACAGTAATGCTTCATTTAGGGTAACGAGGGATATCCCTTCAAATTTTTTCTTATTGGTTGTATAATTCTTGAATAATTTTTCGATTTTAGGGATTTGCTCCACGGCTTCTAGAAGTGGTATGCGAACTTCTAATGGTTTGAAAAGATCATGAAGTTTCTAATACTGAGCTTCTTCCTTAGCTCTCTTCATTCTTTCAGGAAATGGCAGTGGTGGTTTGTACTCCTCTGACTTCTCTCTTGCCTTTGTTGGCTCCTCAACTGGGCTTTTCTTTACCGCCGAACTTTCCTTCTCGATTTCTTCAGTTGCTGTCTTTTGAGTCTCGGGCTCGGTTTTTTTAGTAGTGCTTTCCTTATTTGTAACCTTGTCGCTCCTCATAGCTATATTTTTGTCTCCATGTACTCTCTGTAGGGGTTCGAGATTATTTGATTCCAAAGCTCCTCTTTCAGGTGATTAAGCTCTATCATGACTCTGGTCATGTCTTTGTTCTATTGTGTAGCTGACTGCCTGAGTAGATGTTGAGTTGACAATAGAATCTGCTGAAGATCATTGATGTCATCTCTGTTAATCCATATGTCTCCCCTTACCAAGGTGAATTCTTTTGTGAGTTGGGATGGGGATGTAGTCCGCATAGCATTTACTGTTGCGTGTTGGAGCTGAATTCCTTCGATAGTCGTAGTGAGGGTGCTTAGTTTCGACTCGATGGATGCGGCTTGAGAAGAAATGTTATTTAGACGAAGATGAGGTTTATCTGTTGGCCAATGGCACTCATTATTAATAGCGGTTTCTATTATCTCTCGAGCTTATTCAAGACTTAGTCCTAACCATGATCCTTGAGCGCTCATGTCTAAAGGTAGACGAGTTTTAGAAAATATCGCCTAGTAGAATGTGGACAACAGTAATTCGTCATCGAATCTGTGGTAAGGACAACTCCTAATGAGTGATGTGTATCGCTCCCAAGCATCGTAGAAAGATTCGTCTTCTTCTTGTTGGAACGCTAGAATTTGATATCGGATTTATCCAGTGAGTGATGGCGGAAAATATTTTTCAAGAAAGCGAGTAGAGAGGTCCTTCCACTTAGTGATTGAACCTTGTTTAAGAGAAGTGAGCCATCTCCAAGTTGCTCCTTTGAGGCAGAATGGGAATAGGCAAAGTTTAACATCGTCTTTAGTGAATCCCTCGATTTGGAATGTAGAGCAAAGATGTTCAACACTATCGAGATGAGGAAGAGGTTCTTCTCCTGCGGAACCAAAGAATTGGTCTTTGCTTTCGAGTAGATTCATGAAACCATGATTGATTTCAAAGGAAGTTGCCTTGGTTTCCAGTTTCGCGATACAAGACCTTGAGAGCGCAATGGATGGCCTACTTTACCATCCGATGGGCATTTCTGGAGTATCCATAGGAATGGATACCAAAGGTGATAAAACACCTGAGCAGGATTGTTTTCGATATTTGTGTTCCCCGGTAACGGCGCCAAAAACTCTTTGATGCACGTGAGTCGTATATATATTTATAGGGACTTTTAGCAATGAAGAAGTTTTAAATTTATAAACCTAATAATAACTAAGGAATCAATTACATGCAAGCAGCTAGGTGTACCTATCGTAACTTGTAGTATAATTCTTATTAGCTAAAATCGGGTGTTGAACACTAGGAACACGTATTCTAATAGCAATCTTATAATGCAGGTAGAAATTACCAAACAAACAATAATATGAAATAGGAATTTAGATATAACTAAAAGCATCATATTGATATCGAATCATCTTCTAAGCAAACAACTATCATGAATAACAATCTATGGAACTCTTTGTAAAGATAGCTAGGCACCTCGCTAGATTAAACCAAACTTCAGTTAAACCAGTTAGGGAAATGAAACACACCTCAATGAATAAGAATCCTACGAAGCGATAGACACACATCAAAGAAAACCTAACACAATGCTCATCAATTAATCATCAAAGTATTAACTAGCAACCGTTTATCCAATTACATACCACAATAGTGCTAACTAACGCATAGAACATAACAAGATAAGAAAGATCATTATACTCCTAGAATTAGTTATGATAACTAGTCCTAACAGCACACAAGATAACCATATTCATTTCAATCAATGATTTATATTTCCTACGAAACATAACCCTAAACCAAATAGCATTCGCAATCCCATTGACCTAAACATAGAATAACCAATATATAGAAATGGCCAAAATCTATAACATTCAAAACCAAATAATTGATAAGATAAACATAGGAATCATGCACACATATGTATCAATACAAATCATACCAATCGATGTTTCAAAACCAAATGCATAGATAATCGTTCATTCATCGTTATTGTACTACAATAGTCATCTCCACCAAGATGATGGTGGAGTTTAGCTATCCATGACAGATAATAAATACAAAACAGGTTCTAACAATCCAAACATGATGAAATCGACAAACGTAAAGAGAAATCGAAAGTTTATAACGAAAGGAATGATTAAAACTAACTATAATCGTGATCCAATGCTTCAATCGATCCCTCCTAGCTCCTGGAACTGCTCTGGAACTCAAGAAACGACCTCTGGTTTGTCCAAATTTGATTAATATTGAAACGTTCTATTTATAGGCGAAAATTAGTGTTTTCTTCGAATGTGCACGTCACGGCCCGTAACAGAAAAACGATTCGTTTTGAATCTGAATTTGGTAACGCCCCGTGAACAGAAAACGTCTCGTATAACCCTGGCTACCTTCTGGAACTTTTGTGAGCTTCGCGTATCATGAAGGTTAATAGGCTACCCTTCGCGTACCGCGGGGGGTATGAATTCCAGATTTTTCGCTTGTTTTGTCTTTTTGCTTCGTCGCTTTGATTCGATTGCGATCCAATTTTTGTTAAAGCTTGATTTGCTTCCCTTGTGTACCATGAATCCTACCAAATCATATAAATGTGTTTTCGGTAAAACTACACAATTCGATATCAGAATACACAGAAATTAGCTAGTAATCAACCAAAAGATGTGTAAAAATGTATATAAACACATGTTACATTTGAAGCACATCAAACATCCACACACTTGAGCATTGCTCGTCCCTAAGAAAACCCAGAATTAAAATAAATTTTATAGAATACTTTCTTTCAACACTACTACAACGAAAATCCAATGACACAGATATATATTGCACTGTACTTTCTAAGTCTATAGGATATCACAATACTAGGTCTACGTTAACAAGCATAAAGGATTTTAGAAATATCACAGGTAACATCTTCAAGTTATCTTGCAACCTTTCTCTCAGCTCACTCACTTACCATGTTCACTCACCTCTCATGGTTCATTTTTAGTGGACACTCAAAGTTAAGAAAGTCTAGCCGTGGTCTTGAGTTTATATATCGATCATGCTGCCGCGTATTACTATTGGATCAGACCAAATAATGGGGGAAGAAGTTCGAAAGTTGCTTAAAGATATGGGTGTATGATCTACCACCCTAACGTATATCTTGGCATATACGTACAGCCATGTCACAACTTTTCATTGTGATTTATTCATACGTACATACATACATACATATATATATATATATATATATATATATATATATATATATTCTTCAGCTTCCTCTAATGTCATTTTGAGTTTTGATGAGCTGGGTTTTGGGATTTTTTTCTCTATTTTTTTTCTTTTGGGGTAGAAATTTGTAGTAGGTAATAGGATAAGCATGTTAGAGTTATGTAGAAAGTCCAACATCTTCGGGCAATTGACGACCCGGAAAAAGATCCAAAGTAAACTCAAGGCAATATTTAAACATGGTCTCAACATAAACCTAGAAGTGGTTCTAAACAAATGACATCCCTCATGCATCATGTATTTTCTTTTATATTCCTACAACTAGGGCTAACTCATTAGGGAATGGGATAAGTATTTAATAGAGGTTAGCAAGACTCGAATGGTATTCCTGATCATGAAATTTTGATAAAAGCTACTTGTTTAGTAAAACCTTTCTTACTACCTAAAGACGTGACAGTGCAAGCGCGTTTGAAAAACGAATATACGAATTACATTAGAAATGTGTAGTTTCATGTTTCCAGAAACCTTTAAATTTTTTTGGGAGTTTGACAAATTGAAAAATTATTGCTTTAAGTCACATATTCACACAAATATGGCCCTTGCATCCCATCCACACACTTAGAAACGTACATTATCCCTAATGTACCAAAATTAAAAAGAAAGAAAGAGTGTGAGAGATGGAAACTCCCCTGTAGCATTTGATTCATGTGGGTTGCATCTCATAATTAGTACTTGAACTGATTCCTTTATAAATCCAAGCTGCCCACTATAGATAACCTGTGGAGTCTTGTCATTGCAAACGTAATGCAATCATAGAAACTTGACAGAAAGTTATGTTAATCAAATTCATAGCATAATACATGTGCGAGCAGTTATATATATATATATATATATATATATATATATATATAGGGTGAGGTTCATTGTAGACACTTTCGCATGTGAAATAGCTCTTTTTCACATGTGAAAGTTTCTAATTAATGAGAAAAAAGAAAAAAAGAAAAAAGAAAATTAATCACAACCATTAGATCAAGAGATCTAATGGTGAAAAAGGGTGTCTACCTGTCTACACTTATGGGGGTGTCTACAATGAACTTTTCACTATATATATATATATATATATATATATATATATATATATATATATATATAGTGAAAAGTTCATTGTAGACACCCTCATAAGTGTAGACATGTAGACACCCTATTTCACCATTAGATCTCTTGATCTAGTGGTTGTGATAATTTCATTTTTTCCTTTTTTTCCTTTTTCTAATTGTTCAGAGCATTTCACATGTGAAAAAGAGCTATTTCACATGTGAAAGTGTCTACAATGAACCTCACCCTATATATATATATATATATATATATATATATATATATATATATATATATATATATCAAGATAGAGACCAACCAAAGCAAAGTATCATCATGCGATTATAAACTTGAATCAAATAACACATGAAAATAAACTATCCATAAATTCACTTCAACATGCACCAAATAAGACATCATTAGTAATCAAATATAGAGAGTCAATAATCAGCTGAAAAAACATGCGTAACGAGCCATTAAGATGTAATGGGTCGTTACGACCTCTTTTCCATAAACTTTAAAAACTCGTGACCCTCCATCCACTCACTTAGTTTGGTACAAATTAAGTGTGAATTTGGATTCAAAACAAGAAAATGAAAATAAAAATAAAATAAAGATAAAGATAACTAATTAAAACACGGGTTGCCTCCCGGAAGCGCTTGTTTATTTACGAGTCATTAGCTTGACTCATGATGCTTTTTATGCTCATGTGGGATTTTCGAGGTGAATTTCCTCGTCCTCGATTTCTTCGATCTTTCCGCCTAGGTAGTGCTTTAATCTTTGACATTTATATATGCAACTCCCTCAAAGGCTATTACCACTATACTACAACTTCAAAAAAATTTCCCATGTCGACCACCTCACTATCGACCACCTTCTTTCGCAGATCCATTAGTAGTACTAGGAAGCATGATCGATATATAAACTCAAGAATGCAACTGAACTAACTTGACTTGAGAGTTCACTAAAAACTACACCAGAAAGTTGAAAGAAAATGGTAAATGAGTAAGCTTCGATAAAAGAAAAACCACCTGATAGTAACCAAGTGAAGCCTAAGAGCACATGTGGAAGCGAATCAAGGAGAAGCCACATGATCGTGGATAAAGCAAGGTCGAGTATGTCTGAAGACTCGTAAATAAATTTAGCGCTTTTCGGGAGGCAACCCGTGTTTATTAATTTCTATCACCTATTTTAATTTATTTGTGTGATTTTGCAAACCAAATGTGTCTCTAACCTTCTTGTTCTTAAGTGTTATTACTTGCAACTTTCTTGATGGTTGTGTGTTGATTGTCAATGGTGTGTTGCTATCATATCATAAGAAGTGGCCAATTCTACGGTTTGATTGTTTCATTTCCAGATCATAGGGTTCTGGCTAATATTTGATCTAGGGTTAGGTTTAAGAAAACTTAAATCATTGATGATGAATGCATGATATCTTGTATGCTTGATTTATGTAACAGCTGTCGAAGACTAAGTGTGGGGATGGCCCTCAAATCTGTGATTCCCTTATCAGACCGTCTTACACTATCACGGTCTATATCGGGCCATCCCATATGAAATTTCTAATTTTGATTTTACATAAGTCTGTTACTTTGCATGTTGTAATTGCTTATGAACTCGATGCTCTAATCTTTCTTCTCGCTATATGAACATGTTTAAAGTTGACATCGTTGGGCTATGAAGAGCCTTCTCAATGAAGCACATGCGTTGGATGCTAAAAGGAAGTTTGACAACATTTATATAGTTTGGCGTGAACTTCAAGTCCCCAGGGGAGTCCCGTTCCATCCCTACTTCTTTAGTTTACATGTTTAGTTTATGTTGTTTCTAAATGTACATTAGGGAAATGTACAATTTTAAGTGAGGGATGGAAATGTCGTGAACAAACCATAACTTATATATATTTATCCCCTAAAAAAGAAGAAAAAGCTAATAAAGATAAATCCGAACAAATTTTAAATTTTCAAACCTCAATTTGCACAAAAGTACACCTTTTTTACGTAATTCATAGATTCGTTTTTAGAACGTGCTTGCATTTTCGTGTCTATACGTAGCAGGAAAAGTTTACCTAACAAGTATTTTAATAAAAACACATGATCTGGAGTATCTGATTGAGTCTAATATGCCTAATACACCCATTTACCCTATTTCCCTTGTGATATCCTTAGATTAGTAATTTCTTTTAGGATATGAAAAGAAAAGAAAAAAACTATGCATGAGGGATGTCGTATGTCTAATATAAGTTTCTAGGTTTATGTTGAGACCATGTTTTTGCCTTGAGACTGTTATGGATCTTTTCCGATCGTTAATTGCCCAAAGATGTTGGACTTTCTGCATAATCCAACATGCTTTTCCTATTCTTCCTACTACAAAAACCTACCCCAAGAGAATACAAATAGAAAATTCCCAAAACCCAGCTCGTCAAAAGTCAATATGATATTAGAGAAAGCTGAGAAAAAATACACCTAGTAGGAAAATAAATCACAATGACTATTGTGACATGGCTGTACGTATACGCCAAGATATACGTTAGGGTGGTAGGCTCATACACCCGTATCTTTGAGCAACTTTTGAATTTCTCCCCCAGCCCCCATTCTTTGGTCAGATCCCATAACAGAATCGGAAACATGATCAATATATAAACCCAAGAATATGCTTAGACATACTTGATTTTGAGTGTTCACTGAAAAGATAACCCTGAGAGTCGAGTGACATGGTAAGTGGAGTGAGTTGAGTGATGTAATTCTAGGGTTTGTTAAAAACTTTGTTGATACTTCATGTGATTTTAAATAGCTTTTATCTTGTTAGGTTGTAAATCTTAATACTGTGGTAAACCTTATGGACTTGGTAGTTCAATGCAGTATATATCTATATGTTGAATTGTTGTTGTAGTAGTGCATGAGATATTTATATATGTTCGGAAATTATTGAACTCTGATTTTGAATAAGGATTGCTCAGGGACGATCAATGCTAAGTGTGAGGATGTTTGATGCGCTTGTAATTGCACATCATTTCTGTCAATAATTCCCTACATTCTATACATTTTTAAATATGTTTTTGAATGATTATGAGACTTAGACACTTAGATTAGGTTATATTGTGTTTATAGAAGCCTTGGTGAAGATTTAGAGGAAAAACAGTGGAAATCGGAAAAGATATGAAGAATCGGGCGAAAACCAGAACGTACAATTTAAAAATTTTGACTTTGATCCCCTATTTTCCATCCCCATGATGGTGTGAAACCTACTTGATATGATAGAGCATGGAAAATGAGGAACGTAGGCAAAAACGGGGGTCAATTCCAAGTTCTAACAAAGAAGTTATGAACGTTTCAAGGTTGTTGCTAAAAAAGTTAAAGCTGCCAGAAAGTCAAACATGCCCTGTAACGACCCGTAACACCCATAACGGGCCGTTATGGCCATAATCGACGAAAAACCCTATTTTTGGGCATATAAATACAATGTGATGTTTAGGTTCAAGAGGGTTGGTTCCAGATGGCTAGGGTTGGCCAAGAGGCCCAAGATACGACCAATAGAAGCTAGAGAAGGTGATTTGAAGATTCGAGAAGGCTACGAAGCAAGGATTCAAGGTCCAATCAATGCTACTACACATCGATTGTTCAATTTGCGATCGTTCACATTTACTTTCTATTTTTCCAGTCATGAACACTTCTGATTTGTATTTTAATTTGGATAGAATGTCAGGTTAGTACTCTTGTCATCTAGGTTAGATGATTCTTGATGGATTGTGTAGGATCGTTATTAGTTAGAGTTGAACTAAAACAAAAGCCCTTTACTTGCAAATATAACCCTGCGGAATTAAAGTTATATTTCACTTTACTTAAGCGATATTTAGTTCTTGTGTATAATGTAAATGCTTGATTTGCAAAGATAGTAACAACGAAGTAACAAATACTCGGCACTATTTGCATTAACTCAAAGCTACACTATTACAAGTTGTTCAAGAACAGATGATGTGTAAACTATGAGCTAACTAAGCTATATATAGTGCTGATGAGATCAATCGCAGCCATTGATCTCATGCGATCTAATCTAGACCGTAAAATATAAAGTCAAATACAAACTACCAAAAGAATAAACATCGACATTTGGAATATCTTGCGTGTTGGCAGCAACATACTACTTTGGAGAGCGGCTTGAATCAGATATAGAAGCATACAAGAAGCTTTTGCAGGATTGGACTTGCTGAAAAGACATCTCAGGAAAAGTCCGGTTAAACTCATTATCTGTGGATAATCGAGTTCACCCGGAATATTCGCTAAAGGACAAAACTGCTTCTTTCCGCTTAAAATGCCAGTTCTGCTTGAAGTGAGAATTCTTCTTTAACTTCAGCCGGAACATAACAAAATTGGCATTCAGCCGGAAATCTTCCAAGCGCAATATTCCTTACAATCTCCCCTAAGCTGATGCTATCAAATTATTCTTCAATTCCTATGTTTATCTTCAAAAACTGACTTGTACCCAAAAACTTGTTCTCCTTCTGAAGATTTCCAGCAAGTCCAATCCTGCAAAAGCTTCTATGTTTTTGAAATCTTCCATTCTTATGTTTATCTTCAAAAGCTATTCTATGTTCACAGAGCAATTTAGATGATGTTTATCTTCACTCCATTCTTCTTCTGAAGATTTCCAAACATAGAATAGCTTCTCTTCCTCTTCCCAAATGATAAATTTTATCTCACTTACAGGCTCTTCTTCTTCTGCTGAATCATCATCTAAATTGCTCCTGTAGAGCATTCCACAGTTTAGCACCATTGGCTCTATGTGAAGCCTTAACAAGTGCTCAGCTCTTGAGGGACTTAGAATTTCTCTAAGCTTTAGAATGATGTCAGTCATTTGTAGCACAGAAAGAAATGTAGTGGCCTTGTGAGCATTTACCACCTGAGTTGTGCCATTTGCCAAGTTGAAAGTGAAGTCAAAAGTTGCTTCATCTGCTGTCCAACCCACGATCTTGTTCTTTCTGGGTGGAGCTTTTCTTCTTTGCTTTTGATCTCTTTTGCTCTTGGCATGCATCATCTTCCTCTTTCTCATTTTCCTTTCTTCCTGAGACTCATTTGCTAATTCTTGCACAACAGGTCTTTTGCGTTTGGCAGATGATGAAAAAGGGCCAGATTGAACTTCAGTAGGTTTGGTGATGGTGGTTGAAGGTTCTTTGATGGTGAGTGGAGGTAGGGAAGTTTTAGTTGGTGGTTTATTGGCTTCTGGTGTAGGGCTTGAAGGTGGAGAAGGTGGGAAAATATCAGAGAAATCCATGGTAGGAGGAGACTTCTTCTTAAGAGGGACAATTGGTGTAAAATTGTCAGTCATGTATCTTGGGTTGGCAAGTTTGGTTGCTACCTTCTTGGAAATTAAAGGTGGTTTGTATGGAATGAGGGCAAATGACTGTGGAAGTGATGGAGCTGTTGTAGATATGGGGCTTGGGTTATATGTAAAAGAAGGTGGAGGTGGCATATCTGCATCATCAGTAAACTCAGTTTTAACATTTAAGTTTGATGATGTACCTGAAGTGAATTCTGAAGGTGCAGGCATCACTAGCTTTGGATTGACTGCAGCTATGTCTCCTTTGAGCTCATAAAAGATTGTATCAATCAAGTCGCAAAGATCTTTGACTTTCAACTGAGTTACCTCTTCTTCTGTTTTCAGTTTCTTAACCACAAGGGCCCTCTTTATCTTTTTGAACAACAAGTAGTTTTCATCAGTCCTTATTAGCTTGGTAGGCATCTGTGAGGAAATAGAGATCAACCTTTGCCTATCAACTTTAGTCATTTCTTCCAAATTATAGTCCTTTAATCTCCAATTGAAAGAACTAGTCTTTGCTTCTTCCAATAACCTTTCAACATCCTCAACCTGTGAATACATATCCAATTCCTCTTGAAGTTCTTGGGCTAGCCTCTCATCTTCTGCTACTCTTTTTGCATCTTCCACCATCTTTAGCATAGCTTCAGCTTCAGGAGTTTGAACCACCTGTTGAATAGTTCTAGGAGTTTCAGTTTGAACAGGTTCGGTACTCCCCATAGCTATAAGGGTTGCAGCTATATCTTCAGCCTCTTGTTCTCCCGGTTGAACCACAGGTAACTGATTAGACCCATCAATACCAAAGATTGAACTGCGAGGGCCATAAACTTCCACCTGGGTTGTGATCATGTTGATGTGCTCAGGGAGGGCACCAGCAATTAGCATCGAAGATTGCACTAGTTCAGTGAGGTTGGGATCTTCAAAAGGTGAGATTGCAATCAATTGACTGTTCTTCATGTTTACCCAACTCTCTTCCACTGTGAAAGGATTGATGCTAATTTTCCTGCAGGTTGTGGCTCCAACTTCAGCTGGTATTCTTTCAGTTTCTTCTATTTCAATAATTGCAGGTGTTGAAGTTAGCTTCTCCCCCAATTTGACAGTATCAGCTTCAACAGCTTCTCTGTTAGGGTTTGAAGGACCTGCCTCAGCTTCAGTTGGAGTAGCCTTGACCAAAGTAGCAACAGTTGAGTTTAATTGATCAACCTGTGCTTGAAGATTTAGGTACAATGTCGTCAATTCAGGTAGTGTAAAGCTATCCTCAACTGGCTTTTTACCAGTATCCCTGGACAAAACCAAGCTATCAATCTGAGATTGATCAACTGTGGTACCCATGGCTTCTTGGCACCTAGGATTCTCTCCATCTATTTCAGCAACCCTTGGTTCCAATAAAGGACTTCTGGGTGCTGATTCAGAGAAGATTTGCCGCAGATTGGGTCTTATTGATGTTACTACCAGCACCAAGATCTAGTGGGAATACTTGGGAAGCAGCAGCCCTTTCTGCATGAATCTCTTCTAAACTCCTGAGATTCACCTCCGGTGAGGAGTGGGGGCTCAATGCTCCAGTGTCTTGGCCTATCAGTATGTTCTCATGTAATGAGGTGGGTGAGTTAATAACACCTTTAATTAGACCAAGATTGAGAGCACTATCACTCCTAGGTGATAGGGGTTGCAAGGGTGAAAATTGTTCAGATGGGGAAGGTACATCTACTTCTAATGACTCCCCCTCAAATGAAGGTTCATCCCTAATAGAAAATCCCACTTTTACCAGTTTCCGTTTAGGTTTTTTGCCTTGAACGGGGTTAGAAGCTTCAGGTTGGCTGGTGGTACTAGGTGGAGGAGACCTAGTGACCACAGTTCTCTGTCTTTTAAATGTGACAGGAAGTGATTCGGACGAGGAAGTGGCAGTGGTAGTTTTTGTGGAAGCTTTCCTCTTTTTGGATTGAAAAGTTTTTAGAGTAGAGGAAGCAGAGACAGATGTGGGATCAGAAGCTATTGGGTTGCTAGCTCTGTCATCTTAAGCATGAGACTCAGTTGCTGCTACAGTTTCCGTTTGAACCTCATCAGGAGCAGGTACATCAGGAAACTGCCTTAGAATTGGTAGGGGATAGGTAGTATCCCTTCCAAGAAATACAGTCTTGTTTAAAGCTGAGTTTGAAAAGGTTTTCTCATTGAGAAGTTTAGGTTGCAAAATTGTACCACCCAAAACAATTTGGGGGTATTCTTCTCTGAGAATATATGTCAAAAACCTAGGGTACACATAGAAATATTCAGATTGGATGTTTGATTTTAGGGCTCTAAAAATTATGTTAGAAAAATTGACGTTTTCACCCTTTACCACAGCATAAAAGGCAGAGGCCTGTTCACCAGCAAGCTCGTCAAATTAACCCTTCTTTGGAGTTAGGCATACCAAAATTGTATGAGCCAAGAACCTCCATTTGTATGGTAACTGCCCTTTCTTGATAGTTTTGCTTAGCAGGGAACCACCATATCCAATATCTCTTGAACAATGGTAGATACTTCTTGGAATCGACCACTTCATATCCACTTTCATCCCTTAGTTTCAACACCTTTCGCACTTTGGCTTCATCAATTTCCACTTCTGTGCCCTGAACATTTGACACAATCTTTTCACTACCGTTGTCGCCTTTAGCAACCCTAGCATGAGACCAAAAATCTTCCATAACTTCTTCAAATATTTCCGCTTCAACAGTGAGCGCGTGATGAAGATGAGATCTTTTAAGGAATCTATCATGCCATTGTAGATATCTGTCTTACTTGGTGGTTCAAGATACGCTACCAAGTTGTGCTCTACTGGAAATTTTGAGTCGCTGACGGGCTTCTTGCCACTTGATCTCGCTTTTGGAGCCATTGTTGATACAGGATTTGAGAAAGATTGACGGTTATTCGGAAGTTGAACGGAGAGAGTTTAAGATAAATTTGGGAGTAATTTCTGAGTGGGGTTTGAGAGAAATGGGGAAAGTGACGGTAAATTAGGGCTTTTACCCTTTTCGGTGATGACGTGGAGGAGAGAGGTTTTAAACAGACGGTTTAGTAACTGATGGGACAGATGCTTTATGGGTTATTCGGTACAACTTAGTAAAGCATGTCTTTATCCAAAAGTAAATTTACTGAAACCTCGGATATTAAACAGTTAAAAACTTAATGGGTAAATAAATGTGTATCCGCTTAGAAAGTTGTGCCTTCCGGGTAATTAAATGAGATTTTGACTTTTGTTGACCCGGAAGTTCGAGCGGAATCCACTTTCTCCTTTATTTTAAAAACCATATTTCTTCCGTTTGAACTTCAAGCGGATGATTTATCCGCTTGGAAGAATTGTTTTCAAAAACATTTTCCACATAATTTGCAAAGCATTTTTCCGGTTGAACTTCACCCGGTGAGTTTCAAAGTTGTTTTTCTCACAGGTTGAACCGGAACTTGAAACTGAACAACAAAACACATGATTTTTGAACATTTGTGATAATTTTCCATAGTGTAACTGAGGTTACTGACTATGAACTGAGATGGTGTCTAATTATCACAAGAAATTTTCTTTTTCTTTTTCTTTTTGTATCAAGAGACGGACTTTTAAGTGCATGCCTCCTTTTTATTTGAAAATTGTGAAAAGTTTTTATTCAAAATTCATCATCCCAATGGCTGTGATGAGATAGAAAAATCTTGCCTCATCAAAATCTTTTGTAAACAGATCTGCCAATTGATGATTAGTGTGAACTTTGAATAACTTAATCAGATTCTTTTCTGCACAATCTCTAATAAAATGATACCTTATGTCAATGTGTTTGGTTTTGGAGTGCTTTACTGGATTGTTGATGATGGAGATGGCACTGTGTTGTCTACAAGAATAGGAGTTTCCATGAATGTGATCCCATAGTCAAGCATTTGATTTTGGATCCAAAGGACTTGACTGCAACAACTTGAGGCAGCAATGTACTCAGCTTCTGCAGTTGAAGTGGAAACACAGGTTTGTTTCTTACATTGCCAAGATACAAGCCTTTCGCCCAAGAATTGACATCCTCCTGATGTTGATTTCTTATCAATGTCACACCCTCCATAGTCACTGTCGGTGAATACCTTGAAAGAGAAATCAGAATCTATAGGATGCCATAACCCCAGCTTGGGTTGACCCTTCAAATACTTGAAGATTCTCTTAACAGCTAGCATATGTGACTCCTTTGGTGAGGACTGATATCTAGCACATAAGCAAACACTAAACATAATGTCCGGTCTACTAGCAGTGAGATACATCAGTGACCCTATCATTGCCATGTACATGTGCACATCCACTTGCTTGCCACTTAAGTCACTTGTTAACTTGTGGGAAGTGGATATAAGAGTTTTTGCACTTGAGCATGCTTGCATATCAAATCTCTTTAACATGTCTTGAATGTACTTTGATTGGTTCAGAAAGATTCCATCTGTAGTTTGCTTCACTTGAAGTCCTAAGAAGAATGTTAGTTCTCCCATAGAGCTCATTTCAAATTTGGACTGCATCAAAGTTTCAAACTCCTTGCACAAAACAGTGTTAGATGAACCAAAAATAATATCATCTACATAAATTTGTACCATCAACATATCCTTACCAACAGTTTTAACAAAAAGTGTTTTGTCGATTGCCCCACTCCTATAGCCATTCTCTAGAAAATAGGTAGAAAGAGTTTCATACCAGGTTCTAGGTGCTTGTTTGAGACCATACAGAGCTTTGATTAGCTTGCACACCTTGTTAGGATAGTGAGGATCCTCAAAACCAGGAGGTTGGTTGACATATACTTCTTGTTCCAGTAGGCCATACAGGAAGGCACTTTTGACATCCATCTGAAATACTTGGAAGTCTTTGAAGGCAGCATAGGCTAAGAAGATTCTGATTGCTTCGAATCTAGCCACAGGTGCAAACACTTCATCATAATCAATGCATTATTCCTGCACATAGCCTTGCACTACCAGTCTTGCTTTGTTTTTTATAACAATTCCCCTGTCATCTTTCTTGTTTCTGAATACCCACTTTGTGCCAATTGGCTCTGCTCCATCAGGCAGATCTACCAATTCCCAAACTTTCTGCTTGTTAATTTGAAATAACTCTTCCTGCATTGCCTCTACCCAACTGTTGTCTTCCAAGGCATCTGTTACCTTCTTGGGTACTTCTTGAGACAAAAATGCAGCATGTAAACAAATGTTTGCATTAGCAGATCTACTTATTGTCAACATAGGTGCTAACACTTCTCCAATAATATTTCTCACTGGATGATCTCTGTTGATTCTTCTGTCAAGAAACATAGGGAACTCATGGCTTCTTCCATTTGAGGGTATATTGAGCTGAGGAAGTCTATGATCAAGCTCAATATCGCCAATTTGTGATACAGGATCTAAACATTCAACTGTATTATGAGAGCTATCCTCTGAAATGTGGGTTAGATGCTCAAAACTAAATTCATCATTTGAATTTTCAGGTTCAGTTGACCCGGAATCATTGTTCTCAACAGTTTCTGAAATTAAGTTTTCCGGTTGAACTTGAACCGGAGAAACTGATTCCGCTTGGACTTCAACCGGAACAATTTCTTCTTCAATTTGAATTATTTCAGTCTGTTTCTTTTCATTTCCTGGCAAGATAGGTTTCATGCTCATTGAAGAGAAGAAGTTTTGCTTCTCGGTTCCAGCAGTGTTGCTCTTCTAGTGTTCATCAGCTGACCTATATAAGTCATGTTCCTGCACTAGAGAGCTCAAGGGCTTGGCTTATCAACAGTTATGTTGAAAGAAGTAGTTAGTGCGTCAATATCAAATAACCAAATGGGTTAAGATTCAAAATTGTTGTTAGATTTTTCATTAAAAGAGACATTTATAGTTTCCTCAACAATTTTGGTTCTCTAGTTGTACACTCTGTATGCTTTTGACACACCGGAGTATCCAACAAAATATCCCTCATCTGCCATTTCTGCAAATTTGGGCAATAACTCATTGGTTATTAATATTGTAACAGGACAACCAAATGGCTTAAAGAAGTAAATGTTTAGCTTTCTTTTTCTCCAAAGCTCATAAGGTGTCTTGTTTTTGCCCTTGACAATTAAAATCCTGTTTTGGACATAACAGGCAGTGTTCACTGCTTCTGTCCAAAATATCACAGGGAGCTTGGAGTCTGCTAACATAGATCTAGCAGCTTCAATCAATGTCCTATTTCTCCTTTCAGCAACACTGTTTTGCTATGGAGGTCTAGGAGCACTGAATTGTCTCACAATTCCCTTTTCCTCACAAAATAAATTCAGAACATGATTTTTGAATTATGTGCCATTGTCACACCTAATTGTTTTGACTTTAAGATTGGATTGATCTTCTAAATTTATCACAAGTGTTTTCAACAATTCAGCAGTTTCATCTTTTGTTTTAAGAAAGAAAACCCAAGTGTGTCTAGAAAAATGATCAATTATTACAAAACAGTATGACCTTTTCCCTAAACTCATTACTTTAGTTGGACCAAAAAGATCCATGTGCAATAACTCTAGAGGTTTTGAAATAGAAGACTCAACTTTTGGCTTAAAAGAGGCTCTGTGTTGCTTGCCCTTGAGACATGGCACACAGTTTTCAGCACATGCAAAATGCTTGTTAGGAAGACCCTTAACCAAGCCAAGATTTACAATTATGTTCATGTTCTTGTAGTTCACATGACCTAACCTCCTGTGCCACAGATCAGACTCATCAACTGAGGCTTTGGATATGAAGCAGGCAGTGCCACATGAGGGTGCAGCAACTGACATATCCAAAATGTACAATCCATCTCTCCTGGGTGCCTTAAGCATAATTAGTTCATCAGGAATTTTGACACCAAGTTTGAGGACTATAGCCTCTTTCTCATTAAACATTAGATTCAAATTCTTGTCACACATTTGTGAGACACTAAGCAAGTTGAAATTCAATGTATTAACAAAATTGACTTTGTCAAATTTTACCAATCCATTTGTCACATCACCTTGTGCTGTGATATGGCATTTTGTGCTTCCAAAGGCAACTGGTCCTCCATTGATTCTTTTTGTATTTTCCATAATTTGCTTATTCCCTGTCATGTGGCAAGTACATCCACTGATGTTCTCATATTGAGTACTTGTTTGACTGAATCCTTCACTTTTGGTGATTTTTCTTTCAGCAATTTTTCTTTCCCTGTACTCCTTAAATTTTCTTTACTTGTTGGTTATTTTCTTAGATTTTTCATTTCTTTGATTAACCAACTTAGTTCTTTTAGGGGATTTAGAAAATCTTTGAGGAAAGTGTTTGTTTTTGCTTGAACTCTCCCCCTGAAGTGGAACAGTGTAATTTCCGTTTAAACTAGTAGCAAATTCAATTTCAGGTTGGTTAGACTTTTTGCTTCTTGAAAAGTTTTCTCTAGAGGTGGTCTTTCCTCTAGAGGGATTTCTTCTTCCTTGAGCTTCAAAGTGCTCAAACCCATCAGCAAAGTGTACATGTGGTTTCTGCTTTGGAGCAGTAGCTGATCTGGGTTGAATTTTGTTTTCCGGTTGAACTTGAGTTCGAGCGGAAAAATGTTCCGCTTGATCTTCAGCCGAAAAACAATTTTGCCTTAGAACAGAAAAACTTCCATTTTTATCATTACCAATTAAGACCCTGTTGGATTCAGATCCAAAATGCTTCATTGTGTGGCTTTTCACAGGTGAAACTCTTCCTGTGAGTTTCTTTTGAAAATTAGCTTTTGGTTGCAAAACAGGTTTTGGTTTCAAAACTGGTTTAACTTTACTCATTGGATTAAACTAACATACAGCAGCTAGGTGACCTTGTTCACCACAGCACATGCATTCAACAATCTTGGTTTCAAATTTCCTGGAAGACTCAAGTTTGGTTACTTGGTTGAAATTTAGTTGACCAAACCTTTGAGTTTTACTTCCCTTTGTTTGCTGAGGTTGTTTTCCTCCAACTTTTGAATCCTTGGGTTCATAAATATTTGGTGGAGGAACAGCAATTGATGGTTTCAAAATGTTTGATTGGTCAGCTGATGCAGAGGTGCTTGCAACAGTGACTTCAGTATTCTTAGTCTCAACAGTGTTTTCAGAACTTGACTGTGATGAGATGTCATCAACTGTGAGACTAACTTTACATTCTGATTTTAAAGCTTCAATTGGTTTGATTACAGGTGAGTATTCAATTGGTGGTTCAACATTGTTATACCCAACACCTGCTTTACCATACATCCCTCCCATCCACAGCTTCTCAGCCTTTCTATTTGCTACTTGGAATTTGTCACAAGTAAACAAAGCATCTTTTAGCTTGATCTCAAGAACATCAACCTCAGCCTTAGCATCTTTGGTTTCATTCCTTGATTTCTCAAGCTTTGACAGCAAGTCATCAAGCTGTGTTTCAAGCACTGAGTTGGTTTGTTTTAACTATTCATAGTCTTTGGTTAAATTTTCAAAATTTTGAAATGTATGATGATTCAGTTTTCTTAGAATATTCCTTTAACTCGTTTAGGTTTGAAACTTCATCAATCAAATCAGTGTTATGATTTCGGTACTTTGCCACTTGTTCTATGCAAGTAGGGCTGCATAGGTTTTCTAAAAATTTCTCAGGGATAGAGTTTACCTGATCTGAGATGGAGTCTTGTTTGGCCATCAAAGCATGGTTGATAGGCTCAAACTCAGCAACGAAATCTTCCCATTTAACACATGATGTTTGATTGGCAACAGCAGCAACCACATTCTGGTGGTTTTGACTTCCGGTTGGTTTGGTGGGGTGGGGTGAGGACCTAAGTTGTTACCAGAATTGTTGTTGTTAGAGTTGCTTCCTCCATGATTTTTCACTTGGACATGACCCTGGTTCTGTCCTTCTCTTCTTGGTTGAGAGCACTCCCTTGCGAAGTGACCAAGTTGGTGACAGTTATAGCACTTCACTTTGCTCTTGTCAAGGCCTATGTGAGCACCTTTTGCTCCCTTGTAAGTTCTACCAGTTATTTTGTAAAACCTTTGAGCTCTGACAGACACCATAACAAGTTGAGTCATTATATCCATTTCCTCCAAATCATCAGCACCTATACACTCAAGATCTTCAGGAATGAAGCCTTGGTAAGAGTCAGTTGCTACGTGAGCATTGTGAGAGTTTTCAAACGTGTTTGAAAAACTTTCTTGTCACCTTGGTGTCTTAGGGAAATTGACAATAGGTGACTGATATGATGATGAGTTTGAAGACCTTTGATTGTTAAAATCGGTAGTTACTAGTGCAGATGAAAACAGCTGAGTTGACTCAGAAGATAAATTGTTTAAGATCTAGTTCCATTTCATAGGCACTGAGTATGCCATGAAGTTCACTGAGTCTCATCTTTTTCAAATTCTTGCATTCCCTGATGCTCACTGTCTAAACTGTCCACGCAGAAGGCAGGGAACGTAGGAACTTTCTATTTAGATCTACTTGGTCTAGTTTTACGTCTACCTTTTGAAGTTCGTCAAGTAGGGAAACAAATCTTAAGTACTGGTTTGTCATTGTTTCACCAGATTTGAAAGTAAAGTTTTCGTACCTCTGTTTTAAGACATCTTTCTTGTTTTCTTTTACTTCACTGGTTCCTTCATACATTTCACTTAAGGCATTCCACAGGTCAAATGCAGTTTTATATCCTTTAAACCCACTTAAGATGGAGTTAGGAAGTGCGGCCTGTAGAGTCCAATATGCCTTATGGTCAAATTCGAGAGCAGTATAGTCAGATTCAACATATTTGTCTAGTCGTTTAGGTATTTAGACTTCTACATCATCAGGAGATGAAACCATGGGGAAGGTGCTTTAGTAAAAGATTTCCAAATACGGCGGTCCAAAATCCTAACAAAACCTTCCATCCTGAGTTTCCACATACAAAAGTCATCTGGAGTGAACATTTGCGGTTTGTTGGAAGAACCATTTGGACAACTTAGACTGATTTTAAAAACCTTTTAAAAGAAGAAACAGCAAGGCTTGTAAAGTAAGCAGGTAAAGTATCAACTTTGAAGCACTGAAAGTCTTCAAAGTGAGAGCCAAAGCTCTAATACCACTTGTAGGATCGTTATTAGTTAGAGTTGAACTAAAACAAAAGCCCTTTACTTGCTAATATAACCCTGCGGAATTAAAGTTATATTTCACTTTACTTAAGCGATATTTAGTTCTTGTGTATAATGTAAATGCTTCATTTGCAAAGATAGTAACAACGAAGTAACAAATACTCGGCACTATTTGCATTAACTCAAAGCTACACTATTACAAGTTGTTCAAGAACAGATGATCTGTAAAATATGAGCTAACTAAGCTATATATAGTGCTGATGAGATCAATGACAGCCATTGATCTCATGCGATCTAATCTAGACCGTAAAATATAAAGTCAAATACAAACTACCAAAAGAATAAACATCGACGTTTGGAATATCTTGCGTGTTAGCAGCAACATACTACTTTAGGAGAGCGGCTTGAATCAGATATAGAAGCATACGCGAAGCTTTTGCTTTTGCAGGATTGGACTTGCTGAAAAGACATCTCAGGAAAAGTCTGGTTGAACTCATTATCTGGTGCATAATCGAGTTCACCCGGAATATTCGCTAAAGGACAAAACTGCTTCTTTCCGCTTGAAATGCCAGTTCCACTTGAAGTGAGAATTCCGCTTCAACTTCAACTTCAGCCGGAACATAACAAAATTGGCATTCAGCCGGAAATCTTCCAAGCGCAATATTCCTTACAGATTGAACTTCATGGATTGATAATTGTTTATTTACATGATGATTTTAGTAAAGTTCTAATGTTTCTTGCATGTGGTTGACATTTGTTATGTATGCTTATGATGAATCTGTTGATTGGTAGCTTAGGACTTGATGATATGGGAATTAATGTCCATGTTTAGGGTCGTAGTTTGTTCTCTTTAAGTCACCTATTTAGCGACTCGTGATTGAGTCTAATTCTTTGGCAAGGCTAGGTTGATTCGGTTGATTCGGTAGCATAGGTAACTTGTTAACAAGATTGTCTTATTGGTTGTGTGTATGCTTTATCCTCCTAGTCTTGGATATAGGGTTTAGCATTCATATAGGTAATTTGCAGTCCTAGGTCATGTGTTTGGATTTTAGTCTTGCCCTCTTGGTTAGTCAGAATATGATTGGTCTCTGATCCTAGGTCTTAGGTCAAGCTCGTTCTCTTTAGTGAGGCAATAGGAAGAGTGGGTACTTTATCATGGCTGTTGGAGCATTATAGGTTGTTGACTCATGCCTATCTTAGCGGGTAGAACATAACCAATTTTCTACATTTAGGTACTTTAGCGAGTCCTATTTCCATTAGAACAGTTAGCATAGCAGATCAATCCATAAAGTTAATGAAGTTAAGATGATTCGACTCCAGGATGATGCCCTTTCTTTTATTTAAGTTATCCTTCATAGCTACCCTTAGTTATTTTGGTTTGCGATCTTCCAATTCAATAATCACTTGATAAGTTTACTTAGTTAGTTAAGCTATTTTAGGTGACAGCTAGGCTAGTTAGTTTAGGTTAGGGTAGTTAGGCCAGGAATAGGCTAAGTTGAGTAGGAGATTCGTATCTCTGTGGATCGGCCCCTGTACTTGCCAATTAGACTATACTAATTTAGCGATAGGTACACCTGCCTATATAGCGTATGTGGTTGGTCTATGTAACATTAGGGTATTATATATTTAAAACCTGATTGTGCAACTAAATATTTTGGTTTCACTGCCACGATAAACGCGCATCAAGTTTTTAGCGTCGTTACCGGGGACATAGTTAATAAGTTCCAAGGTGAGCCCTGTACTTTTCGTGGTGACATAGTACTAATATTAGTACTATGTCCCCTTACAGTCTTATTAAAGACTTTGATGTATCAAATACTTTGACGTTCGATTTTGGCAACGGCTTACTAATGATGTCTTATTTTGGTACATGTCGATGTGAATCTATGGATAGTTTATTTTTATGTGTTTGAATGATTCAAACTTATAATCGCATGATGATACAGTGCTATATGCTTCGATAGCTCTCTACTCTGATATATATATATAGGGTTAGGTTCAAATGAGAACTTTTTATTTTGAGAACTTTTGAGAACTAAATCTCCACCACTAATTTCAGGTGTGGACCACTATAATTCATAGGGGGGGTTCATATATATAAACTAGTGGCTTAGAAATGGTTGTTTTTAGTTCTCAAACCCAATTGGTTCTCAAATGATCATCTCCCTATATATATATATATATATATATATATATATATATATGAGGAAGGGTAAAATGAAAACCACTCCGAGTTGGAAAAACTTTCGAAACTCTTCAAAAACGGGGTCAAAAAGTTTTTTTTTTCATTTAATTTTTTTATGGTGATTCTTTAGGTTATAGGCTACCCTTATGTGGAAAAAAATCAAAAAAACGCCTCGGGGATTTTTTTGAAAAAATATCAAAAATCAGTCTTGTTACATATGTAACATTGTATACATATATTGGTTACATATGTAACAACCGTTTTTTTAGATTTTTTTTAAAAGAATTTCCGGGGCGTTTTTTTTATTTTTTTCACCTAGGGATAGCCTATAACCTAAAGAATCACCATAAAAAAAATTGAATGAAAAAAAAAATGTTGACCCCGTTTTTAAAGAGTTTCGAAAGTTTTCCCAACTCGGAGTGGTTTTCACCATAACCATAACCATCCCCTATATATATATATATATATATATATATATATATATATATATATATATATATATATATATGGGAAAAGTGAATACGGTGCTATTAAGCACCCAAGCTTATACGCGAAACTCATAAAAACTACGTAGTTTTGAGTAAAACAACCTTCATTATCGTTCGTAAAAATCTAGATTAATCATTTTGCGTTTATTGTTGTTTTCCAAATAATAAATAGAGCTTCGTGTTATTTTGATTTAGCACCCCTTAATTATCATTGAATCATTCGATAAACATAAATCCGTTTTTATTACTTGGATCGAGTAATTGTTTGAGAATATTCTGTATCATAGTTAGGGTATATGTTTGAAGTTAAGAGGAGAATTAGACATAGTAACAATTCGAAGCATTCGTAATCTGTTATTCTCATTCATATGCTTGGATCTCAATTTTGTTTCCTATCTAGTCCCATAATTTGATCATCGTTTATCATTGTTTGGGTTTTTAGATATTTTAATTATTTACTCGTTGTTTCTTAACCATATCGGATTGGAGGATTATTGGATGTTTCTAAAGGCAGGTTTGAGAGCATTAGAGGTGACCGAGAGGTTGACAATTTGTTTGAGAGCGTTAGAAGCAACCTTGCTCGGAGAACTTGAAAGGGTTTCGAGGAAGCGAACGGTGGAGGATGGCGGAAAAACCCTGTTGTAAATCAACTTAGGGACAGATCGTTGTTTGTTTGGGAAGAATAATATTTGATTTTCAATAGTTTTTAATCAAAACTACGTAGTTTTTATGATTTTCACGTATAAGGTTAGGTGCTTAACAGCACCATATTCACTTTCCCTATATATATATATATATATATATATATATATATATATATATATATATATATATATATATATAACTACTCGTAACACTATTATGCTATGAATATGATTAACATAACTTTTTGGCAAGCTGCTATGATTGCATTGCGTTTGCAGTGATAAGACTCTATAGGTTATTTATAGTGAGCAACTTGGATTTATAAAGAAACCAATTCAAGTGCTGATTACAAGAATACAAGATGCAGCCCGCATGAATCAAATGCTATAGGGGAGTTTTCCATCTCTTACACTCTTTCTTTCATTTTTATTTTGGTACATTAGGGACAATGCACGTTTCTAAGTGTGTGGATAGGAGGCCAGGGCCATATTTGATTGAATATGTGACTTAAAGCACTAAAATTCTTAAAATTACGTAAATTTTTCAAAAAAAAATTCGAATTGTCAAACTTCCACAAAAATTTAAAGATTTCTGCAGACATGAAAGTACACCTTTTCAATGTAATTCACATATTCGTTTTTCAAAATTGTCTGCACTGGCACGTCTTTAGGTAGCAAGAAAGGTTTTACTAAACAAGTAGCTTTTATCGAAATTTCATGATCGGGAATACCATTCGAGTCTTGCTAACCTGTATTGACCACTTATCCCATTCCCTTGTGAGTTAGCCCTAGTTTTAGGAATATAAAAGAAAATACATAATGCATGAGGGATGTTGTTTGTTTAGAACCGTTTCTAGGTTTATGTTGAGACCATGTTTAAATAATGCCTTGAGTTTACTTTGGATCTTTTCCGGGTCGTCAATTGCCCGAAGATGTTGGACTTTTTGCATAACTCCAACATGCTTATCCTAATTACCCAAAAAGGAAACAAAAAAAATCCCAAAACCCAGCTCATAAAAAGTCAATATGACATTAGAGAAAGCTGAGAAAAAATATATTTTGAATAAATCACAATGAAAAGTTATGAAATGGTTGTACGTATACGCCAAGATATACGTTAGGGTGGTAGCTCATACACCCGTATCTTTGAGCAACGTTCGAACTTCTTCCCCCATTATTTGGTCAGATCCAATAGTAATACTCGGCAGCATGATCAGTATATTAACTCAAGAACATGGCTAGACTTACTTGACTTTGAGTGTCCACTAAATATGAACCCTAAGAGTTGAGTGAACATGGTAAGTGAGTGAGCTGAGAAAAAAGGTTGCAAGTAAACTTGAAGGTGTTGCCTGTGATATTTCTAAAATTCTTTATGCTTGTTAATGTAGACCTAGTATTGTGGTAAGATCCTATGGACTTAGCAAGTACAGTGCAGTATATATCTGTGTCATTGAAATGTCCTTGTAGTAGTGTTGAAGGGAAATGTTTTATAAAGTTTATTTTAATTCTGGGATTGCTCAGGGACGAGAAATGCTCAAGTGTGTGGATGTTTGATGTGCTTCAAATGTAACATGTTATTATATACATTTTCACTAATCTTTTGGTTGATTACTAGTTAATTCCTGGGTATTTTGATATCAAATTGTGTAGTTTTATCGAAAACACGATTTTAAGTAACAAAGTGTTAAAGTTAACGAATTTCGAGTAAAATACATGTTTGCAATTTTATGATTTTGTAGGATTCATGGCACACAAGGGAAGAAAAACAAGTTATTAGAAGAGTCGGATCGCAATCGAGACGAGGCAACGAAGCAAGAAACGAAAAAACAACAAAAATTAGGAATTTAAACCCTTCGTGGTATGCGAAGGGTATTCCTACAATTGGCGCGATAGGCGAAGGAATTATATGTGCCAGAAAGCTTCCTTGGGTTATACGGGACATTTTCTGTTCACGGGCCGTTATGGAATTCAGCCTCAAAATGACTCGTTTTCCCGTTACAGGCCGTGACGTTCACAGTTCGCAGAAAACCCTAAATTTTTCCTATAAATAGAATGTTTCAAATCCAATCAAGGGGTTACAAATTTGGACGAACCAGAGGTCGTTTCTTGAGTTCCAAAGCAGTTCTAGGAGCTAGGAGGGATCGATTGAAGCATTAGATCGCGATTATAGTTAGTTTTAATCGTTCCTTTCGTTATAAACTTTCGATTTCACTTTACGTTTGTCGATTTCGTCATATTTGGATTGTTAGAACCTGTTTTGTATTTAATTTCTGTCATGGATAGCTAAACTCCACCATCTTCTTCGTGGAGATGACTCTTGTAGTACAATTACGATGAATAAACGATTATCTATGCATTTGGTTTTGAAACATCGATTGGTATGATTTGTGTTGATACATATGTGTGCATGATTCCTATGTTTATCTTGTCAATGATGTGGTTTTGCTATGTTATAGATTTTGGCCATTTCTATATCTTGGTTAATCTATCTTTAGGTCAATGGGGTTGCGAATGCTATTTGGCTTAGGGTTATGTTTCGTAGGAAATATAAATCATTGATTGAAATGAATATGGTTATCTTGTGTGTTTTTGGGACTAGTTATCATAATCGATTCTAGGACTATAGTGATCTTTCTTATCTTGTTATGTTCCATACGTTAGTTAGCATATTGTGTATGTAATTAGATCAACGGTTGCTAGTTAATACTTTGATGATTAATTGATGAGCATTGTGTTAGGTTTTCTTTGATGTGTGTCTATAGCATCGTAAGATTCCTATTCATTGAGCCGTGTTCTCTAACGAGAACATGTCATGAATTTCATTTCCATAACTGGTTTAACTGAAGTGAGGTTTAATCTAGCGAGGTGCCTAGCTATCTTTAGAAAGAGTTGCATAGATTGTTATTCATCATAGTTGTTTGCTTACAATATGATTCGATATCAAGATGATCCTTTTAGTTATATTTGACTTCCTATTTCATATTATTATTTGTTTGGTGATTTCTACCTGCATTATAAGATTGCTATTAGAATACGTGTTCCTAGTGTTCGACACCCGATTCTAGCTAATATGATTTATACTACAGGTTACGATAGGTACACCTACCTGCTTGCATGTGATTGATTCCTTAGATATTATTAGGTTTATAAATTTATAACTTCTGCGTGCTAAAAGTTTCTATAAATATATATGACTCACGTGCATCAGTTACATATTTGTAAATGCCAAGAAGTACCTACCACTGTTCAGAGTCATCGGCTACGGCGGTTCTCCCACCAGCAAAACAATCAAGAAGGGGAAACTTTCATACAAATGGAGATTCCTTGCCCATATGATACTGGTGTGCCTCACTCCAAAGAAAGGGGGCTTTGATGAACTTGCGGCTGAACAGGCATCGGCATTCTATGCTGCGGTAAAGGGTGAAAATTTTAATTTTTCCAAGCTATTTTTTCATGCCCTAAAGTTAAATGCTCAAGCTTTCAATTTTTACATATATCAAAGATTTCTAACATGCATTCTCAAAGAGGAGTACCCTCAAATTGCTTTGGGTGGTACAATTTTACACCTTGGGGGCTCAAAGGTCAGTGGTTGGGTTTAATCGAATCGAAATACCGATAATTGCTACCGGGATGTAAGTAAGCTATGTAAAACATAAATTAGAAATTGTGAGTTGTTAGAGATCAAAGTCCTGGTTATGATTCCATTGCAGTATTATTCGAGGATGAAAAAGCAGTCAGTGTGGGGATGTTTGATGTGTTGCAAACACATCTTATTTTCCAAGTCTTTTATTTATATAATTGAGTCAAATTGAGTCGGTTTGTCTTTAGTTTTAGTTGTTTTAGTTTAGTTTGAGTCCTTGAGTCTATTATTTATGTTTTTATAAGTTTTGCAGGATTTTAGTGAATTCCCGAGGCCACGGTAAGAGAGGAGAAGATTATAGAAGGAAAGAATGATGAAATGCTGAACAAAGGGTCTGGGGCGTATCGCCTAGGGAAGACAAGTCCCCAAGCGATACGTTTGGGGAAGAGAGGTCAACGAGCTTAGAGTCGGTTAAAAATCCGACTATTTTGTCGTATGCATGCTCCGTGCGTATCGCGCCCCACCATAGGACCTCTAAGCGATACGCTTGGAGGGTGTTTTCCTGAAAACTTAACAGGATCAATATAAATTCGTCTTTAGGGTTAGAGTTTGAGATATCACGACTTCTAGACGGCAGAGGACGAACCAGGGCGATTTTCTGAGCAAGAGGAAGGCTGGGATCGAGAGGAAACATTCGAGGACCACAAATTCATTGCAAATCAATATTCGGGTTTCGTGTTTCTCTTCCGTTTCTTGTCTTGAATTTAGTTGAACCCATGTTTTCTGTCAAAGTTATGATTTTTATTTGTTTTCTTGACTTGAACATGAGGCTAGGCTAAGTTGATTGTATTGCCTAGACCTAATTGAATGACTATTTAGTATTTACAATTTCACTCGGTTTTTCGGTTGATTTATTGATGTTATGCTTTCATTAAATTCCATAGATTGCCATGATTGATGCTTGTGTGTGTTAACAACAGATTGTTAGTTGATTTTTGATGCATGATTTACCCGCGAATGTCTTTCAGTTTAGGTAGATTATCTAAAGTAGTTAACTTTAGGGTTAATTGCTAAAGTGTAGTTTAGGGCTTTCTTGAACTATTGCATTGAGTGTTGATTGATAATTTATTTGCAATGTGCTGCTTTTTATGAGACTCAAAAGGTAAAGAATTATCGGGTAATTGGGTTGGTTAACGAACTAGGGTTACAGTGTCTCAAAAGGAAGTGTCCTAGGGATTTAATTAACTTGTTATTCCGTGTCGGTCATGGTAGTTATTGGTAGCTCCTGCTAGCTTAGGGGGCCTTAGATTAGGTTCGAGGGTGGCTAGGTATAGTTGAGGTAGGAAGTACCCAAAAGGTGAACTGCTGTTCGGGCGTTAGAAGTGTTAACTAGGAAGGACTTAAAAGGTGAACTAGCCACCATCAGATCGATCGAAACTGAGTGAGGTTGTAGGTACTAAGTAGGATTTCAGGTCTAGGTGATACTTTTCTCTATTTGGATTTTCCCAAGGTTTTCATGTTTTCGTCTGTTATTTAGTGTTAGTTAAGTTAGTTAATTTAATTCCTAAAACCAAAAACCCAAATTCAGTTACCCAGTATTTCCATTTCTTAGGTCTAAGTTAGTTTTGTCTATAGAGTGTCTATAGGGTTTGATATTCCCGGTCTTGCCTTAGCTTTACTATAATCTGACAGGTACACTTGCCTTAGGGTTCGGTTTAGTTTAGCTAGTTTCGGTAAAATTAGGTGTGTCTAGGTCTAGGTTTAGGTCTAGGTTTTAATAGCATTTTTAGGTACGTTCCAAACACATCAAGTTTTTGGCGCCGTTGCCGGGGACACTTGGCAATAGCAAAATTAACTTAGGTCGTCGTTAGGAAATATTGAGTCTTTTAGGTTTTTCCGTGTCTAGAGTCTTAGGATTTCCGTTTTTGAGTCTAGATTTTTAGGTTTAATATTTCTAATCTTTATTTGAGTCGTTTCCCCGTTTTATGCCACACACTCGTTCACGAGGTCCACCTGAGCTTTCACCACTATCTGATCCCGACGCGGACATTCGTGAACGGTTCCGCCTTCTTCGCACGGAGCTTGAGGCGTTCATCATTTCCACCACTCATTCCAAACCATCTACTGCACGCGACACCAAACCCATTCCATTTCCTGACCTTTCATCCATGGCGGCACGTCGCACCGTCAACGAGCAAGCCAGCACCGGAGTTAACGACGCTAGGTTTGCCATTGCGCAACCAAACATTGCCAACACCGAGAATTGGCAAGTTCCGTCTCACGTCAGCAATGCGCTTACACATTCGATACAGTTTCATGGACGTGAGGACGAAGATGCTCCGATGCATATCTCGCGCTTTATCCGTATTTGCAATACGTCCGGACTCACGGGAGTCGCGAACGACACCATTTATCTGCGGTTGTTTCCATTCTCCCTAACGTCTCAAGCCGCCGAGTGGCTTGAGATGCTTCCGCCTAATTCAATCGCCACCTGGGACAATCTTACATCAAAATTCCTGAAGAAATATCATCCTCCAGCCAAGGCTGCACGTACTCGGGGGGAAATCCACTCCTTTCGGATGGACCCCGATGAGCCTTATTCGGTCGCGTATGAAAGATTCAATACCCACTTGAGCAAATGTCCGCAACACGGGTTGACAGACTGGGTGATCATAGAAAAGTTCTACAATGGACTTCCTTATTCTATTCAGAAGGAGTTCAACATTTCGGCTGGAGGACATATGATGGAGAAGCTCACTGTTGACGAATGTAAATCACTTTTTGAGAGCTTTGCACTTGCTGAACAGCAGACACCCGGAGATCGGAGAGCCACCTTGGCCCCGACTAGATCACTTGCACCATCTACATCTACCCGGGGTGTTTATCACATTGGCTCAGAGACTAAGACGCCTAAGGAGTTAGAGAACATCTATAGGGCTTTAGAAGAAATCAAACTCCACATCCAAGCCAAACGTGAGCTGTGTAGAGGCACTTACGACACCAGAGACTGCCCGCTTGCTCCCGCTGAGCAAGTCGACTATATTGGAAACCGAAACCAGTTCGGAAATTCTTTCTAGTCCGGGTGGAGGAGTGGCCAGAATTCAAGATGGCGAGAGGGGGAAACCCACCTGGTTTTCCACCGAGGAATAACTATGGTGGAGGAGATGATCGGCCTGGTTTTAAGGAGATTAGAGAGCTTATTGCTAACCAGACCCAGATCCTGCAGCAGATAGTGGCGAGAGATGAGGGGACACAGAAGAAGCTGGCAGAGCATGACACGCTACTACGAAATCAACAAGCTTCATTCCTGGATTTACAGCGTTCGGTGGGCGAGATTGCGAAACAGCTCAAGGAGCTGAATTCCCGCGGGGGTCAATTTTCTGGTAGCACGTACAAAAACCCTAACGCGAATGTCAATGTGATTACCACTAGGATCGGGAGAGTTCTGCAGAGTCCATCATCGGCGGTAGTTGAGGAGGAGCCGGTCGATGAGGAGATCGAGGTAGAGACGCCTGACGGGAGGGTGCATCCGAGCGTGACGCCAGCAAGTACCGCACCAAACGTCGAAGCTGAGGTTGTGAAGAAGCCACCGGTTGGAGAGAAGCCATTGAAGTGGGAGGAGGCAAAGGCGAAGAAGAGAGTGAGATTTGCATCTCAACCGATTACCGCAGAAGGCCTGAAGCGTGTGCCATACCCTGAACGACTAATTCAACAAAAGAACGCACAAGAATATGGTCAATTCATCGAACTTGTTAGGTCGCTTAGGATCTCGTTACCTTTCATTGAAGTATTACAAAAGATGCCTAAGTACGCCAAAAATCTGAAGGAAATGTTATCTAATAAAAAGAAGTTAGAAGCTTTATCTGAAATCATTCTTAATGCTCAATGTTCTGCTATTGTTCATAATAGGCTAACCAAGAAATTAACTGATCCGGGAACATTCACCATTCCTTGTGTTTTTGGTAGCTCGTCTGTGACTCATGCTTTGGCGGATCTCGGTGTTTCCATTAATGTCATGCCATATTCCATTTTTCAGCACCTAGGATTAGGAGATCCCACCCCAACATGTATGATCATTTCGTTAGCTGATAGATCTGTAGTTACACCTAAGGGAATTGTTGAAAATGTGCTTGTTAAGGTTGACAAATTTTTGTTCCCTGTTGATTTTATGCTTGTTGATACGGATTATGATGTTAAATGGCCACTTATTTTAGGTAGACCTTTTCCTTAAGACTGCCCGTGCCTTAGTTGATGCTTTCGAGGGTACCATTACATTAAGAGTTAATGATGAGTGTGTGAGGTTTCAAGTAGGTAGAGTGAGTGACAAGAAGAACGAGTCTGTGTGCTTATTGGAATCATTTAGGTCATGTGTAGATCGTTGTGTTAACCTAGTTACTAGGAAGGAGTTAGTGGTAGGTAATAGGTTGGGAGAGGATGAGCTTGTTAGGGAATCTGAGAAATGGGAGGTTAGAGACAATGTTAGGAATCTAGATGAATGGGTAGTGATAGACCCAAAGTGTGGGGAGGATCCCGGGAGGGTAGATGCTTTATCTGATAAAGGTGATATTTTTGACCCATTAGTGAAACCCGGTGAGGTAGTTGAGAAAGTGGTTGGAGAGGTTGTGATAGAGAATAAGTGTGGGGAAGACCCCGGGGGGTTAGAGGAGTTATTGGATAAAAATGAGAATTTTGACCCGTTAGAAGACACCGGGAGTGAATTGGTAGTTGGAAAGAAGTTGATGGTTGAGAGTAGTTGTAAGAAAGCCACACTTGGTGATTTAGGTGTTTTGAGTGAGGATATAGAGTTTAGGCCAAGTGTGGGGAAGTTAGAGGTGGTTGTTAGTGGAAATGACCCGACTTTGAGTTTTCTAGAGAAAATTAAGTTTCTACCGGGTCAGTTTAAGCATTGGAAGGTTAAACACTTGTTGGAGTTAATAAAGTTGGTTACTTTGAGGGATAGGAAGTTGGTAGGTGGTTGGATAGATAGAAACCGGATGAAAACCGGTAGTTTTGGGCATAAAGATGTGAAATCAAAGCCTCCGGATGGTTTGGGAGGTTGCTTGTTTGATTTGTGCTAATTGATTGAGTGCCAGGTTTGTATATTATGTAGTTGTGTCTTTAATTTTCTGCAAATTTTGGTTTTCGTGCATTCTGCGTCTTTTCGGTTTTGTGTTTTTCGCTGTTTGCAGGTAATTCAGGAGACTCAATATGTGGAAAAGATAGATGGTGAATTCCTGGTGAGTTTGCAGGTTTGGAGTGCAGGTTTTGCTGGGTTAAATTCGACCAAGAGACCTGGAGTAAAAAGGAGATAGAAAATTTTTGGAGTTGCAAAAAGGAGAAAATTCTCTGGAAATGGGTTCCAGGCGTATCGCCTGGGAGGTTGGCAGGTTTAGGCGATACGCCTGGAGTGTTTTAACCTGCTGGGTTTGTATGTTTTTCGCGTACCGCGAGACTTGAGCAGGAACCCCTCGCGATACGCGAGGGGGTTGGCGGTCAGGAAAGTGTTCAAATTTTTATATTTTGATTTGAGCTGGTCTATGAGTTCTCGTCTTCCAGGTAAACACCACTTCATCGTAATTTTCATTTTATTTTAGTTCGTCCTTAGTTTATATTTTTGTGATTTTTATTTTCCGTATTTGTTACTAATGTTTTGGTCAAGTCGAGTCATGTGTGTTTTGTGTGTTTTGTCGTACAGGTCCGATGATGTCGCGCATAGGAATTTTCGTACACTTCAATGGAGGATCTGCGGTTACGAGCTCCCTTCATTTACCCAAATCATTAATCAGGGATAGTCCGTTCTGTTTTATTTTTCTTTTAATTTTCGTTTGCATTTTTATTTTTATCGTTCGTGTGTTTATTTATTCTGCTTTATTTTTATTTCCGTTCCACATTGGGGACAATGTGTCGTTTAAGTGTGGGGATGGGAAGACTTGCGTCTTGAGTCTTAGTTTTTAGTGTGCTTTGTTTGTGTCTTTAAAAAAAAAATTGAAAAATGTTCAAAAATGTCTAAGATTTTGGCTGCAATTAAATGGAAAATGATAGTGCAATCAGGATTTGGTTTTCTAATTTGGTGCTTAAATGAAATATATAAATAAATAAAAAGTTAAAAGCTTTTCCGGTTAGTGATGTATTGGTAGGCCCAACTGACTTAGTAAAGATTAAATATCCCATTGTGTTTATTTGTTGTAAAAATATGTTAATCAGTCTGTTAGTTGGTTCCCATTTTAGGAGTGATAGGAATACTGAAACTGAGGATTAGGAGGAAAGAGACCCCTTTAGGCTAGATACTTCTATGTCCTTAGTATACCTGGCACGTTATGATCTTTTTACGAAAGCAAATCCGAGAAATAATGGCGCCCCATTTTTCCATTATGAGCATATTAGGTAATAAATTGGTTAATACTTTTAGAGTGAAGGGATAAAATACTCATGTACAAACTAAGGATAGTATCCTGTGGTGAGTGCCTCTGATGATGTTCTGGATCTCGCGGGCAAAATACTCACGTATGATTTTGGGGATAACATCTCGAAAAAATGCCTCTGATGATGTCCGTTGGTAATAATAGTTAAAATTGGCCAACTAAGAAAAAAAAAGGAAAAAAAATAGAAAAAAAATAGAAGAAAAAAATATATAAATATGGTAGCTCAGAGAATAAATGCTCTAACACTTCACATTCCATTTAATTTCATCATTCTTCGGACATCTTTGTATCTGATTTAAGGGGGGTGAAAAAAAATTAAAAAGTTATATCTTTATTACCCTTTATTCGGACCGAATATGAATCGGGATTAGGTTGAACTTGACCTTTCTAGAGTGGGACACATAAGCATGATTGAACTATATCTGGTAAATTATAAACACCTTGGGGGCTCAAAGGTCAGTGGTTGGGTTTAATCAATTCGAAATACCAATAATTGCTACCGGGATGTAAGTAAGCTATGTAAAACATAAATTAGAAATTGTGAGTTGTTAGAGATCAAAGTCCTAGTTATGATTCCATTGTAGTATGTTTCAAGGACGAAAAAAGAGTCAGTGTGGGGATGTTTGATGTGTTGCAAGCACATCTTATTTTCCAAGTCTTTTATTTATATAATTGAGTCAAATTGAGTCGGTTTGTCTTTAGTTTTAGTTGTTTTAGTTTAGTTTGAGTCCTTGAGTCTTTTATTTATGTTTTTATAAGTTTTGCAGGAGTTTAGTGAATTCCCGAGGCCACGGTAAGAGAGGAGAAGATTATAGAAGGAAAGAATGAAGAAGTGCTGAACAAAGGGTCTTGGGCGTATCGCCTAGGGAAGACAAGTCCTCAAGTGATACGCTTGGGGAAGAGAGGTCAACGTGGTCAAAGTCGGTTAAAAATCCGACTATTTTGGCGTGTGCATGCTTCGCGTGTATCGCGCTCCACCATAGGACCTCCAATCGATACACTTGGAGGGTGTTTTCCGAAAAATTTATCAGGATCAATATAAATTCGTCTTTAGGGTTAGAGTTCGAGATATCACGACTTCCAGACGGCAGAGAACGAACCAGAGGCGATTTTCTGAGCAAGAGGAAGGTTGGGATCGAGAGGAAACATTCGAGGACCACAAATTCATTGCAAATCAATATTCGGATTTCGTGTTTCTCTTCCGTTTCTTGTCTTGAATTTAGTTGAACCCATGTTTTCTGTCAAAGTTATGATTTTTATTTGTTTTCTTGACTTGAACATGAGGCTAGGCTAAGTTGATTGTTTTGCCTAGACCTAATTGAATGACTATTTAGTATTGCAATTTCACTCGGTTTTTCGGTTGATTGATTGATGTTACGCTTTTATTAAATTCCATAGATTGCCATGATTGATGCTTGTGTGTGTTAACAACAGATTGTTAGTTGATTTTTGATGCATGATTTACCCGCGAATGTCTTTCGGTTTAGGTAGATTATCTAAAGTAGTTAACTTTAGGGTTAATTGCTAAAGTGTAGTTTAGGGCTTTCTTGAACTATTGCATTGAGTGTTGATTGATAATTTGTTTGCAATGTGCTGCTTTTTCTGAGACTCAAAAGGTAAAGAATTATCGGGTAATTGGGTTGGTTAACGAACTAGGGTTACATTGTCTCAAAAGGAAGTGTCCTAGGGATTTGATTAACTTGCTATTCCGTGTCGGTCATGGTAGTTATTGGTAGCTCCTGCTAGCTTAGGGTGCCTTAGATTAGGTTCGAGGGTGGCTAGGTTTAGTTGAGGTAGGAAGTACCCAAAAGGTGAACTCCTGTTCGGGCGTTAGAACTGTTAACTAGGAAGGACAAAAAAGGTGAACTAGCCACCATCAGATCGATCAAAACTGAGTGAGGTTGTAGGTACTAAGTAGGATTTCAGGTCTAGGTGATACTTTTCTCTATTTGGATTTTCCCAGGGTTTTCCTGTTTTCGTCTGTTATTTAATGTTAGTTAAGTTAGTTAAATTAATTCCTAAAACCAAAAACCCAAATTCAATTACCCAGTATTTCCATTTCTTAGGTCTAAGTTAGTTTTGTCTATAGAGTGCCTCTAGGGTTCGATATTCCCGGTCTGGCCTTAGCTTTACTATAATCTGACAGGTACACTTGCCTTAGGTTCGGTTTAGTTTAGGTAGTTTCGGTAAAATTAGGTGTGTCTAGGTCTAGGTTTAGGTCTAGGTTTTAATAGCATTTTTAGGTACGTTCCGAACACATCACCCATGCTTCAAGCCCCGTTCAAGGAAAAAATCCCAAACGGAAGTTAACCAAATTGGGATTATCTCTTAGGGATGAACCTTCATTTGAGTGAGGGTCAGTATAAAAGGATGCACAATCCCCATCCGAAAGGTTCTCACCCCTACTTTCTCTATCACCCAGGAGTGACAATGCCTTCAATCTTAATCCAAATGAGGGTGTTATTAACTCACCTACCGCATTACATGAGAAAATTCTGATGGATTTGAAACCTATTGCATTGAACCCCCACTCCTCTTTGTAGGTGAATCTCATGAGGGAAGAAGAGATTCTTGCCGAAAGGGCTGCTACTGCCCAGGGATCCCCACTGGAACCTGGTATCAGCGGTAACATGAGTAAGACCCAATTTGCGGTAATCTTCTCTAAATCAGCACCTACAGGTCCTTCATTGGAACCTAGGGTAGCTGAAACAGATGAAGAGAATCCCAGGTGCCAAAAAGCCATGGGTACTAGGCCTGGTCAATCTTGGATTGACAGCTTAGTTGTGTCCACGGATACTGGTAAAAGCTACTTGAGGACAGTTTGACACTACCGGAATTGTCGAACTTGTACAAATCTTTACAACAACAGGTTAACAATCTCAATATCATTGTTCCATCTTTGGTTCAAGCTCAAGGTGCTACTACACAGGGTGAAGCAGGTCCTTCAAACCCAAGCATGGTTCGTTCAGTTAAAGTTGATCTATCAAATTGGGGGAGAAAACACCGAAACTGTGTCACCATCCCTCTCTGCTAGTATTAATCAAGAAATTAAGGAAACAGAGAGACTTCCGGTTGAAGTCAGAGATACCACATTCAAGAAAGCAGGTGTTCAACCATTCCCTGTAGAAGAAAGCTGGAAGAATATAAGGAACAGTCAGTTAGTGGTTGTGTCACCATTCAAAAACCCCACTTTAACTCAATTGGTGAAATCTTCAATGCTCATCGCTGGTGCCCTTCCTGAGCATATCAACATGATATTGAGGCTGCTGAAGATGTGATTTTTCCAAGGGAAAATGCCTTTGTTCAAGCGGGAAAAACTGTGGCTTCTACCAGCAGAATGATTACAGAAAATGTGATAGTAGAAGAGACTGTAGAAGAGCAGAGTGGAACTGCTGTACTTGGAACAGAGAAGATGGATGAGAATGTGTTGGGAGAACGTGAAGATACTGAGTTTATAGAATTATTTGACATAGGAACTAATGTCACCAAACCCCAGGTGGTGACATAAGTTCAAGTTAACGTCCAAGCGGAAGTTCAAGCTGAAATTGAGGTGATTGAAATCGATGAGAATGCTACTGATGTTCAACCGAAAAATCAGCCAAGAGATGAGACTAAAGATGTTGCTCAAACACTGGTAGCTATGAGGAGTGTCCAAGCTGAAGAGCCAATTCAAGCGAAAGAGCCGGTTCAAACTGACACTGCTGCTCTAACAATTCATCAGGTTGTTCATATGGAAGAAGCTGAAGCTCTTAAAAATCTTGTAGAAGATGCTAGAGTAGACTCTAAGAATGAAAGGTTAGCTAGGGAATATCAAGAAGAGTTCGATTTTTTATGAAAATTGGGTTGTTAAAAGTTTATTTGAGGAAACTAAGAGAATATCTATGGAATGGAGGTTAAAAGATTATAACTTGGAAGGAATGGGTGAGAGTGAGAAGCAAAGATTGCTTGACTTAGCCTCAAGGATGCCCACAAAACTGGTGAGAAATGATGAATAGAAGAAGGTAAAAACAGTTTTGATTGTCAAAAATCGGAGATCAGAAAAAGGGGTGCTTCATATGAAGATAAAAGAGCTATGCCTCTTGATTGTCTCTATCTATCAGAAGCTCAAAGGGGATGATTTTGCTGTAAATCCAAATCTGGTATTTCCCTGCCTTCAGAGACAATCTTAGGTATGGAAACTGATGTGTCTATTAAACCAGAGACTAATGACTTTGTAGATATATTACCTCCACCTTCTTTCATATATGAGCCAAAGCCTAACCCTAAAGGCCTTTCATCATCAGCCCAACCCCTTGCCTTAGTTCCATTCAAACCTCCAACCATTTCCAAAAAGGTTTCCCAAAAGCTCTCAAATCCTAAATACAGAACTGACAACTTCACCCCATACACTCCCACCAACCCAAAACCAAAGCCCTGCCCAGCTTTTGATATGTCTGATATATTCCCACCTTCACCTCCATCTAGCCCTGCACCAGAAGCCATGAAACCACCTCCACAAAAGCCCAAACCTCTACCTCCTCTTACCATAAGAGAACCCTCATCCACAGAAACAAATGCTCCTGCTCCACCAAGCAAACCTGTTGACCTACCTCCTGGTCCCTCCTCTCCCTCAACAAAAGGGAAAGCCCCTGCTGATAAAGAATTAGAAGATGATTCTGATGAGGAGAAGAAGAGAAAGAGGAGACTGATGCACATGAAAAGGAAGAAGGAAAGGAAACCAAAGAGAAAAGATCATTTCAGACCAAAGAATAGGATCACAGGCTGGACAGTTGATGAAGCCACCTTTGACTTCATTTTTCAAATCAAAGATGGCACAACCAAAGTGGTAAATGCTCACAAAGCCACTGGAATGCTTGCTACCAACCAGATGACAGATATTTATGTAAAGCTAAGAGAAATTCTGAGCCCAACTAGAGTCGAGCATCTGTTGAGAATTTGCATAGATCCTACAGTGCTCGAGTGTGGGATGCTTTACAGATCTCAGGGAGATACAGACAATCAAGAAGAAGAACCCTTCAGAGAGATCACTTTGTCATATGGGAAGAAGAGGAGAAGTTGTTTTTAATGTGCACAGAGCTGACAGTTCATTCACCATTCATGACTCCATCTCTGTTCAAGATCAATGGAGTGAAAAAGATTGGGAAACCGTTAAATTTGTGAAGGTGACCAAAACTTGCATGAAACAGTTGTCTCAAGATTTCGATGCAAGCATCAGAGCCTTAGATAAGTAGGCCTGGGAGAATAATTTTTCTTTGTACAAGTCAATTTTGAAGATAGCTTCGATGATGGAGAATAATTCGACAACATCATCTTAGGGGGAGAAGACCAATTAACCGGAAAAAAAAAGTTATTCGGTTGAAGTCTACATTTGTAGCAGTTCTGGATGAACAGAGTTCAACCAAAAATCTGAGTTCAAGCGGAGAAGACCAATTAACCGGAAAAAAAAGTTTTGTCCATTTGTGAATATTCCGGGTGAACTCGATTATCCACCAGATAATGAGTTCAACCGGACTTTTCCTGTGAAGTCTTTTTAGTCGTCAATACCTGCAAAAGCTTCCTGGTTGCTTCCATATCTATCAAAGCCGCTCTCCTAAATTAGATTGTTATTGATCACACACAATACATCCCATATGTCGAAGATTATTCTTTTGGTAGCTTTGTTTGAATTTTGTAATTAACGGTCTAGAAGATCTTATGGAAATCAATGGTTATCATTGATTTCCCTTAGCACTATATATAGCTTAGCTCGTCTTCAACATTTGTACGCATGAATCTGTGCAAGACTTGTGTAATATTGTTGAGTTAATGCAAATAGTGCCGAGTATATTTTACTTCGTATGTTACTATATTTATGCAAACAACTATTATTCACAAGTGTTAATCGTTTAAGTAAAGTGGAGGTTAACTTAGTTCCGCAAGGTTAATTTTGCAAGTAAATCTTGTAACTTAACTAAGTGTTAAGAATCTCGATCCTACATGGTTTCTCCACTTGCGACTGTAGGTGTTGTTGAAAGCACCTCGGGGTTGGTTGCTGATGAAGTTGACCATATCTGGATTTTTTCAGTACTCGTCATGCACTCCAATTGCTCGTGTGGGCCTCCATACCCTTCGCAGGCTAAGACGGTGGCGATGGACATGCTGGTTTTGAGCTTCTTGACTTTCGAGGTAAGGGCCTCGATTTGGCTCTGAGTGCGGTTGTCTCGTTAACAGAAAATGATCCAGACACCTTTGACTTGGAACTTTGAGAAATGTTGGAGCATATACCTATGCTATGATGTGTCTCGTGTATTGTATCTATGTGAACGTGTCTTAGTATGAGTTTTAGTGACAATATCATTGGCACCGGACCAAATGGTACGCCCGTACCATTTGGTACGCAGCCTGTTTAGTCACTAAGTATAAATAGGTTATGTTAGAATGATAGCTTAAGACTCTGAGTCATTCTACACTTTCTGTGTGTGTTTTCTAGAGAGAGAAACCAGAGAGAACTTCTTTGTATCTTCAAGTGATTCAATAAGAATTCTCTTATTTACATCTCGTGTTCATTACATTGATCAAAGCATGCAGTAGTAAGATCGTATCTCGGTTTTACAAGTGGTATCAGAGCATTTGGTTGCTCTACTGCTGTGTTTTTTATCAATTTTCGGATTTTCAGAGTGAGAAAGTGTGGGTTTTCTTCATTTTTCATCAAATTCTTCTAATTCCGAGTGTCTCCGAGGTAAAAAAAAAAAGATTTCTGAGTGTTCCTAGTGAGTTTTTGCACCTTTCTGAAGTAAATTCAAGTCCAAATTGTCAAAATTCGCGAAAATCCGTCAAAATCAGCGTGGTACGTTTCTGGTCCGCCTCAAGAAAATTTGGTCCGCCGCTGGTCCTCCGCTGGTCCGCTGTTGGTCTGCTAGGCAATCTTCAAGTTGGTCCGTGGCAGTTATTTTCTGGTCCGCCATACCATTTTGGTCCGCCATACCATTTTGGTCCGCTGAAATCTGGTCCGCTGAAATTTGGTCCGCTGGCAGTTTCTTAAAAGTGTCATAACTTTTGCATCGTAAATCGCTACGAGAGCCATAAGAACTCGAATTGATCGTCTCGACGAGCTCTACATTGTTCGTTCAAAGTTGATCTTCAAAATCAAACTCTAAGACATTCATTTTCGAGTTTGAAGTTTCGTTATCCAATTTCACAATTTTCAAAATGAAAGAAATTGATGCATTCGTTGCAGGTCATCGTCAGACTGTGCCAAAATTGATGAAGTTTGAGGATTATCCAAATTGGGTAACAAAATTTAAAACATATCTTGATACCGTGGATAAAGATTTGTGGATTCCGATCAATAGCTATATGTCTATCCAACTGATTTTCATGGAGATCCTATATGGAGAATGGATCTTTCAAATGCAAAAATGAAGCAGTATGAAAATGAAAAGAAGGCATATGCATTTATCAAGTTGGCATTATCAACAGAGTTGTTTGTATATTTTAAGGATTGTCGAAAATCGAAAGTATTGTGGGACAATCTGAAGATAATATGCGAATATCACAATATGCAACTTTATCGGAATCCAAGGTCAAACAAGAGTTCTAATGATAAGATTGAGGAGTTAGAAAAGACGTCGAAAAAGTTGACCGAAGAAAATAGTATTCTGATAAAAGAATTGGAGAAATGTCAGAAGAATGCTAACGAAATATCTGATTCTGTATTTATGACAAGCAAAACTGAAAGTTGGATGTCCAAATTCTCTCATCTGATTGGTAAATTTGAAGTGGTTTCACAGAAGAATAAGAAGATTCAAAATTTGCTTACAGATGATCATTGGTTGAATGATGAAACACATAAGAAAGAAGACGAAATTTCTTCAAGATGTAAGAGGTGTATTGAATTATCGAAAGAAATTGAAGAATTGAAAAGTGACACTGCAGAATCTGAAAAGATCAAGATTGAAAAATTAATTGAAGAAAAGACTGAGTTAGTCAAGGAAGTTGAAAAATGGAAGGCTGGAGCTGAGGATGCTGCCAATGATTTCAATAATTTGTTTGACAAGTCCAAGGTTAAGCTTGATATGCTTAACAAAACTTCTGGTGAACAAGCTGCCCAGATTAAGTCTTATCAGATTGATGTGGAGAAGTTGCTTGATGAGAAAAGGGAGTTAGTAAGAGTGAATAAATTGCAAAATGCAAATTTGGATATTCAGAAAAGAAATGAAGATAAATTGAAGAAAGAGTTGTTTGCTGAACTTGATAATATGAGATTGCAAAAATATGAAACTCACAAAGTTGCTAAGAAATTGATTGCATCAGAGAAAGAATTGGCTGAAGCTCAACAAAATATTTCCAATTTGAAGATTCAAGTAATTGATGCAAATCGTGTGTTGAACAATGTCACCAATTCCCAATCTTTTACAAGTTTCTTGGCTAAAGATGAAAATTTTGAGAAAATGTTTAGCAAAACAGTTTCACCACCAGGAAGTCTAAAAGAAGGAGTTCATGAGCTGAAGGAAAATGTTGAAGCTGGTGATTATTCTAAATTTGTTAATAATAAATCAAATAAAGAAATGGTTGTGAAGTCACAGAAAGAACAAAAAGCTGAAAGTGTTATGTTTGATTCTTCCACTACTAAAGAAGAGAAATCAGCTAGTTCAACCGAGAAGATTAGTTCTTCTACTGATATTGATGAGACTATCTTCTATCAACAAAAGAATTTTGGTCAAGTTAAAGCTGAATTTTCTCGTCTCGCGAAGAATGGACATAACGTATCTGGTTCTGGAGAGAAGATTAGTTCTTCTACTGATATTGATGTGTCTCGTGTATTGTATCTATGTGAACGTGTCTTAGTATGAGTTTTAGTGACATATCATTGGCACCGGACCAAATGGTCCGCCGGACCAAATGGTACGCCCGTACCATTTGGTACGCAGCCTGTTTAGTCACTAAGTATAAATAGGTTGTGTTAGAATGATAGCTTAAGACTCTGAGTCATTCTACACTTTCTGTGTGTGTTTTCTAGAGAGAGAAACCAGAGAGAACTTCTTTGTATCTTCAAGTGATTCAATAAGAATTCTCTTATTTACATATCGTGTTCATTACATTGATCAAAGCATGCAGTAGTAAGATCGTATCTCGGTTTTACAAGAAGTGTGACACTGAAAGATTGTTTGGGTGATATCCTCGATCTTAGCAAAAAACTTCACTTGGCCTTTGGTTTTCGATAATTCCTCCAAAGTTGGAGTCGATAATCTGGCGTGTTTGCAGATGCAATCCGTTGTAGAATATGAAAATTTGTTTCCAGATCTCTAATCCATAAAGAGGAAATTTCCTCAGGAGTTCCTTGAAATGCTCCCAAGTGTCATACAGCGACTCACTTTCTTCTTGAGTGTAAGTGTTAATTTCGGTCATGAGTTTGGCTGTTTTGGTATGTGGGAAGTATTTGTAGATGAACTTTTGAACAAGCTCGTCCCAAGTGGTAATGAAACCATTTGGTAAAGTGTTCAACCATGCCTTTGCACGGTCTTTGATGGAAAAGGGAAACATACGGACTCTCACAGCGTTAATAGAGGCTCTGTTAGTTTTGAAGGTACCACAAACTTCGAGGAAGTTTGTGATATGGAGATGGGGGTCCTCGTCGGGTAGGTCGTGGAAATTTGCAGAGTTATGAATCATCTGCACCAACTTGGGTTAAATTTCGAAGGTGTTAGCTTTGACTCCAAGAGGGGTGATTATAGCGCCCCAATTTACTGCGTGGGGTCTAAGGAAGTCCATAATGGTACGTTGTTCAGCCATGAGTAGATGATGGGCCAAGAAAGTAGTAGGTGGGTTTCAAATGGCGAGGGATGCAATTTTGGATTTGTTTCTAAGCCTTTTTTGGAGAAAACATTCTGGTTCAGGATGTGGAACTGGATTTTTATCTGGTGGCGTAGAGCTCATACACAGCTTGAAAAATAGATAAGTAGAAATTCAGAAGTAAACAGGTCATAAATACAAAAGAAAAGGAAAATCAACTTACTGCGTGTGTGATCAAGACAGTTGTAAGGAAC
>JBCNJP010000007.1:84365370-84508928 GCA_039602395.1 Deinandra increscens subsp. villosa | reverse complement strand
CTTTCACAACACCTGTAGATTATCAAATTCATTTGCCAAGTACAAGTTCTTCTGTACCAAATTCGTTACCGATTGGTGATTTATCAAGTTCAGAAGTGGCAGAGGCAACTTTAAACAATTTGGAAGATAATCAGGAAGTTTCTGATTCAACAATTCTTAGGATTCACACTATTCATCCTCAAGAAAACATTATTGGAGATCCGTCTTCGGGAGTTCGTATACGAAATCAATTGGCAGAAAATGTTGATGCTTTGATTCCCGAAATCAGAGAATCTGGGGTTCAGAATGAAGTTTTTCACTCCTGTTTTCTATCTCAGGTGGAACCTTCTAATGTTAATAAAGCGTTGGAGGATGCTTCTTGGGTAGAAGCAATGCAAGAAGAGTTGCAGCAATTTACAAAATTGGGCGTTTGGCATCTCGTTGATTTACCCAAGAACTCTAAAGAACCGTTAGGCACAAAGTGGGTCTTTAAATGTAAGAAAGACGATCGCGGTGTCATTGTCAGGAACAAGGCACGATTGGTGGTTCAAGGGTTTTCTCAAATAGAAGGCATTGATTTCAATGAAGTTTATGCTCCTGTCGCACGAATTGAAGCTATCAGAATATTTCTTGCTTTCGCGGCATATCACGGACTTAAGGTGTATCAGATGGATGTCAAGAGTGCGTTTCTGAATGGGAAGAGTCGTGAAGAAGTTTATGTGAAGCAGCCACCTGGTTTTTATGATCCAGAATTTCCTGACAAAGTGTACAAGCTCGACAAAGCTTTATATGGTCTTCATCAGGCTGCCAGGGCTTGGTATGAGACTCTGTCAACTCACTTGCTCGACAATGGTTTTCAGCGTGGCACGGTGGATTGTAAACTATTTTCAAAGAAGTTCGGGAAAGATTTGTTGCTGGTTCAGGTTTATGTTGATGATATTATTTTTGGTAGCACAAAAGACAGCTTATGCAAAGAGTTTGAGCAGGTTATGCAAACTAAGTTTGAAATGAGCTCAATGGGAGAGATGGGTTTCTTTTTGGGTCTGCAAGTTAAACAGTCTGCTAAAGGCATATTTTTGCATCAATCAAAGTATGTGTCTGACGTGTTGACTCGATTCAAGGTTAGCGATGTTCGGATTCCTAGTACTCCAATTCAGGTTTCACATGGTATCGAACCAGATGAATCCGGTGCATCTGTTGATCCGACATTGTTTAGGGCTATGATTGGTTCTCTTATGTATTTAACCGCATCTTTTCCTGATATAATGTTTGCTGTTTGTTTGTGTGCTAGGTATCAAGCTGCTCCGAAAGCTTCACATATGCTAGCAGTAAAACGGATTTTTGCTTATTTGAAGGGTAATCTGGATCTTGGTATCTGGTATCCTAATGATAATAAGTTTGAGTTATCAGCATATTTTGACTCGGATTATGGTGGGTGCAAGATCAATTTTAAATCAACTACCGCCGGATGTCAGTTTTTGGGGGAGAGATTAGTCTCTTGGCAATGCAAGAAGCAAACCTCGGTTGCAACATCTACTGCAGAGGCAGAAATATGTGGTTGCTTCTAGTTGTTGTTCTCAAGTCTTGTGGATACAACAGCAGCTACGCGACTATGGTTTAAATTTTCTAACTACCCCAATTTTCATTGATAACTCAGCTGCTATTTCTATCACGAAAAATCCTGTTCAGCATTCCAAAACTAAGCATATTGATATCAGATATCATTTTATCCGGGATTGCTATGAAAAGAAATTAATTGATTTGCAGAAAATTCATACAGATTTTCAACGAGCTGATTTGTTTACCAAAGCTTTTGACAAAACTCGTTTTAAATTTTTGTTGCAAATTAATGGGATTACAAAGTTGGATGCCGTCTAATTCAGTTGATCATTTTTTCGTTTTTAATGTTTTCTTTATTTTTTTGCTTTTTAGGGAGAGATTTATATGAAAAAAACAAAAATAGTGTGTGTTTTTCTGTATTGAAGCATGAAAAAGCATAAAAATTTGGAAAATCCTAAAACTTAAAACAAATTTGAAAAATACAAAATTGAGAAATGTGATCCAACCTTGTGAGAAATGATGGTACATCAGTGAATGTTACTGACCATGGATAAACTAGATTGAAAGGCTGTAGGTTCTTGTATGCTTCATTGAATGTGTTGATCAATATCTGATATTTGCTAGTATGATATAAAGATAATGCTTGTTTGAAATCTGTGGTGTAACATAATTCTTGTGATTGATTGATCTTGATAAAAGGTGGAAAAAATGCAAAAAACAGAATAAATAAGTGTTCTAGTGTATGCATGTGTTCTTTTGAAAGATTTAAACTTGTTTGATTTTCTTTATTTTGTCAAACGATCGGACTTTCTCTGCGTATCGAAAGATGGACCTGATTGTTGTTCATTTGACATTCTGCTTTATTTTTCTTGGTGTTTCGTATAATTCATCGGGCTTTCTATGCGTATACGGGAATATCGACCTGATTGTTGTTGAATTATACAACTTCAGTTTGTTTTACTTTCTTATTTTCCTAAACAATCGAACTTTCTCTGCGTATCGAAAGATCGACCTGATTGTTGTTTGTTTAGGGTTCTGCTTTCTTTTTGCATGAATCACTACGAACGACTTAAATCTGTAAATATTCATGAATGAATATAAGAAAAAGGAAAAATAGAAAAAGAGAATAAATCAGATTTTCAAATTGCTTGAATTTGTGGGTACCTTGATTTTTATGCATGATAAATATACCTAATTCATATCAGAAAGCAGTAAACATTGATTTGATTTGACTGAAATAAACATGAAAATGTTGTATTCGTGAACTGCTTGACTTGCATGCTGAATATATTGAAATTGAAATGTGTTAAGTGTATTTCACTGATATGATCTCACGTTGTGATCTTTCTCACAAAAACATAAATTATCGCATTTAAATTTCTTGTTTCTATATTGTTGTTATTTCATAAAATTTCAAAAAGATTTTTGGTGAGTTTTAGCATAAGTTTGGAAACTCAAAAAGATTTTGGGTGAGTTTTGATATAAATTTGATAAAAGTCAAAAATATTTTTCATTCTGCTTTATTTTCGATCGACTGAATTCAGATATGGCAAATTATTGATGAAAGAACCACAATCGATGCTAAAATCAGCTCATCATGTTTTAAATTTTGAAAATGGTGAAGTTTTGGGTGCAAAATGTGAGAATTGAAAGTTAAAGGGTAAAATGGTCTTTAATGTGGTCCGGCGGACCATATGGTACGCTCGGCGGACCACATTGGGTATAAATAGATAAGTTTGATCCGGGGTTTTCATAACCTGCGGACCACTTCCTTTTCACTCTGAAAAACCCTAACACTCAATTCCCTAGTCTTTCTTCGATTTCTCTCTGCTTAACGAACTGTTGCGTGTGATTATTATTGCTACAAGTAGGTGCTTCATTTCCGTATCTATTGATGGTCTTCATTTGTGATTTGGTGATCTTGTTTGGCGTATTTTTGAGTTTTAAGTTTCGGTTTTTTTCGCAAAAACCGGTGTGAAAGGAGTTAAATGGGTTGTTGTTGGTGTTAATTTGTTTTAAATACATATACATGGTCGCAATTAAGTCTAGAATCAACTCTCAGTGTGCAATTTCAAAACTAATTCCATTTGGTGTGAAAAATTTGAAGATGACTCTTCGGTTAACTGTTCGTCCGCCGGACCATATGGTCCTTGGCGGACCAGATTTTAACAATCGATGAACTGGTCCGCAGTTGGTCCGTTTGACCAAATCTGATACGCGGTCAACATTCTGGTCCGCCGGACCGGACGGTCTGCGTGACCAATTTTGGTCCGCAAATGGTCCGCAGATCAAATGTTTCAATTAAAGTTGATCGATTGAGCATTTCAAGTGGAATTAGGGTTGTTCGTTAGTAATGTTGATTATATATCTGATGATTCCAATGATAGTTTGTGTTGGTGATTGTTTCAGATATGGCAGATTTCAAATCAAACGGAGAACATAATGTGTGTGCTTTTTTAGATACTTCAGCACGTTGGAAACCTCATTTTCTGGGTATCTTTGATTTCATGAGAAGATCGAGGATTTGTTATGCTGCTACGCACGTATATACACCTTACAAGGATTTACTCATGATGTTTTGGAACACGGCTCAAGTAGACTGTTCAGTAGTTCCTTCGGTTATTCGTGCAAGAATTCTTCAAACATATGTCATTATTTCTGAAGATGATGTTCGGAGGGTTTTGAGATTGAACGATCAAGCCGATTTTCCAACAGAATTTGACGAAGCAGACTTAGTAGCCTTGTTGCGAAGGATAAAGTATGATGGACAGTTATATGTTCCATGGTATCTCAAAGCCAATTTGAGTCCTCCGTACAACTACTTGATGCACGTAATTATCAAGTGTTTTGGGAATCGAACAAGAGGTCTAGAGGAGTTTGATTTGAAAGTTTTATCATTCTTTACTGCGTTGGTAATGAATCGGCAGTTCAATTTTTCTGGATGGATTATCAGTTACATGAAGGAGAACATATTGACAAAACAAGTTAGAAGTCTGATGTATCCGCGGTTTCTACAAATGATTTTAGATGAATTTCATCCAAATCTTCCGAAGAATCAGGCTGCAATTTTAGTTATGAAGCATATGAATCAAGTTGCAGTTGGCAAAATTCTGGTTTATCAAAAGCGAAAAGGAAACAATATTCCTCCACCGGTGAAGAAGTTAATTGGTCATCTTGCTGATCCTAACTATGTAGCTCTTGCTAATGGTGCAGCAAGACATTCAGATAGTTCAGATGACGAATTGATGTATGATGATAAAGGTTTTCCGGTTGAGATTGAAGAGGATGAAGAAGAAGAAGAAGAGCAGGATGCTCAAGCAAATCAAGCACCAAATCAACAACAACCGATAATACAAGATCATGCAGCTGTGCAACAACAACAACAAACAGAGTAAGTTATTCAAGAGAATGTCAATGAACCTGAAGCTGTAACTGCTAAGCATAATGAAATGAATGATGTTGCTGATGTTTCTGATAGTGATGTTAGTGAAGTTCGTCTGCTACTGATTCAGACTCTGGTAATTATGTCACAATATTACATAATACCAGAGAAATTCCAGTGAAGAAAGGTTCTAAGCAACACATCGAATACTTGATGTCTCAAAATATGGATACTTCAATGTATGAGACTAGAACCAAACAGGTTGAGGATAAAGATGATGACCCTTCTTATTCTCCTGCTATGGAGGAGCCTGTTACAAAGACAAAGACTGTCGATAAAGGCAAAGCTCCTATGGTGGGCATTGGCAAACGTGTTAAACATATGGCTCGGCCAAATCTTCCAGTGAAACAAGGTTCGTTTCTTGCTGATGCCAGGAAGTCAGGTTTTACTCCACCAAGTAAGAAGTAGAAAGTGTCTACTCAGTCTTCACTACCAGAACAACCAATCACCAAATCTGCTAATGTTCAAAGTTCCAGTATTCAACCAGTACGAAAGTTGATTATCAGAAAGCTATCAAGTTATGCTTCTGCTTCCACTACTGCATCTGCATCCACTACAGTTGCTTCTACAACATCTACCATCTCTTCTACTGATCTAAAACTGGCTTTACATCAAACAAGACTCGATGAATTAGAATCCACTAATCGCCAGCAACATGCTGAGATCAGGGGTCTGAAGAATTTAGTAAAGGAATTGGTTTCCAGATATTAGGCAAAGGATCGTGAAATTGCCGCATTACAGTCTCGAGATAAAGAAAAGGATCATGAGATTGCTAAATTGCAACAACTTTCTATTACTCTCGGTGAGCAGTTAAATCTGGTGCTCAAAGCTTTACCTGCTCAGGGGGAGAGAAGACCAGATCCTGAGGAAAGTTGTAAAGATGATGATGATGTAATGAAATATTTGAATGAGGATCCAGATCCCGAAGGAGGAGTTGGTGGTAATGGTTCTAGTGCTGGTGCAGCGGGAACTTTGTCTGCTGCTGTTGAACCATCCGCTACTGCTCAGGGGAGTCTTCAGAGAAAGAAGTGTATGATGTAACTCCAATCTCTAGATTTGAACTAAAAGAAGGAGAATTTATAAATCCGTATTCAAAAGAGCAACTGGTGGCTATTTTTGCATTAAATGTGGATGATGTAGATAAAGTTCCTTTTGCTGATTCTTATGAAGAGGAAGATTCTGATGAGAAGATGGATTTTGAAGAAGAGCATGTAGAAGTAGAAGATATGACAGCTGAAGAATATCCAGATAATCCTAAGGTTTATGGAATTTTTTCTACTGATGATCAGTCTGGAGGATTCAATATCTTTGGTAATGATGATGAAGAAAAAGTAGAGGAAGAGTTGAAGAAGAAAGAGTCAGAAACTGATCAGCCAAAGTCAAATGAGTCTGAAAAATTATCAGAAGAAGAAGAGAAGAAAATGCTATTTGATGCTTGGTTGAAAGAACAAAGAGCTAAGAAGCTGCCAGTAGTAAAACCGACCAAGATTGTTGATCAAAAGAAATATTTCGACAGAGAAGGTGGTGAAGCTACTGGTAGAATTATCAGTTGGATGTATGACTCGGAATTAAAGTGTTATGTAATTAAAAAGGAGTTTGGGGTGATGTATTTGAAGCAGGCTACAAGATTCAATACTTTACCGGTTTGTGATGTGAGAGATTTGTCAAGAAGGCCATTCTTGAATCATGAAAATAATATGTTGGCTGATATTTTCAAGAACAAGCTGATAGAAGAATGTCAAGGCAAGTTCAGGTTTTTAACTCCGCAAAGGCCTAAGTATGTTAATCATCCAACCGATATTAACCCGATTACTGGAAAACCAGTTGTGATCTTAAAGTATAAGAAGCCGATTTAACTGAAGAAAATTACTTTGAAAAAGCTTGAACAAGACTGTATCAAGACTTTGAGATGGTGGTACTACGATGAAGAAACTGGAGAAGAAGTGGTAGTGGTTAAAGAGGATAACAAGGTGATCAGATTGTATGATCCAATGTGGTTAATCAACTTGTCTGAAGGTGATATAGACAAACTCTATCACAGCAATATTCTATACAATATTGAGCATGCTGAACAAGCTTTGCAATTTTAATGAGTGATCAGAGTTTGTTTTGCTTTTGGTATCCATGCTGGGAACAACCGAACTCAGCATTGGAAGAAGACGTAAACAGAAGCTTCTGAAGACTAGCACAAGACAAGGGGGAGTTTGTTAGAACAAGTTTTGTTGTCTAGTGCTAGGTCTATTTATGTAATAGAGAGTTTTGTGTATTCTGGTCTCAGTTACCATAACACAAATGACCAAGAAGCTTAAACTTTCTACACCTATTACATATATATAGACGTAAGCTACCAATGAACTGGACCAGCCATGAACTGCCAGTTCATGGCTCAGTTCGTTGCCAGTGTAACTAATTCAGCTTCAGCCATTCCATGTTCTAACAAACTCCCCCTTGGCTTATGCTGGTTAGGTCCTCAGATCTTTAAGTCTCTGTTGTCTCCCCAGTCCATACCCTCTGATGGTTTCGTCCAATATATATGTCAAACACAAAGAAAATTCGAATCACCTGCTAAAATTGCATGGCTTGTTCCATGAAATGCGGATGAAACAGTATCCTGGAATGATACAGTTTATCAATGTCTGTCTTTGATAAGTTGATCAGCCACATTGGAAACACTCGGACCGCCTTGTTTTCTTCCTCCACCACAAATACCGCTTCACCAGTCTTATCATCATAATACCACCAACGCAAGGTCTTAATGAAATCAAGTTCCATTTTCTTTAGAGGTATGTTTTTCATCAAGAATTTTTCATCAAGCGTGGCTTCTTCTTAAGCTTCATAACTATCCATGGTTTTCCAGCTTCCAGATGCTTCTTTGTCGGATGCTCAACCCTCTTCAGCCGTTGAGGCTTCAAGAACTTGAATTTATTCCGACATTCAGAGTCTAACATTCTCTTTAAGTAATTGCCCATCCACTCATTATCATGATTAATGAATGGTTTCTTGTAAGCTCCCTCACATCCCACACCAGTAAACTGCTAAAGTCTTTAGCACATTTCAGACAGTTGATACCAAATTGTCGTTTGATTGTATAGCATATCAAGTTCTCATTATACATCTAACTTATAATATTACCAGACGCCTGACCCTTGAATCTATTTGCATTTGATGTGCTTCAAATGTAACATGTTTTTATATACATTTTCACACATCTTTTGGTTGATTACTGGCTAATTCCTGTGTATTCTGATATTGAATTTTGTAGTTTTACCGAAAATGCGATTTTAGTGAACAAAATGTTAAAGTTAACTAATTTCGAATAAAATACATGGTTTACTTTTCATTTATATGATTTGGTAGGATTCATGGTACACAAGGGAAGCAAATCAAGCTTTAACGAAAATTAGATAGCAATCGAATCGAAGCAAGGAAGCAAAAAGACAAAACAAGCGAAAATCTGGAATTCAGACCCTTCGCGGTACGCGAAGGGTAGCCTATTAACCTTCACAATACGCGAAGGTCACAAAAGTTTCCAGAAGGTAGCCAGGGATATACAGGACGTTTTCTGTTCACGGGCCGTTACCAAATTCAACTTCGAAACAACTCGTTTTCCCGTTACGGGCCGTGACGTGCACAGTTCGCAGAAAACCCTAATTTTCGCCTATAAGTAGAACATTTCAATTTTAATCAAGGGTTACGAATTTGGACGAAGCAGATGTCATTTCTTGAGTTCCAGAGCAGTTCTAGGAGCTAGGATGGATCGATTGAAGCATTAGATCGCGATTATAGTTAGTTTTAATCATTCCTTTCGTTATAAACTTTCGATTTCACTTTACGTTTGTCGATTTCATCATGTTTGGATTGTTAGAACCTGTTTTGTATTTAATTTATGTCATGGATAGCTAAACTCCACCATCATCTTGGTGGAGATGACTCTTGTAGTACAATAACGATGAGTGAACGATTATCTATGCATTTGGTTTTGAAACATCAATAAATCTGATTTGTATTGATATGTATGTGTGCATGATTCCTATGTTTATCTTTTCAATGATGTGGTTTTGTTATGTTATAGATTTTGGCCATTTCTATATCTTGGTTAATCTATCTTTAGGTCAATGGGGTTGCAAATGCTATTTGGCTTAGGGTTATGTTTCGTTAGAAATATAAATCATTGATTAAAATGAATATGGTTATCTTGTGTGTTGTAGGACTAGTTATCATAACTGATTCTAGGACTATAATGATCTTTTTTATCTTGTTATGTTCCATGCGTTAGTTAGCACTATTGTGGTATGTAATTGGATAAACGGTTGCTAGTTAATACTTTGATGATTAATTGTTGAGCATTGTGTTAGGTTTTGTTTGATGTGTGTCTATAGCATAGTAGGATTCCTATTTATTAAGTCGTGTTCTCTAACGAGAGCATGTCTAGCATGTCATTTCCATAACTGGTTTAACTGAAGTTAGGTTTAATCTAGCGAGGTGCCTAGCTATCTTTAGAAAGAGTTGCATAGATTGTTATTCATGATAGTTGTTTGCTTACAATATGATTCGATATCAAGATAATCCTTTTAGTTATATCTGAATTCCTATTTCATATTATTGTTTGTTTGGTGATTTCTAGCTGCATTATAAGATTGCTATTAGAATACGTGTTCCTAGTGTTCAACACCCGATTCTAGCTAATAGGATTTATACTACAAGTTACGATAGGTACACCTACCTGCTTGCATGTGATTGGTTCCTTAGTTATTATTAGGTTTATAAATTTAGAACTTCTGCATGCTAAAAGTCCCTATAAATATATACGACTCACGTGCATCAGCGTTTCTTTGGAGGCTTTGAAGGTGGAGTAAAGTTTATATGAAACGTCTTGATAAACTCATCAAAATCCCTCCATTCTTTCTCTTGCTTTGCCTCTTTAGCAACTGGATCATATGGAATAGCAGCATCTCTTTTCTTGATTTCAACCTCAGGCTTATCGCCCTTTTCTTTTGAAAAGAATTCACCAAACTCCTCATCATTAGAAATGTTGTTGAAATTTGAATACATTCCTGGATATTCTTCTTCGGTAATATCCTCCACTTCCGCTTCACTAAAATAAATCATCTTCAGGGGACTCTTTATACACCTTAGGCTCAGCTTCAGTTATGTTCTTCATCTTTTCTTCATTCAAATCAAATATGGCTTTTATTTATTCAGACGTAAGTTTACAAATGAACTTTCCATCTTTGAATGTTCCAATCTCATGAATGCCCTTAACAGCTTGGTTTATACTGAAAGAAGATATGGGCATGATGTTGTAGGGATCAGATGACTCCCCCTTGGATGCAGATGCACTAGCCGAGCCAGATGCTCCAGCTGTGCCAGAACCTCCTCCAGTAGCACCATCAAGATCATCGTTATCTGGTTCGTCATTCAAAAACCGCAATTCATCACCCTTGCACCCTAACTCCCCCTCAGCATCAAATTTTTCTTATAACAATTTGAGCTGCTCAGACATTATTGATATCTCATCCTCATGAGCATTGGAAACGATCTTCAGATGAAAAATCTCCTTGGCTTTTGTTGCATCAGCTTTCTTTACTTTTTCATAATTCATCCTCAACTCGACAATCTCCTTTGATTTTGCTTCATCCTTAGCCTGCAACTCTGCAATCTGTTTTTGACATTTAGTCAACATAGCTTGGAATAGATCAATCTGAAAATATGACAGCACGTTCGAAGAAACATTAATGCTGAAGTCTGGAGATGCCCGAATTGTTGATGTAGTGGTGGTTGAAGAAACTTGAACAGATGAACCTCTGAGTGATTGATCACATATTATGCACCAACACCTGCTGAAAGTGTTGTGCTTGTTGTTGCAGACGTAGATCCCATGAACTACGTCACAACATTAGATTGATTCAATTGAGAAACAATCTTCTCAATCGCTTCAGATGTAGCTGGAGTAGAACCCAACGGAGCTAAAGACAAAATAGGACTTCCTAATGAAGATTCACCACTGGTTTTCCTTCTCAAAATCTATGTACGTTTCATCAATTTCAGATGCAAAGCCCTACTAGTATTGACAACCTTCCTCTTTCGTTGTGTCAGAGTAGAAGAGGAAATACAAGGTTGTTTACCCTTGCCATTTTCTTTATCTTTGGTAGTAGGTGGAACATAATCTTAATCATTATCAGAAGGAGGATTGTTCAAGAAATGATCTTTTTAACGTTCATTGCTCCTTCTTCAGGCGAGTTCTGTATTCTAAATGTTGTTTATTGCCTTTAAGAACCCCCAACTCTTGAGCACCAATAGAAATGAATGCACAAGGCTCATTAACATCTGATTTGGATTCAGTATCCTCATTATCAACATCATTACCAACTCTCTCAACAGCATCTTCATCCATCACATTCACAGGAATTGTTTCAGTAGCACTAACCTCTGCTTGATTCACAGGAGGATTTGGAACAATCGGGGGTTGCTATTGTTGTTGTTGTGGAACAACTAGTTGTTAAACATGTTCTCCGTAACATTCTTCCAACCAGCTATAATCAAGTTTATCGTTTGAACTATCATCGTTCCTTGGTGCGCCATCAGCCGGAGCCTGATAATCAGCTCTTGCTAAGTGACCAATCAACCGTGTCATTGGTAGAATCTGATCAGGCTTTTTCTTATGGTATGTAGTTAAAGTTCCAACACCGCTTTCATTCATATGCTTCAACAGCATCTTGTGAGCTTCATTATTGACCAATTGTGGGTAAAGATCATTGAAGCTCATCTGTAAGAACGCCGGATAATGATTACCCTCCTCTGTCTCTGAGTGACATGGTCTCTCATATACCAGAATATTAACCCAGAACAGTTGTACGGTTTGTTGAGAATCAATGTTGCCATGACTGATAACATTTTTGGACCTATTGTATCATGACCAGACAACCTGTTCACCAAGTAATGTAGTAGTACATGCGCCAAATACTTGTATGGAACACTCAACCCAGCTTTCATCACCCAATCTAGATTTGGATTTTCATTTGTAACGCCCCGATTCTTAGTTTTATTATAAATAAAGAATGAGGTAATAGTAATTCTATGTTAATTATGTTATGTACGCTTTTATGTGGAATTTTGTCTATAAAGGAAAAGTTGGTTACTAAGTTGTCAACTTAGCAGAAATAAGGGGGGATTATGTGGGAATTCTAGACTTTAGGCATGAATTAATTAAATGTAGAAGTATAGGGGGGCTGAAATGAAAATAGGGTGATAAACTAAGTCTGTGAATAATCCCAGACACTTCTCACGATCGCAAGGGAGGAGAGAAAGGGGAGATTTAGCCCTAACTCAATTATGGCCAAAATCCTGTATGTTTGAGGTGAATTTGGATGATCAAAAGGTGAAATCAAGATCTAGGAGTCCCCTATAGCTCGAAATCTTTCCCCATTCTCTAAATTGGGTCAAGTAAGTACTTCATGTGCACTCTAGAAATGTAGGTGTAGTCACCATTGTGAAATTGATGCTTAATACATGTTAGTTAGAGTATAAATGCTTCATTGGAACCTTAATTTTTGGTTGCATGATGATTATGAGCTAGTAGGTGGAAGAATTGAAGTGGGGGTGAGGCCCACTTCATAAAAATTGTGAATAATGGAAGGTGATGGATTGGGGATGAAATTTACAAGTTAAGATGTTAGTTGAGTGTAAATTTGTGTTATTATGTTGTGTTCGTGTAGAAAGAAAATGTTGTGATGACATATGGTCTTAACTTGGAATGAATCATGAGTATGATGAATTAATCAATGAGTAATACGAATGATGCACACTAGGTGTTCGATGAAATGTTGAAATATGGATGAAATTATGCCTAGTTGTTGAATCTAACATGTGGATATATATAAAGAAAACATGTTGAGTTGTCATACTAACTTTCACTAATGTTTAGGTGAAGAAGGTGAAGGAACAAGCTCAAGCAAGGGGAAGCTAAAGCTTGATAAGGTAACACATAGTTGTTGAATTATGCTTTAGATGGTTATTGTAGTTCTAAGTAGTTACTTAGAATTGGGAATCATATATGGTTCTTAAATTCTTCTTTAGAATGAAGAAGGTAATATAAGTTGTTGTTGATTATGTGGTAACGAGGACGAATATGATGCGTCCTCCTTACTAGAAAATGGGATCCTTGATCCCTAAGTTCCAATGTTGAAGAACAGAGTAATTAGGATGATGATCATCCTATACTTCATCATGAAAGTTGGGATCTTGTATCCAAATTAGAATGTAGAATATAGTAGTTAATGCTTGAGATATCTACCAAATCTACTACTTTAATAAGTGAAGAAATTTCTTGCCATGTGGTTTTCTCTTAGACATGCCACGTAGCTCACTTCCCGCCAATTCCATCTATGCTTAATTCCTTCTCCTTTGACTTCACGCTCATCCAATCCCTCTCATCAGTTTTCGACTTAATTGCGTAGCGACCCATGGTTGTTTCCGAGTTAATTGCATACCCACAATCATTGCATCCCTACCGCTTCAGTTTCACAATTAAACACCTAATAATAATTTTCTCCCTCTGGAATTTCAGTTACACTAACCTTTCGAATTCCTGTGTTCAATACTCTTCAACTGGTTTACTTGAATCGGCGAAATTGATTGAATTTGAACGGCGACTTTCACTTTTGGTGCGCTATATATGTTTAGTGGACTATTACTGGCCTCCTACCCCCTGATTCTCCAAAATTGAAGCATAATTTTCACTCCAGTCTTCAACTGGGTCTTAATCGTTCAGGTCAGAGCTATCCCTTTTGTTTCTTCTCCGATTGTATTTCTTGATTATATTAGATTCGTTTCTCTCTTGTCTGAGTTGTTTTTCCTCGTCTAGGGGTTAGGAGCAAGACAAAAAATCAAAAGCGTGGAGACAGATTAGGGATGCAGATAGTTGAATTTGTGATTGTGAACTAGAGAGATTGTGTGTGAAGAAAATCATAAAAACTATACCCCTAATTGTCAAGTAGGTTTTCTTTATACTCCATGTTTTGCTACAATTTGTCAGTTTACCGTTGAACAATATCTTCTTTCATTTCATTTGTTAGTGTTTTAATAGCAACCTATATATGTTAAAGTCCTCTGCTGATTTGCTTAGTCCTCATCGTTTGGTTTTAATAGCAACCTATATATGTTAAAGTCCTCTACTGATTTGCTTAGTCCTCGTCGTTTGGTTTTCTAGGGGCTCTTGATTCCACAGGTTATATGATATGGGCCACCAAGAATTGAAGATTCCTTGCAAAACCTAAAACATTAGACAGTATGCTTAATGGTTGTCCAAGGTTATCATTTTTTGTGTTGATATATATAAGATTATGCTTTAATGAAATGTTATTGTATTAACATGAAACAATTTTATTTCAATCAGGCTACTAAGATGAAAGAGTTAGTAAAGGAAAAAAGCCAACATGATTCTTTACTTCATTTGTTTTGTAAAGGTGAAAGGTTTGGTCTTATTTGAAAGATGTAACTGGAAAAAGAAAAATATTCTATATCTCTTTTTCTTTATAGATCGATATAGAATTATAACAGGTTTAGGCTAACACGTTGAAGAGATAAAAGTGTTTGGAGTTCAGCCCAACCAACCCTGGCATGACACTTTTTATCGTGCACTAACAATATCCTTTTTTTTTCAGTTTTGACCCATTACCCAACCTGTCCAATTTACCAATCTTACCACCTCTACAATTTATGTCCATATGTTTTAGGTTGTATCAAGTGTTCAGTGTTCACTATTCTACTATGCTATTATTTATCATGTCTGTAACGGTTTTCATATTTTGTGTTTTAGAACATGTGCAACTTCATTATTCTTTTGTAGACCTGAAAGAGATAGAACATCTATTTTTCAATTATGTTCAGACAATTACATACTGTTGGTGCACTTTCAAGAAACAGACTCAAGTATCACTTTTGAACTTGATACTATGAAAGCCAATAGGTACACTTTCAAGATTTAGATACATTAGGAATGAAGCTTTTATTTGCATCAAGTTGTAATCGAGTTTAGCAGTTATGGCTTTTGGCTTCAGTATTCTTAATTGGGGGCCGGTTTAAGTGCCACCTAGAAAATCTGTTATGTTTTTGATCGTTGATTGCGTTGATGTAAGAAGCCGGCGACTTTGGGCTAGATGCAATCAATGTAAACCCATCAAGGCCATCATCTTATTTTATTGATTTTCTTTGGTGGGTAATAGACAAAAATGGTTTGGTTGTTCTGATGTAACAGTGACTATTTTTCTGCCTAAGTTCTGATGTCATATGGATTCCGTTCATAAACGGGAGAAAAGTTCTGAAAAACCTAACACTTGAGTTTAACTTTTAGTCTATGCTTAATTAAAAGCTTTCAATATGAAGCTTAGATTTAAATTTGAATAATTCTATGTATTGTGAAATATGCATTTAAAGTATATTATTTTCATCTTTGAGGTCAAATCTCTAAAGCAACATAGTAACTATTATATGGTTAATAATGATATCTTGCTAATGTTTATGTTTGTCTAACTACATGAAAAGGGATAGGCCTTGGACAACTAAGAGAAATTTGTCCTAAATGGGTCATATCATAATTATACCTTATTTTACGTTAACTTTTTTGGGTGCACAAGAGTTTTTGCAACTGTTCTACATCATTAAGTGAATATATTAATGCCTCTAGAAGACTTGCTGAAGAATTTAAATAAACAAAATAATAGAAAGTCAATATGTGCAGTTGACTTAAGAAGGATGTAGTTGTATCAATTTTCAGAATTTGAGATTAAAAGTCCGAATCTGTTGAGTTTCGGTAAACATGTTTAATGTTCAAACTAACCTTAATTTTCAATCTTTTTATACATTATTGTGTATCAACTTTAAAAAAATGTGAGTACAAAGGTCCAAATTAACATAGTACACATTGTTTCTGGAGCATGGACATGCTTCTGTTGTGAACTGGTCAATTGTCAAAGACTCAAATCTGCTTTTAAATGATTTTATATTCTTTTTTTGAGGTTAGATCCCTACAGCAACATAGTAACTTAATTACATGATCAATCATGATAAATAATATACACAAAAATGGACTTTTATATCACTAGGACATCTTCTAAGTGGCTTGACTCATCACTATGATATGATAAATATAGTTTGGATATCATGAATTCATGGGGCATGATTATAAAGTAGTGTGTTATTAAGTATGGATGGACATTAACAGATTGCACAATAAGATATACATGTTTTGCATTCATGAATGTGTATGTGTATAGGCAGATGTTAGCATAAACGGCCATGTTTTACATGTTTAATATGACTTCTTTCATTTCAAAACAAGTTTACGTATAACATCAAATATACAAATTTATATAACAAATATATTATACAACATTATCTTTGTCATTAAACTGATTCTACATCACTATTCAGAGATTTATAAAAGATAAAAGTTTTTTCACATCAAATTATATCGTAAACTTATTCACCTAGAAATATAGCACCATAGTCGACTTATAGTGTTTGATTACACTTACTTATACACCCCGTGCGACACACGGGTTACAAACCTAGTATCATTATATAGAACTTAGGTGAATATCCTCATGTAAATACTTATATGCACTATTGACGAATATATGGTTGATGATTCTAACCTTTTTATGCAAGAATGATTGCATATATATATATATATATATATATATATATATATATATATATATATATATTATATATTAGCAGGGGTTGTATGTAAGTGTATGACTCATGGAAATGAGACTTTGGTAAGTGATTGTGAAGGTAGACTCTAACGGGTCAACGGGTTGGTAAGAATTTCTGGAAAAATTACAATCAAATATTCAAGATTATTCATTGTTCCTTCCTTGTGTTATGATAAATACCACAATGGAGGTCGGTTAGTTGAAATTAGGGGTGTGGATGTTGTGGATGTTGTGGAAATTCGGGCCAAAACTGGAAAACTAGAAAATTTGGCTAAGTAAGAAACAGAGAAAAACTAGCTGAATCCCTAGAAAAACAGTTCCAGGCGTATTGCCTGGAACAACAAAAGTCCTAAGCGATACGCGTGGGCTCATGCGATACGCGAACAACCGATCGCGATACGTGAGGGGCAATTTCTTCCAAATGTTTTAATATTGTTTGTTTTATGCAGTATTAATCACTTGTTGTCGTTCTAGTTGTTATTGTATACCACGTAGACTAACGTGTTACTAGTATTGTGGTAGGTAATGTATCAGAAGGATCAAGCAAGTATCCAAGCCACACTTTTGAAGAACAAACCCCAATGGTGAAATATTTTGGGATCATGGTTGTTTCTAAAACAGTACTTTTTGTATGGATCCCTATGAGGCCTTTAATGATATTGAACCTGATAGTTTTGATAGTCGCACTCAAAGAGTGATGTTGTACTGTGGTAATGCAATGTAATATACTTGAAGATAACTCTTAATCCTTTGGGACCTAATATCAAGCATGTCATTGTTGTCATGAACTGGGTGTGGGTGTTACAACTTGGTGTCAGAGCCACGGTTTGAGGGATTCAAGTGTTGGGAAGAACACTTGGACTCAATCCGAGTGCTAAGGGGTGGAAAATGGTGTTCGGTTCAATGCTTGGTTGCTGCTTAGCGAGGTAAATTCAGTAGTGAGGTAATGTTGTTCTATACTTAGTTTTCATAATTTAGCAAAGCATGAGAGTTAAAGTTGATATAACCCACTTGTAGTATCAAGTGGGAAAAATTTGAAGACTGTTGATTGTTGAAGAAAGAGTGACTACTCTTGGCTAGTAGCTTAAAAGTTGAACAAGAAGTTGAATACTCTACTCACTGTTGCGAGTAGGGTAAAAAGTTGAAATGTTGAAATAACACCATGCTACCTAAGTAGTAAAGGTTAATAAGATGAAAGTTGAAAATTTTTCTCTGTGCTTGTTGTGGCATAGGGGTGCATAAGGTGGCATTGAGTTATTGTAACCAGTCCTACTTAAAGCAATCAAGTAGGATAGGTAGTTGAAATAATAAGGAAAATTGGCTCATATTAATCCCAGTTATTACCTATTGGCCGATAATAATCCCAGTTATGGTTTTTCCCCATAATAATCCCAGTTATTAACATATTGGCTTATATTGATCCGCCGTTAAATTTCGACTAACGGTGTTAGATTTTTGCTGACTGAGCAGGCCACGTAGGATCCAGTTGGCATTTATTATTAAAAAGCTTTAATAAAATTAAAAAATAAACTAATAAAATATCAACTTTGGGAAACCTCATGGGATCTGCTTTACGCTATCGCCGGAGAACTTGCTCGGATGAGGATGGTTGAAGAAGCTGCTTCACGCTACTCTGGTTCTAACAGAAACTTCCTAGCCGCACAACCACCGCGTGAAATTGGAGCCACCGACCGCCATTATCAACAACTTCAAGTTGCTCAGGTAAGTGAGAACTCTTCAATTTTTAATTTCAATAATAATAATAATGTGTGGTTTATTTCATTTATTTTACTGTAGTTTTAGAGGTTGAAACAAGAAATTGCAAAGCAGCAGTACCTCCAAATGATGCTACAAAACAGAGCACGGAATCTGAATGAAACCAGAAGCTGCCGGCCGGCGGCTCCGCCGTTATCTGTATGGCCTACTTCTCAACAATCTCAACAGCAGCAGCGTCACCCAGGATCCGGCGACTCCATCCAACCTCTAGGTTTCAACCTCCGGCGAACCTGCAACAAACACCGACGACCTTCTCGCTCCCTTGTTCGAGCCAACCCGGCTGCGGCACTGCTGTGGTGCACTCCGGCGTCCGGCGAAGCCACCTTTGGTCCAACCTCCATCTTCCTCCCTTTGTTTCTAAGTTCCCGAGTACATTCCTGATTCACGGCAGTGCCCCTGTTCTGCTCTAATTCAGGGGACAACAGCGGTGGGTTTCTTCTTCCCGCTCGATTCCGGTGACCATGGTAAGAATTCCCGATTTGGGTTCGGTTTAGATCGAAGTTCTGGGTGTTTAACCCGTGATTAATTTCTGAATTAGTCTGCTATTTTTGTTTAGATGATATAGTGGTGATTGATGATGAATGGATAGTCTGATGATGCTGCTGTGACAATTTTGGTTATTAGTTAATGAATTGGGATGAAATGAATGATGTTTATGGTTAGATGATGTTGCAGGTGGTTTGGAATTGTTTAGTTTCTGAATGGAGACGGGAAAGGTGGCTGTGGCGAGTCTCCGACCACTGGAAAACGGTGGATGGCATTGGTAGTCAACTGTTAGTGACGATAGATGGTGGTGATAACGGGTAGTTACTTGATGCAGTCGCCGGAGCGATGGCGACGAGTTACCCGTCGCTTCCGGTGAACTTTTGGATGGTGGCGAATTCTAATAACCACGGACGTTTCCAAGTTGATATTTTATTAGGTTTTTATTTTATTTTTCTAATTTTGTTAAAGCTTATTTAATAATAAATGCCAACTAGGATTTTATGTGGCTTGCACAATAAGCAAAAATCTAACACCGTTAGTCACATTTAACGGCGGATCAATATAAGCCAATATGTTTATAACTGGGATTATTATAGGGAAAAACCATAACTGGGATTATTATCGGCCAATAGGTAATAACTGGGATTAATATGAGCCAATTTTCCAAATAATAAAGATGTTAGTTGATGTAAATCGTCCTACTTGAAGCAATCAAGTAGCATAGGTAGTCGAATCATTAAAGTTGCTAGTTGTTGTTGATGTTGCTAATTCACTTCTTAATTTTTTCAGTTGACATGGTGAATGAAGAAGATAATGCCGGAGCTCTTCCGGTTGCTACAGTTGAATAAATTCAGAAAAGAGTTTCTGATGAGGTTAAAAAGGTTGTAGATACTGCCATGCGGGTCAATATGGACCGCTTGGAAAGTACTCCACTAGAAGTGATTGATAGAAAACTTGAAGATTTGAAGAGTAGCCTCAAGAATGAGGAGACCCATGCCAAAGATAAAGGGCGATGTTCGTACAAAGACTTCATGGCATGTAAGCCTCCCATCTATATGGGGGAGACGAAGCCTATCATTTGTCACCGATGGATTACTGATATTGAGGCGGTCTTTTAAAGAAGTCACTGTGACCCCGCGTACCAGGTAGTTTATGCAGCTGGACTACTTAGGTCGTGAGCAAAGGATTGGTGGGACATGGTACAGGCAGAAAAGGGGAAGGAAGCTATTGGGGCAATGACGTGGGAGGAGTTTAAAGTTCCATTTATGGAACATCACAATCCTCAATCCGAAGTTGATAAGCTTCAAGATGAGTTATGAAAGTGTGTGAGCGGTGGATCGTCTACTCGATCGTATCGAAATCTATGTTAAACGGTGAACAATCCAAGCTAAAACACGATCAGCTGAACTCAGGTTCGGACAAGGTTCGTGTGAGTCCGAACTGGGGTTCGCCTAGAGTTCGGCTCAGCACAAACTAGCATCACTTTATCTTGTATTTGATACTTCACATGACGATCAGGAACCATGTATCAACAAACTCCCCCTCGACATGTGGAGTATCAGCTTCCACAATAGCTTGTATCTTCAACCAAACTCTTCTTCAACTTGATGATGAGTCTGATTTCGAATACTTGACATTGTAGCTTGTGTAAACTCTTTATCAACAATCTTCAGAAGACTTAAAGTTGTGATGTTCTCTTTCCACTTAGAAACCTACCAACATAAATAATCTTGGCGCAAAACGTCTCTTCGAGACTCCAAGATATATTAATTTTGAATTTTGATTTCGTATTACGTGTTGATCAATAAAAAAGAAATAAGAAATAAAATCTTTTTGAGTTTTAGAAGCATTATATCAAAACACACCTGAAATCTTTTTGGTATTTTCTGATATGAAATATAAATGCAATACATAATCAAACACTAATTTTGTCATTTGTGAGAAAGATCACAACTTGGGATCATATTGAACATAACATGCTGAACTACACTTCAATTCCGATTATTGTAGCACATAAGCAATCAGATATAATTTGTCCAACCTCAAACTCAGGCACAATCATATTCATAACATCTGGATATGTTAAAGTATTGATTAGATTTGCATTGACCAGTGTACCCCACACTATCAGACATACTCAGATATCCTTTTGCTTATCATATTTTGTGATTTCACTTGTGATTTATAACACAGTGATTGTATACATGACATAGTCAACTGTTTTCCATGCAAAAAGAAATAAAAACGTTAAATCGTCTACCTTAAGGTCAATCTTTCGATACGCAAATAAGGCCTCGGATTTAACAAAATAAGAAAAATAAAACAAGTTGAAATTGTAAAACTCTTATCCAACAGAATGTCTGAGAAGCTGATTAAATCCGAAAAAGAATTGGATGAAGCACAGAAGAAGATATCAAATTTAAATGTCGAGATTTTGGATCTTAACAGGCAGTTGAACAATCTGGAAAATTTGCATTCTTTCACAAGTTACTTGTGCAAAGATGATAATTTCAAGAAAGTTTTTGGAGGAGAAGAGCATAATCAAATTCGCATCCGGTTATTCAAACTGATCCTATGGCTAATGTCTAACATTCTGATGCAAAACAAGATTATTCAGAATTTGCTGCTGAAAAGCCTGTAAAGAGGAAAAATCAATATTCCAAGTCATCGAACAAGACAGTGGAGAAAGAAACTAAATTTGTATCTAGAAGTACCTTATTGGATGGAGAAGTTTCTTGTGGAAAAATGGTTGAAAAGGATGAGAAGATATTGAAAGAAGAAAAAGTTGTTGCTGAGTTCGTTGAAGCTAATAATCTTAAGAGTATTAAAGCTTCGCTTAACCAAGTTGCTCAAGCTGGAACTTCTGGTTCTCAGGCAGAAGTGTCAAACCTACCAGGTTATAAACATTCGGGTTTGGTTAGTGAGAATCAGAAAATTGAGAAGAATGAAAAGAAGAATATGTTAAAGAAGTTTCAGAAGGAGAAGAAAGGTGTCTCTAAAGCTGTGAAGGATACAAATCTTGATCAAATATATCATCTTGCTCAGGTCTTAGTGTCTACAATGGAAAAAGGATTCGGGAGTAAGAAGCAAAATAAGAATTCTTCTGAAAGTTTTTCTAGAATTGGTCAACAATCACAAGATTTTTCTTCATCTGGCTCGAATTCTACTCCTAGAATTCCAACTTCAAAATGGGTGCACAATAATCGGTTTTAAGCTTTTAATGATTTTTATGACTATATTAATTCTGATTATGTGTGTAACGCCTTTCAGTACAAAAAGAAGTCAACAAAGTCATATCGATTGTGCTATCAATGTCGCCAAAAAGGCCGCATGGCACAAGATCGTCCTGAAATGGCTAAAAGATTGTTTTCTCATAAATCTGCCACATTCATCAATTTATCTGGCAGGGTTTTTACTGAGTCAACACATATACAATTTTTTTCTCAAAAGAAACAATTTTTCAAATTTGATTCAAGTGTAGGTGGTTCATCAACAGATGATGACTCATTAAAATCTGATAAACCAGAAATACACTGGTGACCTAAGTTGGTCAGCAAGGTTGCTAATGATTTTTCTGAGGACACTGGCCGGCCAGAAGCTATATGCTTTGGGTCATTTATCAACTGAAATTTTTTGTCCAGTTTGCAGGTTTCTTCGAGAAGACATGTCGGTGATTGTGAAGTTCAAGCTTCAAGCAGTTGCTGATGGCGGAGTCTCCTGCGTGATTTAAGTTCAATGATTCATATTTCAAAACTGAAATATTTCTGAAAGCTAAAAAACTGAAAGGTATTAGTTCGACAGGTCAATTTTCTTTCTTTACATTCCGTATGTAGTTTGGGGGGAGAATATTGAAAAATCAAAAATAGTGTCTTTTTGTTTTTGTTAAAATGAAAAATCCAAAAATAGAGTTTTCATTTTAAGGGGGAGAAAGCAATAAAAAATACCAAAACATTGAAAAATGATAAATTTATCCGACAAAATTGAGAAATGATGGTACATTGGCTTACATGTCTGGCTCATGGATAAAATTGATGAAAAAGCCATAAGATCACTTGCTTGATGTGCTAGGTGGGCTCGGCAAATCATAAAGTATATTGATGTGATATACATTAAATCTTATGCTTGACCGAGTGGACAACATCTTGATGCGTATCTTGAAAGATCGATCTTAAGGTAGACCATTTAACGTTCTTATTTCTTTTTGCATGGAACACCGGTTGACTATATAATGAATACAATCACTATGTATTAAATCACAAGTGAAATCACAAAGTGTGATATTGAAAACATATCTAAGGTATGTCTGATAGTGCAGGTACACTGGTCAAAGCAAATTAGTCAATACTTTAACATATCAAGATGTTATGAGTATGATTATGCATGAGTTTAAAATTGGACAAATTATACCAACAATCAACATGGCTTATGTGCTTAAGTAATTGAAATTGAAGTGTAGTTCAGCATGTTATGATCAATATGATCCCAAGTTGTGATCTTTCTCGCAAAGAAAAAAATAGCGTGAGATTCGGTATTTCATTTTTGCATTGCATATCTGAAAAAACCGAAAAGATTTTATGTGACATCCGAGAATTCCAAGGTTAACTTCCGTTAGACAATCTCCGTTAGTTACGTTATAAGTGTTAACTTAGTAACTAATGCTTAACTAGGTCGAATACGTCCACGACCTTTGGTTGATCACCGAACCCGTCCATATGTGTTATGTGTTCATTTATTTATAGTTATTATGTGCAATGTGATTTAAATACATGATCTAGTATTATGAATAGCTTGACAATTCATGAACCGTGCTTATCCTGCTTAGAATGTAAACTGGTCACTTTTGGTTTCCAGCGAAACTACCGGGCGAAACTATAGTGTCGCTCGGTAGCCAAACCATAGACTTACAGAGCCAGTTTCGCTTGGCCAGCGAAACTGCCAGCGAAACTAGCTCCTGTTATATAATGACATAAAACCCTAGAAGCCTCATTTCTTGCACCTTTTCTCCAAAAACACACACACTCTCCTGAAACTTCTGGACCAGCTGAAAAATCACCATTTGCTGCTATCATCTCTGTTGGTAGAGACCATCCATCGATCCTAGATCAAACCGTGAGTCCCATGACCATACTTTATGCATTTTCAATGTGTTTTACTATAAAGCATGCCTAGATCTCCATAGAATCGTTAGATCTTCTGATATGATGTTTAGGAAGGCTAGATCTATCATAAAGTCTGTAACTTTACGTTTGAAATCAAACCATAATGAAGATTCATGCTAGTTAGGTCATTTTAGGTTTAAAATGTGTTTTTGGTGATTTAAATGTGAAAACCCATGTTTAAGGTGTTAAAACTTACTGTTTAATGTTGGTAAATGATTATGCATGCTAAATATTGAACCACATGAAGTATGAAAGCTGTTAGATTGATTTTTAGGCTGATTTGTGAGTTTTTCGCGACCAGCGACACTGTGTGTTCTCTGGGCGAAACTATACAGCGAAATTGCTTATGCATCCAGCGATACTATGTAGCGAAACTGTAGTGTCGCCCACAAAACTAAGTAGACCTGCTCGAATGAAACTACCGAGCGAACCAACCTGAACGAAAGTTCAAACCAGTTTCGAGCGAAGCTATGCTAGCGAAACTGTGTCAACAGTTTCGAGCGAAACTAGCAAGCGAAACTGTGTCATCGGGTACTGCCTAGCGAAAGTGTTGCCCGTGCACACAGCGAAACTGTGCAGCGAAACTGCATAGCGAAACTATAGCGAAACTGTTAGCGAAACTGAGACCAGACCAAAACCCAAACTTGTGCAACTTATTTGAATGTTATGCCATGACTTACATGATTGTGCAATAATGAAACATGCCTTGATTTCTGAATTATGTGAACCCTTGTTATGATCAACCATCGGTGTCGTGTGTCGATATGTCGTGTCATAGTTCCAACGTGCTATGTTATGGGCCATAGTGACGTAAGTTAAAGATTAGACACAAAACTAATACTTAAGACCTAAACGTGTTCTTAGGTCTTCGATAAGCAAACAATATTTGGATTACTTAGCAAGAGTAGCAGTGCAACCAAAGGTGAGTGTCACTAACCCATTTACCGTGAACCCGTTCGGGTCACACTGAATAACTTAACGAAAAACAATGCTGACAACCTTATAAGTGCTATGCACCTCTCTGATGAACTTGAGAACCTAGGAGTGCTTGGCACCCACTTGATGAACTTGAAGTGTTTTATGGGAGACACTTGTGAAACAAGTAAACAACTATTTCTAAAACAAAACTGAAAATGTTTTCGGGATTCATGAGAACCCAAAGTAAACCATTTTAATATGGCTAGTGTAGGTTAAAGTCTAAACCACATGATATCACATGATTTCTAAGGATTGCCTTATAACTGAAAAAGTCCTCAACTTAATTGTGCCATTAATTGTAAAGCGAGGGGATGTTGGGTAGATCTACTGGAGTTTGACAAAATCCGCCTCGTGACACTGGAGGTGCACGGAGGTACAATATCAGCCTATCTGACCGTGATCCCGAGAGGACACGGGGGAGGCAAAGCCGCGATGACGTAGGTCCGCAAAACAAAATAGATGATGGCAATGCCACTACAATAATAGTCAGCTTTGGTACAAACTTCCTTAGTGCATGGAACAACGGATTAGCTACCCGCGATATCGGTTGAGCACTTTAACTATACCAAAAACTAGTACATACCCGATAACGTATGTTACGGACATTACTTTCACTAAACCACAATACCATGTCTATGGACATCACTAAGCATTGCTTTTCACAAATAACTACTTCATAAGTATATGTTGACACGATTATGATTATGAGACCTGGCCACTGCGTGACAAGCCCACTGTGAACTCACCAACCGTTAGGTTGACACTTGTATGGTTTTCACTTTTGCAGATCGCTGAGGAGTATTCCGGAACGGGTTGGCATGGCACTTGAAGACATTTTATTTTGGTTAAACTAAATTGAGAATTTAAAACAATGAATTTGTAAAGCACGTGGTTAGTGCTAAGATAATACTTTTCCGCTGCGTATTTTGAGACTTTATTTATGACATGTGTTTGGATTAACTCTGATTCGTTTAGTATTTGTAACTAATGGTTGTGGTCCTGGTTTGCTCGCACCCCTTAACGGTATAAACTCCGTTAGTGGTTAATTGGGGGTGTGACATTTTAGGTGTGTTTTAGCATAATCTTAGAAAAATCAAAAAGATTTTTAGTGTGTTTTGATATAAAGTTTCAAAAAGCCAAAAAGATTTTGTTTCTTATTTTTTTTCGACCAATCGATACGTGTTACAAAACAAATTTTTCGAAATCAAAATATCTTGATTCTCCGAAGGAGATTTTTGCCCAAGATTAAATTAATGTTGGTAAAAGAAAAAGAAAAATCGCACTTTTGTCTTCTAATGTTGCAAGTTCTGTGTGTCAAGACTCAAACATGGTGAAAGGGAGAGTTATTTGAATATTTTCACAAAGTGGATCTTGAAGTTTAAAGATGATCAAGTTCTCATCCAACCATACAAGCTCTACAACTAGCAAGAAATTTAAAGTTGAGGATCTGATGCAGTTATGCTGAAGATTAGAGACTAGAAATTTAGTTAGAATAGATACATCACACATTAAGGGGGAGTCTGTTAGAGCATATTTTGGTGTCTCGTGTGAAGCATCTAGAATGAGCTATTGAATGAGTTAGTGAGTCCACGAAGTGACCCACGAACCATGGGTTCGTGACTTACTATGGTTCGTTAGGCAGCACTTAGTATAAATAGGTTCATGTGCATGTTGCATACAAGAACAGAACCATTCTGAGTGAGCTTAAGTGTGTAATCTGTGATGTTTCTCTCTCTACATCTCTGTAACCATTCTTAGTGAATTCAATATAGCAAAGCTTTGTTTAGCTTGTGTCTCATTGTTTTGATCAATTGAGTCAGTGGTAAGATCCATTGTTGGCTTTACACTACCTCAGTGGAACCTCGAGTGTGTGACGTCTCCGGCAGTATAATTAATGTTCCGGTTGTTGTACCCTGGGAGACAAATAAGTGCTCGCGTGGAAACCCACAATATGTTTTGAGGGACCGGGTCTAACCTAATCCTCAACCACCGCTAACCCCATTTTAATTTGTCTTTTATGTTGGAGCGGAGCGGCATATGTGAAGGCTCAAGAACGAAGATTTGAGGATTATGAACATACATAGTTCTTAAACCAAGAACTTCATTAAAAACGTAAACACTTAATTTGTCAATAAACATATATAGTTTCTAAACCAAGAACTTCATCAAAAACGTGCAACGTGATCTTTCAAAACTATTTAAAAACATAACACTTTCAGATGTCAAAAACACAATTCTTCTAACAAGGATGCCAGTCCTGGAGTATAGGTACATTGAGTGAGTTCTAAGCTTTATACGTAGAGTACACACAAAACAAGTATACATATAACTTCATTTACTTCACATTATAACAATCGATCCAACATAATAAGTCCGCCCTTATTGTCTAAAGCACACGGTCATGGCCTTCATACAGGCCAAGAGGACTACATGGCTTGGACTTATTTCTTGCAAAATAGCCCAAAGGCTGCCTGACTTCTTTCTTTCCAAATAACCCGAAGGCTACCGGACTTCTTACTTGCTAGATACCCGAAGATGGTTTGGACTTCTAACTTGGCAGACAGACGATGCTAGACATCTTGTTATTTTGATTGGCAGTCTCATCATCCATACTTTTATTCATAGATAGGCATACATTCTTTAGATTAGACATTCATCATACATACATAACATACATAGCTTGGTCGAAAGTTTTGGACAAAACTTTCAATCAAAACTTCCTAGTCGAAAGTAGTCAGGTCATAAGTGTTCGATTCAATATTATTTGGGACGCTATAAGATCAATTATTGTTAGTCATGTCAGTATATGTTAGCGTTTTGGATATATAGAACCAACAATCTCCTTTGTGTTGTATTGAGAATAATAACAAGAATTACAATAGGATGTATACAGACTGAAAGGTGCGATAAACCCTATAAGTAGAAGCCTACCTCTACGGTCCAACTAAAACAGGGTTTTCTAAATCGATCTTTAAACCAAACACTTTCAATCGTTGTGATCAGACTTCACTTAACAAACCCTCAACCAATGTTGTAATGAAATGTGTGTGCCACCCTCTAGTCCAAACATCATCAACTAACAGAATGCCTTGAAGACAGTTGAAGTGTTTATTCATAGAACAAAGGAATCAAAACTGTAAAACCCAACCGAATTAAGTGTTCTACACCTTGAGTAACATAATACAATTGATGTGACATAAAATCTTTGATATCATAAGAGCCTTATTCAACATAATAATCCTAAATCTCAGAAAAGATGCCAGCTATAGTAGCATAGAACAATAAGTTAAACAAGCCAAATATGGAGAATCAACATCCAAAAAAAATCTTAACATAGATTCATAGGCATCTTTGGATCTCAAGTGTCAAAAATGGCACCAAAACTGGTTATTTTGCTCAAAAAACACAAGCAATTTCAGTAACAGACGGAAAAAAAAACACCAGATTTGGCAAACTCTGGAAGCCAGAAGGTACAAAAAGTCCAAACTGTTTTCACTTTGATATAAGAAAAGGATCATATCGTCCAGGAACAAAAATAAAGAAACAAGCAGGGTCAAGGAGACTTGCTATGGAACATCTTGTGCAGTTGCATGATGACAAAGAGTGTGGTTGCAGTTCCATCGCGTTAGAATTTCTTTAACATGTGCGAAACAAGTCCATCAGAGGCTGCTTTTGTGCTCAGAAAGATAAACCATGTTGTTTTAAGTTGACCAATAACATTCTGAAATAGCAAAAAGGGACGTAAGTGTGCCTTCTATGCCCACATTAGTAGTTCGTACACCGGCATTGAGTTCTCAAGTTTAAAAAGTAATTATAATATTATGGACCAATTTGGATTGTATTTAATCTCAAGTCTATATTGTTTTTATCTAAATATTAGGATTATTAGTTGTAGTAATATTGTTCAATGATCACAATTAGCACATTACATATTTGTATAGAAAGATAAAGACTGGACAAAAAGATTTGATTATCCCACCAAACCCGACCCATAGTTCAAAGCTGGTTCAGCTTGACCTGTTACTCGACTCAACCATCATGCCACGGTGCCACTTCTGTAATATATAGCATCTATGATGTTTCTTGAGCTCAAGAACACGCCAAAGTAACTATTACACAATCTTTTTACTTCTCTCCTCTCTTGAGGTGTATATTTTTTTTCCTTTGTCTCAATACAAACTCTTGAACAAGTGTAGATTTAAAAAAAGCAAAGGAGCTTCGGAAATACCTTTAAAGTGGAGCAGTTTAATGCGAGCTATCTGCAGGATGATTTGAAGTCTGTTTGGAATCGATGCATGGAGTTAGAGGAGGGAAAGAAGGAACCGCCTTCAAGATGAACTTTCTGCCACTTTTTAAAGTGCTTGAACCAAGCTCATGCAACCGAATTCTAGGTGGAGAAATTCGCTTCTTATTTGGTGATGATGATGCTACTTTCATCTTACTATGTTGTTGGATGGCAGAATCTTTTAGTATATTGGGTGTATCATCGTCAATGATGGTAATAGACGGTTTTCCCCCACCAAACAGAGTCACCGGGGTGACAGAGGAGCCACGGAAACCAAGGGATGAAAACCTCGTTCGGCTAGGAGGTGGCAATTGAGATCTTGAGGTGCTTGACCAGTCTCCAGGTGAAAATTCATCCATAAATTCACCATTGGGATAAGATTCTTGATCCATTTTGGAAATCTTGTTACTTGCTTCTGTCATCCTGTCAAAGCTAGAAGAATCATCAGGAGATTTGGGGGTGGTGGTCAGATACAGAGGGCATTCAAATTCTGGTGATGGGACGTATCCTTCAGGAAAAACACGAGCTTCTAATGCATTGTTTGCGTGTCTAAACAAGAAAATGACATCTCAGGCAATATTTCATGATTAATATGCACATCTGCTTAAACTTGGCTAAAAGATTATGATTTACATCTTACGTTGAACCCTGAAACGATGGTGTCTGAGGAGCCAAATTCTGGGGTTTGGTGAACTCAGGAAGAGAGGATCTCGACCTAATGGGAGCCACTTTGAGTTTTTTGTCACCAAATGAATCACTTACACTCTCGTTAACAGATTCTATGCCAGTTTCTCTAATCATGCTGTGAACTGAAATGGATGACATGAAACTGTGATGATTAGAGAAGCAACAAAACAATCACAAGTTCGTAATAAAAAAAAAATGTCACTCCACTAGTCATACACACTACACACCACAATAAACATATGCCCTTGATGTTTCAACAGAAAATGATTTGAGGTAATCACATAAAATATCCATATTTCAAGTGAGAGACACGCCTGAGACAAGTCATCATGATCAAATGACTTGTGATAAAATATCTAGCTATACATATTAACTTTGGCATCATATGTTTTAATCAATCAAGTAATGTGATAAGGAATGACAACCCAAAGATGGTAGTTTGCATATTTATGAAACAATTGTTGCCATGAATATTTATCTATTACCTCCTCTTATGCCATAAATATTTTGACACCCTTCACAACGGCATCCTTCAGAGCATCCAACATTAGCCTATTGAGATAAATTCACTTAATACAATAGAACATGATTGCAGGGGAAAACAAAGAGTATCTAACCTGAACTGAGCCATATTTACCTGATAACATTCACAATACTTTTTCACGCACATTGACTTCTTGCAGTTGCAACCCCTTTTGTGTCTTCCTGCAAGAGGTGTCATTTGATCTTCATCCTCCTGTACACAATAGTAGTATTCATAGTTGTCAATAAATGAATTAAGCAGGGCGTTTGGATGTGTACTTTGGAACTGATTAAAATAAATATAATAATCTAACCAGCAACAATTGTATGGGTTGCAAGAGATGCTGTTTGAATGCTTCTGTGTTTTGAAGTTGTAATAATCAGATAATTAGTTGTTTTAAGTGCTTGGTCATTCTCATTCTTTACGTAATAGCTAAATCAAAGCACCAAAAACTACTTTCTTTTATAACATTATTAAAATTCTACATTTGAGGTATGACAATCAATTTTTATATTAACTATAATAATACTGTCTTGAGGTTCTGTTGATAAATTTTCAAAAAAACCTATCATCTAAAATTTCATAAATGATCTTTTACCATAATGCTATAGAGAAATGAAAATGAAACATGACTATGACTAGTTACTGTTTGCTATGTCTTTTAGTCACATTAATTAATCAGTTTCATACCATCAACTGCCTTCTTGGAGATTGTGCAGAATGAGGAATGATCTTAGGAGCAAATGCAAGTGGATCCCGTGATTCAATTTGTTGCCGTGTCTCAAGAACAGTATTTTCATATTCAGGTCTATTGAAGCAGCCTTGGCAAGAACAAGAGTCGGCACAATAGATTCCAGCAGCAAAACAGTCACAGTATCTGCAAGAGAAACCGTTTATAATCCTCAATTTCAATGTAAAGTGAAATGTTTGATTGACGTACAGTTTCAAACACTTGGTCTTCTTACAGTTGCAGTTCTTGCAACCATCACCACTGCCCTCTGTCTTCTTTCTGAAACAAACAGACAAACACATGAACATGTGTAGGACACCGCACTGCTTATGCTCGACAGTTATAAAAACACATGAAGATAATGCAAGGAACAACAAGCTTCTTACGCAAAGTAGTTGGAGAAGGTTAAAAATGTAAAGAAAACAGGTAGAAGCAGCAACTTTTAGCGATTCACTAATAAACGGGGTCTATCACGTGAATAAAATAATAAAAATAACTATAAGGAAAACGTTTAAAAAAATCAAACAGAATGGAAGTTGCCAGAAATGATATCAATTGTAACTTATATTATTAAAATAGGGGCATTTACATATATACCCTTATTAAGTCATTTTATTACATATATACCCAAGCCTAAACCTTAATTACATATATCCCCTTTCTAAACCATATATATTACATATTTACCCAATTCATTTAAAAAAACTTATTAAATGACTATTATACCCTTAATGAGTATTTACATATTTTACGTTATTAATATCATTAATTACATTTTAATTAAAAAAATTAACTATAGTAACTCTCATCACTTACTTAGTGAGCAAAGGAGCTAGAACAAATCTGGATTAAAAATTGCAGGACCCACATTTATATATAGAACCAAAATTAAAGCTACAGTTTCAAAAAATTTCTTGGCAGAACCAATATACAATTCCAACCAAAATAATAGAACTAAACATAAAACTTTATTTAGTTATATTGGTGTCCACTGTTTCAATCTTCGAGAAAAAAAAATCCAACAAAAAATTAGAACCAAACATAAAACTTTAAAATTGGGAGAACCCATATGCTCCGGTTGAACATCAAAAAAAAAAAGACAGGAACTATATGCACCTGTAATAAAATCGATACACCTGATGCTAGTGTAGAAGATCAAAGAAAAACAAATCGTCAGAGTGTTGGAGAAGGAGAAGGAAGCGTCGTGTAATTAATTTTCTGTGCTATAAAATTTTTATGTGTTTCTAAAATATAGAAGGGTACATGGGTAATTTCATAAGGGGAAGGAGATATATGTTACATTGTTATTATAACAGTATAGTTTTAATTATGTTTTTGGATTTAAAGGAAATGTTATGTGCTACCTCACCATTGATTTTGCCAACATGGTAAAGTTTATAGAAAGGATAGCAAAATATGAACATAAGTCGCACATAGTAAATTGGAATACCTAGCTGGTAAAAAAGATTAGATTATCATTAGTTTCTGTAATCATGTTTAAAAAATTTATTACTTTATGAACTTCAAAAGAGATGGACAAACAGATGTTGACCAGTCAAGCAAATCCTCCCAACTCACCCATCTTGCCACCTGCCATAAATCTAGCATAATGAAGGATTATATCTGTCAAAACGCATGAATAAATATACCTTCTCTTTTTGGGATTTGATCTGCTGTATGCACCAACTTGTTCAGAGTTAAGGCTCCCCTGATCAAACTTTTCTTGATATACAACCATCTTCATGGACTCTGCATTATTGTAAAGAGTTTGACGTACATATTCCTCACTTGTAGCTGAAACATTCTCCACTAAATTTGAATTGGATGAAACTGAAGGGCACTGCGTGTTGTTATCTTGCGTTTGAGAACTGATAGATATCAACTTTTTCCCTCCACCACTCAGATGTCTCGAAGGCATGGCACTAACAATGCTATTTAAGTGCAAGCCTATACCCGAGGGCTTGGAAGCATTTACAGCAGAACCCCTAGTAGTTTGAGACATAGAAGAATCTAGAACTTCTGATATTGCAGCAGTTTTAGGTGGATTGTGTGAACGAAGATCATTTTCGACAATATTGTCTTCAGATGCCTCAAATAGAAGGCGTCTTCGCTTGCCAGGTTGAGTTTGACCAGCCTAAAATGGGTGTTGTGAACATTGTAATTCCAGATGACAACACATTAAGTTAAACTTTTACAAATAATATTGAAAGAGAAGCAGGATGTAGTTTTTTATAGTACAAGAATAAGAGAATTCTACTTATGCATCCTTTTAAGCATAAGAATATCGTGACCAACATCACATTATTTTCATCCATATGACTGAATACAGGGAGGACTTGGTTTGAAAAAAGGGCCCCAATTTAAGGCACTTTAAACCAGAGTACCTTGTGCTATCCCACAAAAGCATTTTAATATGTACACATAAGCATATGTGCAGAAATAACGCCACTAATTTGCTCCTAAGCCTCTAGAATATTACTAGATTGATTGTGACCTAAGGTTTAACTGAAAAGAATTGCTAAAGCGAATATTCCTCAAAACAAACTGAAGACATTTATTTTCAACCAAGTTGCAATGAGTGTTATATTTGGGTGAGGAATGACAAGTTTTCTATCAGATGGTTTCATTAGGCTCACTATTCAACCAGTCTTAAGACTTCAAAGGTTTTCTATTGTACTTGACTAGATCCCATTCTCTTGCCATGGTCCTTATACCCAAAAACAGAGATAAATTTAAAACCAAATAATAGCATTGATATAATTATACAGCATAAAAGTAATTATAGACTAAGACTTTTGCGCAATACTATTCTGTATTCTCTTAAAGAAGCAAAGGGCACAACTGATAGGCTGATCTGAAATATGATTCAAGTTAGTCATATTAAAACCTACCTGAGCCACTAGTGGTTGGTCATATTGTTGGTCCACAGATGTGAGATTTTGGCAAATATTAGATTGCAAGCAACTCCTGTTTTTTCCATCATTTTCAACATGTTCGGGACAGGACAATTCATGGTCCTCTTGTGCTTGCTCGACTAGTGCAGGTGAAGCCATCACGTTATCATCTTCATTATCAGAGGTTTCCAAATATCCCTCTGGGTTCAGTGAATCAGTCATTCTGGTAAGGGCGTCTTCAGAATTTTTCAAACATGGATTTTCCATATTTGGACCAGTAGTGTTGTTATCTTCTCGAGATAATATATGGCCTTCAGTGCTGAAGATAATGAAAATTTGAAAAGTTAGGGTTCATGTTATATAAAAAGCAATATGTATGAGCTTGATATCCAAACAAGATTTACCTTTTTAAATCAATAGACCGTCGATGTGTATGAATTCGTTCAGATGTGAATGTGAGGGGAGGAGAGTTAAACCCAGGAAAGACTTGAATCGTTGATGTCCCCTTGACAGGCTTTATAGGAGAGAGATTGTTGATGTAATTAAAGATAGGGGAGTCCTGAAACACACATGACAAAAGTAATAACATTTCAACTTCAGAACAATAAGTTCTGTGAATAATACAGAATTGTAGGGGTCCAGCAAATCCAATCAAGTAAAAGTACCATAGCTCAATTGATGGTCAAGTGACCTTCTAGCACTTAATCAACAAACTAGGGACTTAGGAAGAAGCCTACAAAGACCCGTAAGGGACTAAATGTTTGTAGGTCAACCCAACTTTTTGATATGTACTAAAGAAAACACTTTTCATCACGAGGCAACCAGATTGACAAGTAGTGTTTTCATTTAATGTGGTATGGTTGTGTAAAGAATAACACAAATACTTTCTATAAATTCATATATACAAAACAGTGTCTCTGATATTGTTCTTTTCATAATTATTGGTCAAAAACCCCAAAGTATTTGCATGACAATCGTTTCATCCATTCTTCACAAATAAACAACATAGACCATATCCTTCTTTTTTCACTTTTAGGACATCAAACCAATTTCAACCCATAAGAGCATTGAATTAGTTGTGTGTGCATATTAGCTTCACAAACTCAAGGTCTTTAGTCATCAACTGGTAAGGATAAAGAAACTAAAGCTGGTTCTATAAAAACGGAACCAATTTAGAATACTAGCACATTAATACTGACCAGAAATGATGTTCATATATAGATTATCATCCTATATTAGCTTCTAGATACACAATTTGAGAAGATAATTATCAAATACAAAATGAACATGCTCAATAACTTCCCAAGCTTAACAATTACCTCTAAAGCACTACATTTAACAACCTATAATACAAACTAAAACTTGGTAAGCCATTTTCAAGATTCAACATCAAGCAAAGAACCAAACACCCATCACCACCTAGCAAAACAAACGACATTTAAGTTTACACCAGTTACTTGCTAAGCAACACATACAACTTGTCATTGCAAAACCATAAACGGAGACCTAACTTCCAAACCTGATGTAGTACTTACACCTCCCAACCTGCAACTTGAAAACAAAGAACCCTAACTTTTGGTATAAGCAAAAAATCATACACTATCCACAAAGAAAAGTAGAAAACCCTACAAAAACTTAGTATATGACTTAAAGCTAGCAGTAACATCATGTGATTCCCAAATACCTAACCTACAACCAAAACTACAAACCAAGTGTCAACCTTCAGAAATGTAAGCAACCAAATCCCAATCATAGAGCCACCAAATTCAATTCTCCTACAAACAAATCAATACCAAAAGCACATCACTAAAAAAATAAACTAATAGACTGTCCCATAACAATTTCATATAAACTAAGAGACTCAAATTACAACTTGTAGTTGCAGAACCATAACCAGGGCCATAACTTCCAAACCTGATGCAGTACTTACATCTCCTAACCTGCAATTTGAAAGCAAAGAGACCTAACTTTTGGATTAAACACAAACTTAAACACTATCCACAAAGAAAACCCCACAGAAACTTAGTAAATGACTACACGCTAACAGTAACACCATGTGATTCGCAAATACCTACAACCAAAACCCACTGTCAACAAGCATAGAGCCACCAAATTCAATTCTCCTACAATCAAATCGATACCACAAACACATCACTAAAACCTAAACCTAATCGATTGTCACTCAAATTCCAAATTCAACTCCGATAAGCAACTTAAACCTAATTCACAACAAACTAGCATACGAAGTGATGTGCAATCGGAAGGTAGTGTAAGCAGGCAATGATTGATGATAGAAATGAGATAATGTTGCATTTACTATGAAAGCAGCGGATTGTGGTGGTTGAGTGGCGGAGGCGATGGTGGATTTATTTAGATTTTCAGGTGGTTCAGGGGATCCCATTTTGTGAGAAAACCCTAATCCTCATTCATATAGTTGTTTCATGCTCCCTCCCTCACTCTAGTTTCTTTCCTGAAATGTGAAATCATTTAAACCAGTTTGGGGTAATTATTAATATGAACGGTAATTGCGCTAATTAAGTTAACGAGTAATTTTGATTTTGATTTTGATTTTGTTTTTTATTTTTATTTTGAGACAAAGAAAAAAATATTGTTTAAATTGAGAGAAAAGTGTGTGGGAAAATAGGGGCGGGATTTGAAATATTCTTCTTGGGCGGGAATTTATTATTATTGGTATTATTTGATTAAAGCTTTGTTGTCTAGAGACAAAAATAAATCTAAAGTTGTATAAACATGTAAGCTAAAATTAAGGTTAAATGACTCCCTTCTTCGTATTTATTTGGTTGTGTATTTGACTTCATTTATACTTTCTTTATTTTTTATTTTTTTCACAACTGAGTTAAAATCATGGCGTGTATATATATACGAAGTGTTTACTTTTATTTATATGTGTCGATGGAAAACACAACAGATAAGCAGCATGAACCTACGTAGTGTCTGTTATATTCGTTGTGTTCATGTATCCGGCTATTTAATGCATAAGAATCTTAGTTTTGTTATTTAATGTGTAAGGCGTTTGAGTTTTGCTATTTAATGTATAATAATCTTAAGTTTTCCTATTTAATGCATAGGATATTGAGTTTTTGCTATATAATCCTATGACTTTAAATTTAAACATTAAGTCATACTTATTTTTTTAATCAGGTGGAGAGATATTGGTATGCCTCCACGGTATATTATTTATAACGAGGATTTAAATATATTTCAGGTTTTCAGTTCATGTTAGTAGTAAGATCAATTGATATTTGTAGTTTGTTGATGAGAGTAATCATGTCAATAATGTTATGCAAAATTTTTAACATTATAAAAAAGTGAGAGCATGACCAATGTCATATCATAGGTGTAAGTGTTCATGGTACTTGAAGGAAAAAAATGGGTAGTCATCGGTTTTGGGTTCATTTATAAAAGGCAAAGTCTTGTACCTCTATAATGATTTAATTTGCAACAATCATAAATTAGGGTGTTGGTAATGACTCACCACACTTTTCATATATTGTATTTCTTTTATCACCTTAGGCCACATCATCTTACCACACTTTTATTATTTTCCTGCATAGTGATTATGCTTCATTTTTTCAATCCCACATTTTAATTTTTATTATTAATTTTTTTCCCACATAATAATTTTATAAAAAAAACTAAATATATATAAATTGGTTTGGTTATATAGATTTAAAGAGAGTTGGTAGATTAATTTAAAAAGGGTTTGGTTATTATTTCTTATAATAGTTTGATTAGCTTAGTTTGTACACTAATATACTATTGTTGAAGTCACATAAGGCATTTCTACATCTATGACTGGAGAGAAAGGGCACTTCATTGTCATCAAGTTGTTATATGTTTGCGCTCTATCTCTTCTTTCTTTCTCTATGAAGTCTGGTGTCTCTCTCTCAGATCCATGTGCAAGAGTTGAAGAATCGAAGAAATAGAGTTAAACATCTTTGGTTTGTGGGGACGCTTGTGTTGCTTCACCTTGGCACATGATCTGCATTTCTCCACTGATGCGAACTCGCTAACAGGTAGATTTCTTACATAATCTCCTTTGGCCAATTTGTTCAGATTCTTTAAGTTAGCATGCCCCAAGTGTAGGTCCAGAAAAACAACCAAATCACGATATTGCTATCACAAACGAGTGCGGAATCCTCGTTAGTGATTGATTCGAGAAGAAAGTAGATGAAATAGACTTGTTAAACAATAAAGATCAAATCTTGAATGAAGAATAATACTTTCTTGAGCTTTAAGAAACTGATCGTAAACACTATGTAGAGAGGAAAATCGGAATCTCCAAAGCTAGGGTCTAACAAAAACTAGTGAGCTTATATACTACTCACTTACAAAACCTAATCCAATCATAAACATAAAACCGGCCCACATGGCCCATATCGTAATCTATTCTAAGCCCATAAGCCCAATAATAAACAAGCCCACATCTAATGTTCATGCCTCTAAAGTATAGCCCAACAATCTTCCCCTAGGCATGAACCATTAGTTCGTCTATGGCAGCAGCAGATCAAATCTGAACGTATGCGCCTCTTTCCTTGACCACCATTCTTTCTCCACGATCAGACCTGTTATGCCATGAAACAATCCCACCCGTATAGCATTCTGCATGTCATGCTCGTCACCAAGAATTGGACGGGATGCCAGGAGCTTGATGTCATTCTCTCCGAACCTTAGCAAATCTACGGGATCATACATTCGGAACTCTCTCATTCTCTTGCAAACAACCACCACTTCATACGTTGTCGGATCAAAGAACCAGCTGTCAAAATTCTTCACAATAGTATGGTCTTCAATTTCATCTAGCATGTTGATGACTCGGGTTCGTTTGGTGGGAGGCACCTCATTTCACCGATTGGTTCATTGGTGACAGGATCAGTTCCGGTTTCGACCCACCTTGCAGCCTTCAGATCAAAGTTTTCAAAATTTTGCTCCATCTGTGCTACCAAGTTGTCGCGAACCAGATTTCCATGATTAGCGTTCCACCTGTTAATGAACAGTGCCCTCAGCAGATTTCTCAATTCTGTCTCGGTCCAGGAGTGGAATTGACCCCTTGATCTGTAGTATTCGACTGGACTATATCCATCTCTTACTACAGCAAATAACTCCTTTTCTGCATCATAATGCCAACAAAGAATTGGTTGTCGGCTTCCTTTCTTGTCTAGCTCACTCTCACCCACATCTATGCTATATTTCATAGGAATAGGTCCTCTGAAAAACTCCTTGAACCAATTCACTTGACCTTCGGGGGCCATAGAGATATATCTTCCACCACGTACATATTCAGACATTTCAATGGTGTCATCTCCTTCATCTTCTTGATTAGCACTTGTACCCTGAACTCCTTGAGATGAGCTTTGGCCAGGGTCACCCGAAGCACTTGTCACCACAGCACCTTTCAATTCATTATACTTCTTTTTCCAATCCATCAAGGCCTCATACAAGTACTTAAACCTATTCTTGTCAGCCACTTCCTTGTCCTTTAATTTTATGTTCTCAGCCTGGAGTGCTTATATCTCAGTCTCTCTAATTCTGTTCTGAGACATCAGAAAGTTAATGTGAGGGTCTGCACTTATCCTCATCTCAATAGGCAGCTCAGCAGCTTGAAATGGGCGGAAACTTGGGATAACTGTTGGTGGCAGACTTGTCCCAGTAGAGACACTCACTTTAACAGGGCTGGGTACTACAACAGTGTTATCAACCTCCAGAGATTGCCTTTCTTCATGAACAGGGCTACGTTTATTCAGAAGAGGACTTTCAGTCTGAACCTGGGCAGGTTGATCTTCAACATTCTGATCCGTTGTATCTTCTTAAACACTTTGACTTTGAGAACTGGACCCTGCTGGATGGACGATCAACAGACTTGAGTTAGTCTTTGTGAACTTGAACTGGATACTCCTTGGATCTGTCCTCTTCCTGGGAGATGGTTCACGAAAGGGGACAGGCTCTTCAAGCATCTCATTCATATTGAACTGAGTATCCAACTCTTGAGGGATGGAGTCACCACTAGAAGACGAATTCAGGACATCCCTTGATCTTTTAAGATTTATAGGTTCTAAGTCCCCATAGATATCATCATCCACATTCCCTTGATCAGCGAAGATGTCGTCCATCACATTTTCTTCATCAGAGGGTATACCTTCTGTTTGATCCAGAACATTTACATCAATTTGTGCTGTCACATCGTGATCTTCAGCAACAGTCACATTTACAGACGGCACATCTGGTTGAGGTTCAGCCTCTGGATCTGACTCTATCACCTGCTCTCTAGCAACTTCAGGAAAGGCACCTCTTTTGGCCCATTCAATCCTTCCCTGAAAGCTGTTCTTTCCTTTTCGGTCTTGTGTCTGCAGGCCAAACACCCCACTATCCATGAATTTGATGTCCAATTTCTCTATTCTTTCATCGATCATCGGGTACTTCTTCATCACCACCATTTGTACGAATCTTGGAGTCATAAGAAACTGATCTCTCGCACTTAAAACTGCATTCCCAACCCAATCTATCAGCATCATTTTAGAGAAGTTAAAGTCCCAGTCTAAGGCAAGTGCTACAAACGCAGTCCCATGTAGCTTGTTCAGCTGATCAAAGCTTGTCCTCTTCCCCAAGAAGGACTTCTGCAGATAATGAGCCAAGCACCTCCAGTAGTGCGACAACAACTTCTTGAAGATAGGAGGGAATTTTCCTTCATATCCCATCAACTGAGCACCTTCTAATACACGAGCCTGTGGGTACTCTATTGGATGCTCAGCTCTGTCATTTATGTTCAATCCCTGTCGGATGTCTTCTTCGAGTATCACAATTTGACGATTCTGAATAGTTGCTGTGATCTTCGTCTTGTCAGCATTCGCCCTTGCTGTTCCCTAGAATTCTCTTACAAGTTGCTCATCGATAAGCACACTTGTCCGCAAAGCATGATTAATCTTGCATACATTCAGCCCAGCCACCAAAGAGTAGAAAAGTTGCATGTGCTTCTCTGGTGGGTCATCAAGATATGCAGGTATACAGTGATCCCTTTCAAAATGAATTTCTTCATCAAGCATGTTTTCTGCCATCTGAAACAACGAGACAAGTGTATCAGGCTTAAATTTAAAATGAAATCGTGTATGTCAACAACATCTTGAAGTTCAATTGAGAGTCAATTTTAACTTGATAATTTCTGAAAAATCTCAATTTACACTTTTTAAAAAAAAAACATTTGATTTTGAATCACCAATTGACACACACAATTAATTTTAACTTAAAAACAATTAAGTTTGATGAGATTTTCAAAAATTAGGTGTATATGATTTTATTATGAGATTAATTAACTGTTTACGATTTTATAATGGGTTTATGATCCTAATACGAATTCACGATTGGGTTAAAATCTAAGTCCAGTCATGAGCCCTTGGTCCAGTCGTAAACTAACAAGTCCAATCGTAATCTCTCGAGGGAACCCAAAGCCCGATTGTAAACGCCGAGAATCGTAAACACTGGATCATAAACTCGGGTCGTGAACAACGATCGTAATCACAAATCGTAAACATCAATCGGAATCTCAGATCGGAAACAACGATCGGAATCTCGGATCGTAAACAACGATCGGAAACCCCAAAAGTCGTCTTCTTCACCGAGCCAATCGTAAACACAGAATCCACCATGGATAAACCTGCAAGAAATTCGTAAACCTGTTAAACACCTCATATGCTCAAAATAAACACCCCCATTACCTTTAATGAGCTGTAAACACAAATCCGACTTCAAACCACGAGTATTTCACACCAAAATACAAGAAAAACTTAGGTTGGTCTCGAATTCTCAAAAATCGCGAAAAATTCGACAAACACAGTCGATTCAAGAGGGGTTTTGAGGGTTTTGTGGTCGGAAATCGAAGACGAAGGCGTTGGTGTGCTTGGATTGCCCAGTGGAGGTCGGAGATGGTCGGGAACAAGTTTTCCGGCAAGACAGTGGCGGTGGTTAGGGTTTCGGAGAGGGGAGGTCGTAAACGAGAGAGTAAGAAGTGAATGAATCGTAAACAGGAGAAGGGTTTTTATACCCTTTTAAAAAATTTCATTTTGAACCCTCCAACTTTGTAAACATTTCAAGTACACCCCAAACCTTAAAAAAATAGATAATTTCTCATAAAAAGTGTTAACTTTGAAGATTTGAGAATTTATGAAGCTTCCCCTCATACTCAAACCCCGAGTATCTGATCTTGATCATAAAAATAAAAATAAATTTTAAACACTTAAAGACTTAATAAATTAAAGATGCACAAAATTAAGGTAATCTAAGGACGAGATAAAAACATACTTACCTTGCATGCCGACCCCACCCCCATGCAAGTCAACCACCACCATCTCCTACACCATACCTGATCATTATCATTTTCCTTTCACCACCTACACACTCCACCACCACCTTACCCAATCCATCACCTCACTATCCCTCCTCCCTCACCTCTCCCTTGACCGAAATTGGCCCCCCTCCCCCTCTCTCTTACGGTTCACGAAAACAAACAACACCACACACACACTTATGATTTAATTCAAACAAACACACAACACTCTTGTCTATCCTCTCACTTGGCTCCAAACCCATACCCCCCCCCCTTTTTGAGCCTGTTTCGAACACACAACCAAACACCCTCCTTAACTTTTTCTTTCTCCACATATATAAACACATTTACACCCATTCTCCCCATTTGTGAAACCCTAATCAAGAAAACCTCCCACTACACCCTCTCTTCTCCCTCCCACCTCACGACTCACTCTCTCTCTATTTTTCGGCCAAGAACCAAGCAAGAGGAGAAGATCCAAGGCACTAACAAGCATCCTCATCACATCCTCATCCTCCATTTTCGATTTCTTCAAGAACCAAGTAAGGTTTATGAGTTTTCCTTTGATGTTCATCTGGCTAGATCATGTTTCTATGTTCATCACCATGATCCATTCACTCATATGACAAGTCTTGATGATTTTGATGATCCTTAGTTGATGAAAGTCTAGAAAACACCTAATCTTTGTTAATTTTTGTTAATGATGTTAGTTTACTAACTAGTTTTAACATGTGAACTTGTTTCCACGTTTTGATGATGTTCTATGCCTTAGATTATGTTTGTAGATGTTATAATGCCTAAAAATTGGAACCTACGGCCTTAGAAATGCTAAACACTCCTTAATCCATGTTTAAAGTGCTTAACTTTAATAGATTTTTGACTAAAAACTCAAGATCCATTTTGGACAGATCCGTAACCCTAGGGACCCATTTTGATACTTTTAAAACAACTTTTGTAAAGGCCCTTTTCTTGTAAATGATCCTAAGTACCTTGTAATTACAAAACATAAGCCGGAAAACCCTAAAAACGACCCCTCGGGCTAACTCCAGATTTTCAGAATGTTTGGACTTCCTAAAAGTGGACTTAGACATATAAATGAGTGGTAAAAGTTGGCTAAAAAGATCCCTTTTAATTTAACCATGATTAAGTCATGGTCACACTAGCCTTTTGGAGATTTAAATACATAACACCTAACGGTGTCATGTCTTTAAATCTTTTGATAATTGTTTTGTAAACTGTGAAACAAATGAAACATATTATTCTTATTTTCCGCTGCTAAATCTGAAATAAATGTTTTCGACTCCTTAAAATGGCTCTAGTTGTTTAACCATCCAGAGATCGTTTCGTGTAACCTTGACTATGATTCCATCTCATTCACGCCCGACACAGAAATTACAGGAGTGACAGATTGGTATCAGAGCCAAGGTTATAGGGAACTAGGATGCATTATGTGACAATTGTAACCTCCCAAGTTAGCTCCGTTAAGTTTTTCCGTTAAATCCATCATCTCCGTTAACCATGTTATAAACCGTAACTAATGCGTGTCTAGACCGAATACGTCCATGACCTTTGGTTGATCACCGAACCCGTCCATATGTGCTATGTGTTTAATTACTTGCTACCATTACGTGAAGTTATATGCAACGTGTTTGTTTGATTTAGGGTGTAATTGTGTGATTATCGAGAAATTGTGCTTGTCTTACTTAGAACAAAAAAATTGACCTTTTGGGTAGCCAGCGAAACTACCAGGCGAAACTACAGTTTCGCCCGGTAGCTAAGACATTTGGGCTACGGGACCAGTTTCGCGTGGCTAGCGAAACTGCCAGCGAAACTACCAGCGACACTGCCAGCGAAACTAGCACCTGATATATAGAAAACCCAAGCCAACCTTCTCATTTTTACTCACTCCTCACAATCACACACACTTTCGCACTCTCCCTCTCTCGAGATCTCCGGCCAGGAAGGAAGTAGCTCGAACCACAGAGATTCCAGCCCCAAAACTCCATCCATTTAAGCATTTGAGATCAACCGTGAGTCACATAAACCTCCTTTATGCATTTCTTGTATGCTTAACTAAAATGTATGCTTAAAATCCACATGCAATGACTTCTGCTACTGCTATGATGCTTAGGGATGCTAGACATAACATAAATTCTGTATCTTGACATGTCAGTATGAAGATCCATGCTAGATTAGGCTACTTATGTGAAAATGCATTCTTGGTAAATTGATGACTAGAAACCATGCTTTAGGTGTTAAAATTGCTCTCATGATGTTGGTAAACGTTTAGGTATGCTAGATATCGAACTGCATGTGATACAGAAGCTGTTAGAAAGGTTTTTAGTCAAATTTACGGGTTTTTCTAGCGACTAGCGAAACTGTGCCTTCATCAGGCGAAATTATGTAGCGAAATTATGTATATCTCCTTCTAGCGAAACTATGTAGCGAAACTATAGTGTCGCCGGATAAACCAACCAGACCTGCTCGAACGAAACTACCGAGCGAAATACCCTGAACGAAAGTTCAAACCAGTTTCGGGCGAAACTAGGCTAGCGAAACTGTGCCAACAGTTTCGAGCGAAACTAGCCTAGCGAAACTGTGTCATCGGGTGTTGCCTAGCGAAAGTGCTGCCCGTGTACATAGCGAAACTGCCTAGCGAAACTGCTAGCGAAACTGTGACCAGAATCCAAACTTGTGCAATTTGTTTAAATGCCTTGCCATGACTTACACAATTATGCTATGATGAACATGTCTGATTTCTGTATTAAGTGAACCCCTGTTTATGATCAACCATCGGTATCGTGTGTCGTTATGTCGTGTCGTGTTTTCCACGTGCTAATAGTTTTTAAACACAACCTTGCGCCTAAGACCTTAATGTGATTATTAGTTCCTCATTAACAACCATAACCGGATTAATTGAAGCTTAAGCCGAGCAAACCTAAGGTGAGTTTCACTTACTGTTTTAGTTGCATCCGGTAAGGGATGGCAGCACACGGTAAAGGTATTTCTTTGCTTGAGTATTTATCCCACTATATCACATGTTCACTGAATTGCTTTATAAACAAAAGTCCTTACTTATCGGGCCATTAGTATTGAATAGCGAGGTAATGTTGAGTAGATCTACTGGGGATTGACACCCCCGCTCAGCGGTGCACAGGATGCACCCTCCCGACTGGCGGTCGGACTGAGACCAATATTAGCCTAGGAACACCGTGATCGGGAAAGACACGGGGAAGGCAAATTACATAGGTGAATACCTATCAAATACCATGTCAGCTTTGGTTGCGAACGTTCAGGGGAGCATAAGCATAGGCTAGCTACCTAATGATACGGATAATACTTACATTCTAAATTACGAATTTATTGCTTTACGATTCGTATGCATTGTGGTCTACATGGTGTAGTGTAGACTAATTAGTGAACTCACCAGCCTTTTAGCTGACACTTGATCGTTGTTTACTTTTCAGGTCGTTAGAAGGATTCTTGGATGGCACGAGTGGCGGCAGTACTCTTTATCACAAATCTTGTTGATGCATGAACCTTGTGTGGCCGTTACTGTTCGAATTGTCAAACAGACTGATTTGTCGAAGACATGAACTGAGGTCCGAACCTCAGCCGAACTCTAGGTTCGGAGTTGGCCGAACCTAGATGGCCGAACTCCAAGTTCGGAGGGAGTTCGGACAGAGTTCGGAGGTGCCGAGTTCGGACCTTATGAAGAAGTATAAATAGATTCGTCTTTGTATTTCTTTGTAAGTTTTTGTCCAGTGTCTTCTTAGATCAATGTGTTGAGAGGGGAGGTTCTGTCCGACCTCCCCCAGAGCTTAATCGTTGTATACTCCTTCGTTATGTAATCATTCAACATGATTCAATGACAAAACTTCCGTCTCATCCATAGAATCGATCCTTAAATGCTTTTTCAAGTGGTATCAGAGCTGTTGGCTCTTTCTATGGTCGAAATCTATCGTTTTTCTTCATTTCGAGACGTTAAATCTTCGGTTAGGGGTGATTGGAAGTGTTTCTGTTTGGTTTTTAATCAATCGAGTCTTCCTGAGTCATGTTTTTACCTAACAGAAGCATCTGGATGTTCAAATTCGATCAAATTCTGAATCTAGTGCGTTTTTCCGCGTTCGGCCGAACTCCACGTTCGGTGTAACTGCTCCGAACTCCAGGTTCGGAGTACGCTCGGTGTAACCGCTCCGAACTCCAGGTTCGGAGTACGCTCGGAGGTCCCGAAGGCCAGGTTCGGAGGGTCCGAAGGTCAGGTTCGGTGATGGCTCCGAAGGTCAGGTTCGGACTAGGTCCGAAGGTCAGATTCGGAGAGGTTCGGAGGACCGGGTTCGGAGGTAGATCGGACAAAGTTCGGACAAGCTCGGATGCATTTTTGATGAAGCAATTTTGTTTAACGAAAAAAATTTTCGCGCTGACCTGGCAGCTCGATCCCAGCCAGGGGCTCTGCCCCTTGGACCCCGCCAGGGGCTGCCGCCCCTTGGACCCCGCTTCTCAGGGGCGCTGCCCCCGAACCCCCGTTAGGTGGGAATTTTACAGAAGCGGATCAGTTATCGAGTTTACCCTTGATTTGGTAGCTGTGGGGTGTTATGTTTGAAGAAAATCCAGATTCCGATACTTGTTACAAATTAGTGATCGAATTTCAAGAAATGAGTTTGTGGGTAGTCATTGTTTTTGATGATGGACAGAGATTCAAGAATACATGTTTCTGATGATGGACAGAGATTCGGAGACATGGTTATGATTACTTGGGAACGTTTGTCGGAGATTATCATTCTACACAAACTAAAGGTTAAGTGTGATTACAGATTCCGTTGCGGGCCAATTGAGTTTATCATTCCACTAAAAAGATTTATTCCTACGGGGTTGGAATCGAAGAAAGTTGAAGATTTGAATATTTCACTTGTTTAGGGGGAAAATGGGACCCTTAATTGAAAAAGTGAATATTCAAAAGCAATCAGTTCAGGGATGATGGTGGTTTTTGATCTTCATGGAAAGGTGGTGTTTTCTGATGTTTGTGCGAACCGATATGTCAAAGTTTTCAGTTATGGTTTGGAACTCTCTATCTTATGCCCGATACTTTCTTGAGTTGTCGAAAGACTTGGTCAGATTCCAGTCTGCAACGAGATATACGTTTACCGGAGTAATATATTGGGATGGATTTGATGCTGAGGGGGAATTTCTGTGATTGAAGATGCTGATCGTGTCTGTTTTCATAAAGATCAGAATGTGTTACAATTCGGTGAAGATTGAAGATTATTATCAAGATGCAGTGATGTTCGTGTGTCTTTATAATTTCTGGATACAACTTATGAAGTGAACCATTATCATACATGTCGGTTCCAATTGGATGGTTGTGCTTGAAGCTAGGGGGAATTTTATTGGTTGTGGAGATTGTACAAGATTCGAATTGTGTCCTGCATACCTGATGATTCGGTCAAGGGGAGTTTGCTAAAGATAGAGATGTCTGCAGCAAGCTGACTGAAGATTGCTAGAAGATCAATGTCTGGATTCGACAGTAACGTCCAAGGGGGAATTTGTTGATGCATGAACCTTGTGTGGCCGTTACTGTTCGAATTGTCAAACAGACTGATTTGTCGAAGACATGAACTGAGGTCCGAACCTCAGCCGAACTCTAGGTTCGGAGTTGGCCGAACCTAGATGGCCGAACTCCAAGTTCGGAGGGAGTTCGGACAGAGTTCGGAGGTGCCGAGTTCGGACCTTATGAAGAAGTATAAATAGATTCGTCTTTGTATTTCTTTGTAAGTTTTTGTCCAGTGTCTTCTTAGATCAATGTGTTGAGAGGGGAGGTTCTGTCCGACCTCCCCCAGAGCTTAATCGTTGTATACTCCTTCGTTATGTAATCATTCAACATGATTCAATGACAAAACTTCCGTCTCATCCATAGAATCGATCCATAAATGCTTTTTCAAATCTTTTGGGAAATTCAAGATTTTAAACTTTATGAACATGTGTTTTGTGTATCAAACTTGTAATCGCTTTAAGGCTTCCGCTGTACTTCTAAACTAACTTATGTATCTGCTAAACAAACTTTCCTTTACTTTAATTTTAAAGTCCCTTATCTTTTGTTTATTTACCGTTATGGCTTGGTTGTAACTAAAGTCTTGGATCCTGGTCTGGCTCACACCCCACACGGTTATACTCCGTTAGTGGAATTTGGGGGTGTGACAGATTGGTATCAGAGCCATTGGTTACAGCGAACCAGAACATTTTTAAAAGATAAAGATTTCTGAACTGTAACTGTTTTTGAAAAGATTTTGTTACAACCCATTCCTCAAGAGTACTGCCCTGCGTGCCGAAGATGATCCTCATTCAGAATCCTTGCCTAATGTATAGCCCTAGCAAATTTAAATGTGTCGTTCATGTAAATAAATGTTTTATGAGATTTGTTTTAACGGAACTTAACAACTTATTAGTATTGGATATACTAACCTTTGGAGGTTTTGCATCGATTTGCTAGAAAATCATGCCTCCGCGAAGAGCACCAGAAACCAACCCGGGAACCTTTACTGCTGCTCAAGTTCAGAACATGATCAACCAAGGCGTTGCTGCAGCCTTGGCAGCCGCTCAGCTCCAGTTTCAAGGACAACATCAGCATCAGCATCAGTGCACTTTCAAGACGTTTATGGATTGTAAGCCCCTGGTGTTTAAGGGCTATGAAGGAGCTGTGGGCCTGTTGCGATGGCTCGAAAAGTCGGAAAAGGTTTTTGTCATGTGTAACTGCCCGGTGGGGGATCGGGTGAAGTATGCTACAGGTACACTTGAGGATTCCGCACTGACATGGTGGAATGCTCAGATTCAAATGCTGGGAATTGATGCTGCTAATGCCATGACATGGCAAGAATTCAAAGATGCGATCATGGAAGAGTATTGCCCCCGCGATCAGGTTAAGAGGTTGGAACTCGAGTTTGTAAATTCCAAGATGGTAGGCTCCGAGGTGGAGGAGTACACTGATAGATATCACGAGTATTCAATTCTGTGTCCTTCAATGGTCGATGCTGATTATAAAAAGATAGAGAGGTATGTGGATGGATTGGCTCCACAAATTCAGGGAATGGTAACCGCCTCAAACCCCCTTAATGTGCGGCAAGCAATCAGGTTAGCACACAAGTTGACAGACCAAGCGGTGGCTCAAGGCACCTTGCCACCAAAGAAATCTCCCAAGACTGCTCTTGATGGGAAGAGAAAGAGTGAAGAGGAACCAAGTAACAACAATGCCGGTAATAACCTTGGAAAGTTTTCTGGCTCCCAGAACCAGAACAAGAGGTTCGATAACTCTAAAGGTGGTTTCAACAACAGTGGAGGCGGTAGTCAAAACCGCCAAGGCAGTAGTGGTCAGGGTTCAAACAGGTACAGGGGAAAGGCACCCTACTGCAACAGGTGCAGCATACATCACATAGGTGATTGCAACCAACCTCCCTGTGAGCGATGTGGTAAAATGGGGCATATGGCCAAGAATTGTCGGAGTGAACTACCGAATCGATCAAGGCAAAACAATGATGGTCCGAGGGGATGTTTTGAATGTGGTAAACCGGGCCATGTGAAAAAGGATTGCCCCCAACTCAGGAGAACTGGAAACAACAACCACCACGACAACAACAACAACAATAACAATAACAACAACAATGGCGGTGGTGGTGGTGGAAACGGGGGAAACGGCGCTAGAGGACGAGCGTTCGTCATGGGTTCAGGAGACGCAAAGAATGATGCCAACGTGATAACCGGTAAGTTTCTTCTCAATAACTACTTTGCAAATGTGCTCTTTGATTCCGGTGCTGAGAAAAGTTTCATTTCAACTAAGTTTTGTAAGTTGATAAAGGCCAATTCGAAACCTTTAGAAGCTAGGTACACTGTTGAATTAGCTAATGGTAAGCTTATTGATGCAACACATTTAGTCAAGGATTGTACCCTAGAACTCTCTGGCCATAAGTTCAGCATAGATTTGATGCCCTTCACCATTGGTAGTTTCGACATAATAGTTGGCATGGATTGGCTATCCGCGCATCAGGCCGAACTCGTCTGCCGAGAGAAGATCATACGTATACCCACTGCAAACGGAGACGTGCTCTCGATTCAGGGTGAGAAGGGAGGCACTGTCTCCGGAATAATATCGTACCTCAAGGCCCAGAAATATCTACGGAAGGGACACGTAGCCATTCTAGCAACGGTTACGGATCAAAGCCTAACGGAAAAGAGAATCGAAGATTTCCCGATAGTTCGCGATTACCCCGATGTATTCCCAGAGGAATTACCAGGTTTACCTCCGAATCGACAAGTCGAGTTTGGGATCGACCTTGTCCCTGGTGCAGCTCCAGTTGCCCGAGCTCCTTATCGTCTGGCGGTAAATGAACTACATGAGTTGTCTACCCAACTGCAGGAATTATTGGATAAAGGTTTTATTAGACCTAGTTCGTCACCATGGGGTGCGCCTGTGTTATTTGTCAAGAAGAAGGATGGAACGTTCAGAATGTGTATAGATTATCGCGAGCTCAACAAAGTTACTATTAAGAATCGGTACCCTCTCCCTCGCATCGACGACCTCTTCGATCAACTGCAAGGATCCAGCTACTACTCAAAAATCGACTTAAGGTCCGGATATCATCAACTCAGGGTCCGTGAGGAGGATATTTCAAAGACTGCTTTCAGAACGCGCTACGGTCACTACGAGTTCCTGGTTATGCCTTTCGGCTTAACAAACGCGCCAGCGGTGTTCATGGACCTCATGAACCGCGTATGCAAGCCCTACCTGGACCAGTTTGTTATTGTTTTCATCGACGACATCCTCATTTACTCAAGGACGAAAGAGGAACATGAGGAGCATCTACGGTTGATTTTAGAGTTATTAAGGAAGGAGCAACTCTACGCCAAATTCTCAAAATGCGACTTCTGGATTCGGGAAGTTCAGTTTCTGGGTCACATCGTCAATGAGCAGGGTATTCATGTTGATCCAGCCAAAGTTGAGGCAATCAAGAGTTGGTCTACGCCACGAGCACCGACAGAAATTCGACAATTTCTAGGGTTGGCGGGTTACTACCGTCGTTTTATTAAAGGGTTTTCTCAGATCGCTCAACCGTTAACCGCTCTCACGCATAAAGGCGTTCAGTACCGATGGGGCGACAAGGAAGAAGCAGCGTTTCAAACTTTGAAAGAAAAACTTTGTACCGCGCCCGTACTATCTCTACCTGAAGGTGTCGACGACTTCGAAGTCTACTGTGATGCTTCAATCCAAGGACTTGGATGTGTTTTAATGCAAAGAGGCAAAGTCATCGCTTATGGGTCAAGGCAACTAAAGTCGACCGAAAAGAATTATACGACTCATGATCTGGAGTTAGGAGCTGTTGTATTCGCCTTGAAATTTTGGAGACACTACCTATACGGTACCAAGTGCACTATATTCACTGACCATAAAAGCCTCCAGCACATAATGGGACAGAAAGATCTCAACATGAGACAGCGTAGGTGGATCGAGGTGCTCAATGACTACGACTTGGCGATAAAGTATCATCCAGGGAAGGCCAATGTGGTGGCCGATGCTCTGAGCAGAAAGGAACACGTAAAACCTAGAAGGGTACGAGCTTTACAACTTACGATTCATGCAGGATTACCGGATAGAATCCGAGATGCTCAGAAAGAGGCCCTGAAAGAGGAAAATTTCGAGTCAGAATCCCTACATGGCATAGATGGAACTTCGGAGGTTAAGTCGGATGGAATCCGTTACTATAAAGATCGAATTTGGGTACCCCTACACGGAAACCTTCGAGAGCTAGTGATGGACGAGGCTCACAAGTCTCGATACTCGGTCCATCCTGGTTCGGACAAAATGTACCAAGACTTAAAAGAACTCTACTGGTGGCCTAAGATGAAGGCGGAAATTGCTGCATATGTCAGTAAGTGTTTGACATGTTCAAAGGTCAAAGCAGAACACCGTAAGCCTCCAGGATTGTTGCAACAACCGACAATTCCCGAATGGAAATGGGAAGAAATCTCGATGGACTTCATCACGGGATTGCCCCGTACTCCTCGTGGAAACGACATGATTTGGGTGATCGTGGATCGATTAACCAAATCCGCCCACTTTATAGCCCTCAAGGAAAAAGACAAAACTGATAAGTTGGCACAAATCTACATTGACGAGATCGTCAAGCTTCATGGAGTACCTTTATCAATTATCTCCGATCGAGACCCCAGATTCGCTTCACACTTTTGGAGATCTTTGCAATCAGCCTTAGGCACTCGTTTAGATATGAGTACCGCATACCATCCTCAGACAGACGGCCAAACCGAACGCACAATCCAAACCCTTGAAGACATGCTCCGAGCGTGCGTTATGGATTTCGGCAAGAATTGGGAAGCTCACCTGCCACTGGTCGAATTCTCCTACAACAACAGCTACCATTCCAGTATTGGAACCGCTCCCTTTGAAGCTCTGTATGGACGAAAGTGTAGGTCACCGGTCTGTTGGGCCGAGGTTGGTGACAGTCAACTAACTGGACCGGAATTAGTATATGAAACGACAGAAAGAATTGTACAGATCAGGAACCGTATGAAAGCCGCCAGAGATCGTCAAAAGAGTTATGCAGACAAGCGTAGAAGGCCATTAGAATTCGAGGTGGGTGACCGTGTACTGTTGAAAGTCTCACCTTGGAAAGGTGTCGTGCGTTTTGGAAAGCGCGGGAAGTTGAATCCCCGTTATATAGGACCCTTCCCGATAACAGAAAAGATTGGAACGGTGGCGTATCGTCTGGACTTACCACCTGAGCTAGACGGAGTGCATAATGTATTCCACGTTTCGAACCTAAAGAAGTGTCTAGCCGATGAAACTTTGATAGTACCGCTAGAGGAACTTCACGTTGATGAGCAACTTCGGTTTATAGAACAACCCGTTGAGATAATGGGACGCGAGCAGAAAGCTTTGAAAAGAAGTAAGATTCCAATCGTCAAGGTCAGATGGCATTCAAGGCGTGGACCGGAGTTCACGTGGGAACGGGAAGATCAGATGAGAAAGAAGTATCCTCACCTGTTCGATCAAGCCTCTACTTCAACCCCAGGTACTAGCTAATTTTCGGGACGAAAATTCCTTAACATGGGGAGGCTGTGACAATTGTAACCTCCCAAGTTAGCTCCGTTAAGTTTTTCCGTTAAATCCATCATCTCCGTTAACCATGTTATAAACCGTAACTAATGCGTGTCTAGACCGAATACGTCCATGACCTTTGGTTGATCACCGAACCCGTCCATATGTGCTATGTGTTTACTTACTTGCTACCATTACGTGAAGTTATATGCAACGTGTTTGTTTGATTTAGGGTGTAATTGTGTGATTATCGAGAAATTGTGCTTGTCTTACTTAGAACAAAAAAATTGACCTTTTGGGTAGCCAGCGAAACTACCAGGCGAAACTACAGTTTCGCCCGGTAGCTAAGACATTTGGGCTACGGGACCAGTTTCGCGTGGCTAGCGAAACTGCCAGCGAAACTACCAGCGACACTGCCAGCGAAACTAGCACCTGATATATAGAAAACCCAAGCCAACCTTCTCATTTTTACTCACTCCTCACAATCACACACACTTCTGCACTCTCCCTCTCTCGAGATCTCCGGCCAGGAAGGAAGTAGCTCGAACCACAGAGATTCCAGCCCCAAAACTCCATCCATTTAAGCATTTGAGATCAACCGTGAGTCACATAAACCTCCTTTATGCATTTCTTGTATGCTTAACTAAAATGTATGCTTAAAATCCACATGCAATGACTTCTGCTACTGCTATGATGCTTAGGGATGCTAGACATAACATAAATTCTGTATCTTGACATGTCAGTATGAAGATCCATGCTAGATTAGGCTACTTATGTGAAAATGCATTCTTGGTAAATTGATGACTAGAAACCATGCTTTAGGTGTTAAAATTGCTCTCATGATGTTGGTAAACGTTTAGGTATGCTAGATATCGAATTGCATGTGATACAGAAGCTGTTAGAAAGGTTTTTAGTCAAATTTACGGGTTTTTCTAGCGACTAGCGAAACTGTGCCTTCATCAGGCGAAATTATGTAGCGAAATTATGTATATCTCCTTCTAGCGAAACTATGTAGCGAAACTATAGTGTCGCCGGATAAACCAACCAGACCTGCTCGAACGAAACTACCGAGCGAAATACCCTGAACGAAAGTTCAAACCAGTTTCGGGCGAAACTAGGCTAGCGAAACTGTGCCAACAGTTTCGAGCGAAACTAGCCTAGCGAAACTGTGTCATCGGGTGTTGCCTAGCGAAAGTGCTGCCCGTGTACACAGCGAAACTGCCTAGCGAAACTGCTAGCGAAACTGTGACCAGAATCCAAACTTGTGCAATTTGTTTAAATGCCTTGCCATGACTTACACAATTATGCTATGATGAACATGTCTGATTTCTGTATTAAGTGAACCCCTGTTTATGATCAACCATCGGTATCGTGTGTCGTTATGTCGTGTCGTGTTTTCCACGTGCTAATAGTTTTTAAACACAACCTTGCGCCTAAGACCTTAATGTGATTATTAGGTCCTCATTAACAACCATAACCGGATTAATTGAAGCTTAAGCCGAGCAAACCTAAGGTGAGTTTCACTTACTGTTTTAGTTGCATCCGGTAAGGGATGGCAGCACACGGTAAAGGTATTTCTTTACTTGAGTATTTATCCCACTATATCACATGTTCACTGAATTGCTTTATAAACAAAAGTCCTTACTTATCGGGCCATTAGTATTGAATAGCGAGGTAATGTTGAGTAGATCTACTGGGGATTGACACCCCCGCTCAGCGGTGCACAGGATGCACCCTCCCGACTGGCGGTCGGACTGAGACCAATATTAGCCTAGGAACACCGTGATCGGGAAAGACACGGGGAAGGCAAATTACATAGGTGAATACCTATCAAATACCATGTCAGCTTTGGTTGCGAACGTTCAGGGGAGCATAAGCATAGGCTAGCTACCTAATGATACGGATAATACTTACATTCTAAATTACGAATTTATTGCTTTACGATTCGTATGCATTGTGGTCTACATGGTGTAGTGTAGACTAATTAGTGAACTCACCAGCCTTTTAGCTGACACTTGATCGTTGTTTACTTTTCAGGTCGTTAGAAGGATTCTTGGATGGCACGAGTGGCGGCAGTACTCTTTATCACAAATCTTTTGGGAAATTCAAGATTTTAAACTTTATGAACATGTGTTTTGTGTATCAAACTTGTAATCGCTTTAAGGCTTCCGCTGTACTTCTAAACTAACTTATGTATCTGCTAAACAAACTTTCCTTTACTTTAATTTTAAAGTCCCTTATCTTTTGTTTATTTACCGTTATGGCTTGGTTGTAACTAAAGTCTTGGATCCTGGTCTGGCTCACACCCCACACGGTTATACTCCGTTAGTGGAATTTGGGGGTGTGACACATTAATAGGACCTAGACTATAGCCTAAGCTCTGCTAGTATCATATTGCATGTGCCATACGTGATACACCTGCTTGACTGTTATACCTGTTTATAACTAACCTATACCTATTATTATGACTTGGAAACTTTTGTCACAGAATGTCTTCCTCTGATCCCATAGAGATATCATCGGACTCTGATGACGAGTTGGCGATCATTCCCGACCCTTTGGAGCCCATGGCGCCGTCTCGGGAGTATGTACCTGAGTCGCCTACATAAGAGCCATCCTCTCTTGTTCCTGCACCAGCGGTTGACCAACCTCGTCCCCCTACGAGTGTCCTAGACTTCGCTGTTTCAGATGATTCAGACTCCGACGAGGAGCCTGACGAGGACCCTTACGAGACTACCCCGTTCGACGTAGCTATCACTCCTGCCGATCCGCCTGCGGATGGAGATCCTTTCGTGGTTACCTTGAGACCTGGACTCCCTTCTTCTCCTGATCGTGTTTCGTCTTTCCGACCGTATCGTAGCACTCCTTATCGTGTTTGCATTTCTGAGCCTGTTGTCCTTGAGGTATCTACCCTCAAGCGTTCTAGATCATCTAATTTATGTCCTATTCCTCCTGTGTCAGATCCGCTTCCTCCAAAGAAGCGTATGAGGATACCTGATAGCACTTTCGAGGTGGGTGAGTCATCTATTGTTGTAGCCTCTGTTGAGCCCTCTGCACCCCCTCCGACTTTTCCTGGCACTGGCATTCCTTCTCCTGTTCCATCGGATACTCCTCTTGAGACTATCTTGTCTTCACTTCTTGCTACAGTAGCTCGTCATAATGACGAGATCTAGTGCATGCAGTCGATTCTTCAAACTCTTGCGCCATCCTCTTTGATTGCACCTCTTGAGACCCGTGTGTCTGCCCTCGAGGAGCACCTTACCTCTTTCAACCGCTCTCTTGACTCGCTTCATGCACACATGTCTGGTGTGTGTAAAATTATTTCTGCTGATACTCATATTGCTGTTGAGGATTTTGTTGGTCGTTTCCCACTAGTGAGGAGTTTGCCTAGACACTTCAGTTACTGTTGACGATCATCACACAGATTGCAGACGTTCTGGCTCTGCTTGATCATGCTTCACCATAGCTTTAGATGTTGTAACTTGGAGGTATCTATTAACCCCCACTTATTAATGTATGAACGACTTGTATGCTGATGTGGAACTATGTTTCCACAAGACAATATTTGTATCCGTTATGAATCTTGTAAACAAGTAATATATGTTGATGATGGTTATCTTTCTCTACTTATTATGTTGTGATGTATTGATTATTGTGTATGTTGTGTTTGGATTTATGTATGTCATGTCTATGTGTTGACTTACTTTTATCATGTCTTATTCTTTCTTTTGCCATTGTGAAATTAAGAAACATGACGCCTAGAAGACAACCACATGTTCGCATCAACCGGTACACCCCGCTGCTATGGATGCTACCGCTATTGAAGCCGTTGTCACCCAGAGCGTAACGGATGCCCTAGCTGCTGCGGAAGTAAACCCTTCCACTACCTCTAACAGCCGAAACCGTTCCCCTAATGGTAAGATGGAGATTTCTTTAGTGATTCACGGGCCGCTGATTACAAGTGTGAAGAATTGTCCTCAAATGTTGGAATAACGTTTCAGGTGGTTACTACTGCACTTACAAAGATTTCATGAGTTGCAAGCCCACTAACTTTAAGGGTACAGAAGGTGCTATGGGACTGATCCGATGGTTTGAAAAGACCGAATCTGTGTTTTGTATCTTGTTGGGAATCGAGATACCGAGCCAACATGATTTGGATAGATGTGATCAATACTCAACGACCACTTAACATTTACCGTCCCGACAACACGCTGAAGAACATGACAACTCAAGACACAAGACTCAACTAAAGAAAAGGCTCTAGTGAATATTATTTATTGTTTAAATATTGTCACTAGTTGGTAGTTTACTATTATGCCCTTAGTGAGTTTGTATTATAAATAGTAAGTCTTTCTCATGTGAAAGACTTGATGATGTATGTCTAGTGAAAGAGAGTTAGTCATGGTTCTTTGAAGCTTGTCGAGGGTTCATGAACTCACCTAGTAAGTTCACGATACCCGGGAATGCGTGGGGTAGGTAAAATGTAATCATTCGATTATCTTTATTTATCTATCATTCCACCTTGTTTATCTATCTATCTTGTTCTTCATATATCCATGTTTACACTAGCTTTGTTCATCATCATCATCACATCTCAAACACCATCGTGTTCATATCCGGGTGTTCATTTGTTTCTACAAAAACGAGTTACACAAAGACTCGATCCGCTTCCGCAACCAAGGTATTTGCCCACCACCTCGGTTTTTCATATGTGCAACTATCCCGATGGGTACAAGGTGAAGTACGCCACGTGCACTTTCAGTGAAGAAGTTCTTTCTTGGTGGAATTCGTATGATGAATCTCTCGGCCCTGATCTTGCTTATGCCATGTCACGGAATGACATGAAGGTACTCATGAGAGGCGAGTACTGCCCGAGAGAGGAACTTCAGAGATTGGAAGTAGAGTTTTGAAACTTGACTATGTAGGAGCAGTCATTGTTGGTTATACTAAGCGCTTTCACGAGCTTGCCCACATATGCTCTACCATGGTGACACCGCTCTATAAGAAAAATTGAGAGGTATGTTTGGTGACTTTCCCCTATCATTCAAGGGAATGTTATGTGATCTAACCCTGAAACGCTTCAAGGTGTCGTGTGTCTAGCACACAACTTGACTTACCAAGCGTCCCGCTAAGGCATCCAGTTCGCGAAGAAAACTGTTGAAGCTAAACATGTTGCCTTTCCCATTACCTCAAGTGAAAGCAAGAAGCCCGACCACAAGCGTAAACGTGGTCATGACTGGAAGAAGAAGAAGAAGCAAATAGAAGCTCCTGTTGAGAAAGCCCTTGAAGCCATCAAGGCCTACGTAGCCGTTACACCAGCTCAGGACCCTAAGAAGGCTGGCTACACTGGAAGCCTCCCTCTCTGCAGCAAATGTAACCTGCACCACTCTCTCGACTGCAGTAACATCTACTGCAGGAACTGCAAGGCTAAATGCTATATACTCAGGGACTGCCTGAACCGATCCAACAAGCCCTAGACTTCAGTGAATGTCCTAGGTTGAAGAAGGTGACACCGGAAGTTGCTCGCGGATGAGCATTTGTACTGAACATCTCTGAGGCCCTTCAAGACCCCCATTCAGTGACGGGTACGTTTCTCTTGAATAACCGCTATGCATCTGTTTTATTTAATACTCGTGCAGATAAAACCTTTGTGTCTGATGATTTTAGTTCAACACTAGAAATCACCCCTACACCCTTAGACACTAAGTACGCTATTGAGTTAGCTGACGGTAAGTTAACTGAAGCAACTGAGACCCTTAGAGACTTTTCATTAGAGTTCTCTGGACATTCATTTCGCATAGACCTTCTGCCTGTCCCGCTTGGAAGCTTCGACGTTGTTGTTGGAATGGATTGGTTATCCGCCAATCGTGCAGAGATAGTTTGTCACGAGAAGAAAGTCAAGTTCCCATTTGAGAATAGGGAGACTTTGACCATTCAAGGAGACCGTTATGGGACCAAACTCAATATTGTGTCCTGTATGAAAGCACAGAGGTACCTACATAAAGGATGCCATGCTATTCTAGCTCACAAAGTTGTGAAGAAGCCGAAAGAGAAAAAGATTGAAGATGTGCCGATTGTGAAGGACTTCACTGATGTTTTCCATGAAGAGTGACCTGGTCTACCGTCGGCCAGACAAGTGGAGTTTCATATCGACCTTACCCTTGGAGCTGCACCTGTAGCTCGAGCCCCTTACCGCTTAGCCCCGTCTGAGATGAAATAGTTGTCCAGTCAGTTGCAAGAACTTCTTGACAAAGGGTTTATAAGACTAAGCTTTTCCCCGTGGGGAGCTCCAGTTCTGTTTGTCAAGAAGAAAGATGGATCTTTTCGGATGTGTATAGATTATCGAGAACTGGCCAAGTTAACGGTGAAGAACCGCTACCCGCTCCTGAGAATCGATAATTTGTTTGACCAACTTCAAGGGTCAAGCTTCCACTCAAAGATCGACATGCGCTCAGGATACCATTAGTTAAGAGTACACGAAGAAGATGTTGCCAAGACAGCATTTCGAACTCGTTATGGACACTACGAGTTTCTCGTCATGCCATTTGGTTGACTAACGCACATGCCGTATTTATGGATCTCATGAATCGTGTGTGCAAACCCTACTTGGACAAGTTCGTTATCGTATTCATCGACGATATTTTGATCTACTCCTGTAGTAGAGAAGAGCACGAACAACACCTCAAGCTGAATTTAGAGGTTGTTGAGAAAAGAAAGATTGTATGCGAAGTTTTCCAAATGTGAATTTTGGATTTGTGAGGTACATTTTCTTGGTCATTTGATTAACGACCGTGGTATTCACGTCGATCCCTTGAAGATTGAAGCAATTAAGGATTGGAACCCTCCCACAACCCTTTCTGAAATCCGTCAATTCCTTGGTCTCGCTGGCTACTACCGTAGATTTTTTAAAAACTTCTCTAAGTTAGCACAACCTCTGACTGCATTGACTCAGAAAGATCAGAAGTTTGTTTGGGATGACAAAGCTGAAGGCGCCTTCCAGAAGCTGAAACTGATGTTGTGCAATGCACCCATTCTGGCCCTACCCAAAGGAACCGATAATTTCGTCGTCTACTGCGACGCATCTCATCAAGGCCTAGGATGCGTGCTAATGCAACTTGAGAAAGTTATAGCTTATGCTTCTCGCCAGTTTATGACCCACGAGAAGAGCTACACGACCCATGACTAAGAACTCGGTGCCGTTGCGTTCGCTCTCAAGATATGGAGACACTACCTGTATGGGACAAAGTGCACTATCTTTACGGACCATACGAGCCTCCAGCATATCTAGAACCAGAAGGAGATAAACATGAGACAACGAAGATGGGTAGAACTATTAAGTGATTTCGACTGTGAGATCCGTTTGGAAAGGCTAACGTTGTAGTAGATGCCTTGAGTAGGAAAGAACGTGTGAAGCCTCTCCGAGTCCGATCGCTTGCTTTGACCATTCATACTAGTCTCCTAGATCAGATTCGTGAAACCCAACTGGAAGCCCTGAAGGAAGAGAACCTCAAAGCTGAAAACCTGCGTGGTATGGACCGCCAGTTGGAAACAAAACCGGATGGAGCCTTTTATTTCGTGAATAGACTTTGGGTACCCGTGTACGGAGGATTGAAGAAACTAGTCATGGACGAGGCCCACAAGTCTAGATATTCCATTCACCCTGGAGCGGATAAGATGTCTCATGATTTGCGAGAACTGTACTGGTGGCCTAACATGAAGGCTGAATTGCTACCTACGTAGGGAAGTGTCTGACGTGCGCAAAGGTTAAAGCCGAATATCCGAAGCCGTCAGGTCTATTAGTACAACCGGTTATTCCCGAGTGGAAAAGGGAGCGCATCGCAATGGATTTCATCACCAAACTGCCAAAGAGTCGCAGCGGTAACGATACCATTTGGGTTATCATCGACCGTGTCACGAAGTCTGCTCACTTTCTAGCGATGAAGGAAATTAACTCAATGGAACTGTTTACGAAGCGCTATCTGAGGAAATCTTCTCCTGCCATGGAACCCCTATTTCCATCATATCCGACTTTGACAGCCGATTCACCTCTAGGTTCTGGAAATCTCTAAATGACGCTCTGGGTACTCAACTTGACATGAGTACAGCCTACGATCCTCAGAACGATGGACATAGCAAAAAAACCATTCAGACTCTCGAAGATATGTTACGTGCCTGCGTAGTCGATTTTGGTAAGAACTGGGATGAGTACTTGCCCCTCTGCGGGTTCTCCTATAACAATAGATAACATACCAGTATTCAAGCCGCCCCGTTTGAGGCACTTGACGTTAGAAAGTGCCGATCCCCCATCTTTGGTTTGACGTCGGAGACAACCAGTTAACCGGACCCGAAATTCTCACCAAGACTACCGAGAAAGTCTCTCAGATTCAAAGTCGTTTGAAAGTCGTCCGAGATCGTTAGAAGTGTTACGCCGATACAAGACGTAAACCTTTGTCGTTTGAAGTTGGAGACAAAATCATGCTTAAAGTATCCCCTTGGAAAGGCGTGATCCGTTTTGGAAAACGTGGAAAGCTGAGCCCCCGTTATATTGTCCGTTCGAGAATCTTGAGGAAGTCGGACCTGTCGCTTACAAACTTTAGTTACCACCAGAACTCAGCAGTGTTCACAGTACCTTCCACATCAGCAACCTGAAGAAGTGTCTCGCCGACAAATCGCTCATCATTCCGAAGGACGAGATCGAAGTTGACGAGATGCTAGATTTTGTGGAAGAACCTGTTAAGATCGTTGATCGCAAGGTTAAAAAGTTGAAGCGAAGCCGGATCCCAATCATCAAAGTTCGTTGGAATTCCCGTCGAGGACCCGAGTTCACTTGGGAACGTGAAGAACAGTTCTGGTCTAAGTATCCTTATCTCTTTCCTATCGAAGCTCCAGTAAATGGCCCTGCCTGAATTTCGAGACAAAATTCTCTTAACCGGGGGAGAATGTGACAACCCGTAACTTTCCTAAGTCTAAAATCTCGTTTAATTTCGTGTTTATCTATTAATTGTGCATATAATCTAGGTTTAACTTGGATAACGTGTTATGCCAACCTCGTTATAGTCTTGACGTGACCCTACGGTAAAATGATAACCAAACGATCATAAACAGTAAATTAATATAGTTGTTGAAAGTGTGTGAGCGTGTGGATCTTCTACTTAGTCGTATAGAAATCAATGTAAACGAGTAAAACACAGAGAGTAAATACAACTGAGACTTGTATTAACCACAGAGACCACAGAGTACACTTAGAGAAAGTTATAACACGGAAGCTCTCTAAATCTATACAAGACGAACATATTTATAGGCTGAAAACACGACTGGCCGAACCTCAGGTTCGGCCAAGCTTCGGCGGCTCCGAACCTGGAGTTCGGCCAAGGTTCGGCCAGACCTAAACTTGTACGTTCCGTCTTGTTCTCGATACTTCACATGACGATCAGGAACCATGTATCAACAAACTCCCCCTCGGCATGTGCAGTATTATCTCCTCTTAATAAAACTTGTATCTTGTATCTTCAATCAAACTCTTCCTCGATCAAGACGAAGAATTCAATCTTGAATACTTGATATTGCAACGTGTGTAGTCTCTTTATCAACAATCTTCAGAAGACTTGAAGTTGTGATGTTCTCTTCCACTTAGAAACCTGCCAACATAAATAATCTTGGCGCAAAACGTCTCTTCGAGACTCCAAGATATCTTGATTTTGAAAATGATTTCGTATTCCGTGTTGATCAATCGAAAACAAATCAGAAACAAAATCTTTTTGGCTTTTAGAAACTTTATATCAAAATACACCTAAAATCTTTTTGGAATTTTCTGATAAGAAAGTAAATGCCATACAGAATCAGACACTATTTTTGTCTTTTGTGAGAAAGATCACAACCTGGGATCATATTGGTCATAACATGCTGAACTACACTTCAATTTCGATTATTGTAGCACATAAGCCATGCCGATTGCAGATATACTTTGTCCAACTTTAAACTCTGGCACAATCATACTCATAACATCTGGATATGTTAATGTATTTATTAGATTTGCATTGACCAGTGTACCCCACACTATCAGACATACTCAGATATGCTTTGCTTATCATATTTTATGACTTCATTTGTGATATTAATCACATAATGATTGTATTCATGATATAGTCAACTGTGTTCCATGCAAAAAGAAATAAGAACGTTAAATCGTCTACCTTAAGGTCGATCTTTCGATACGCAGATAAGGCCTCGGATTTAACAAAATAAGAAAATAAAACAAGTTGAAGTTGTATAACTCAACAACAATCAGGTCGGTACTCCCGTACACGCAGAGAAAGTCCGATGAGTTATACGAAACACCAAAGAAAATAAAGCAGAACGTCAAACGAACAACGATCAGGTCGGTCTTTCGACACGCAGAGAAAGTCCGATCGTTTGACAAAATAAAGAAAATCAAACAAGTTTAAATCTTTGCAAAATGAACACATATATACACAGTGACTTCTCATTTTATTTTTCACATATCTTTTTCTTGATATATCATGAGATATGCATCAAGATGTTGTTCACTAGGTCAAGCATCAGATTTAGTGTATATCACATTTGTATACTTTCTGATTTGCCGAGCCTACCTTGCACAACGATCAAATGGTCTTATGGCTTTTTCACTTACTTTATCCATGAGTCAGACAATGTCAGCCAATGTACCATCATTTCCCATTCATGTCAGATACAATTTCTCATTTTTCAATGTTTTTGGCTTTTTGCATTTTTAATGTTTTTGTCTTTTTCAAATTTCTCCCCCTAAAAATGACAACTCTATGTATAGATTTTCATTTTTTACGATTTGAAAAACAACACACTATTTTTGTATTTTTGCAAAAACAAACTCCCCCTTAGAATGAGACGGAGTGAAAAACCAAGAAAAATTGATCAACCAACACGAATACTTGCAGTGTAAGTCTTTTGGAAAAAACACAATTGATTTTGAAAGTCAGATTAATTAGAACAGATATTTCACAATCAGCAATTGTCCAATCACCGAAAGATCTTCCTGAAATACCTGCTAGACATCAAATAAAACATTAGATGCTTTGGGATCGACCCGATTTAACAATATCGGGTCGCCCTGTGTCTTCCACATAGTCACCGTTGGCCTTGGAAACAACTTTCGGTTTCCATTGCATTGAAGATTTTAATGTTTGATCAGAACCTGAAAATGTTTCAACTGGCGTCTTTGACGAAGACGACTTACTAGTTGTTTTAGATTTAGAAAACCATGGTTCATCAAAAATTTTTACCATTATTATCCACATATTTTGCATTTTTGTGAACATATGCAGTCGTCGGACAATTTGCAGCCATATGTCCAGGTCGACGACATGCATAGCAAATTCTTTCACGAAATTTTGAACAGAACTTGAAAACAGTATTTGGTTTCCAACTATAATTCGTAACAGGAGAACCATAGTAACCAAAAGAATGTTCAGAAGCAAATGAATCAAAGAAATTGTCAGATGAATCATACCTAGGAGATCTTTGTGGTAAAGAATATGAATCACTCGATGAACCTCCAGAATGATAACATCGATTTCTTGATCTAGAACTATTCGGCTTCTTCTGAGGAGCTTGCTTCTGCTGAGTCTGAACAAATTCTTTCTTTGATTGTTGCTGAAGTCGAGGAACATGCTGAACAACAACTTTCTTTGGTTTCTTTGTTGTCTGTTGCACTAATACATCCTTGACTTCATAACCCAAACCTTTATACTTGAATCCAGAACTCTTTGTAAATACAGACGAAGAACCAGAAGCATCTCTCCCTTTAGCTTCTCTAGTGAATTTTTCCTTGATATCCTTCAGTTTATTCTTTGCAATCCACACTTTTCCTTCATCAGTTGCAGAAGAAGTACTTGAAACAATTTTATTAAAAATGTGTTAATTTTCCAGAAGAACAAACTTTGAAGTAAACTTCGGAGCTTCACCCAATGGTTTTGCTTTCTTCTTAGACTTAGACTTGTGCTTCTTAGGTGGAGTGGCAAACTTAGAATAATCATGCAAATCATCCTTAGGATCAAGTGAAGCAGATGTAACTGCAGATAAATCCACCGGTTGAGGAACCATGTGAATATCATTTTTCTTAGAACTATCTTCACCCTGATCCTGTTTATATAAGAAATTTAACAATGTTGGTGACAAATTGCAATTCTTCACTTGCCGTTTTAACTTCAAAATTTCTAACTTCAAATCATTGATTTTCTGTTGAGCATCAAACACTTCCTGTTGTGATTTAATAAACTTTGTGTTAAGCTCATCATATTCATAAATTTGCACTTTACGAATGTCACATTCAGCAAATAATTCTTCAAGCACACTTTCTCTTTTCTTTTTGTAAATCTCAATATCTTTTGTCAGAACTTCATTCTTATCACGATAAAGAACATTTTCATCTTGAAGCACATAAATCTTATTTTGAAGTTTTTCAATAGTCTTTGCCGATTCAATCACAAGAGAATTTGCCTTTTCATATTTCTGTTGAACAGGATAAGCCTTGTTGAACAATGCCTCAAAATCTGCAGCAACATCTTTAGCTTCAGCTTTTGCGTTTTCACATTCAACCAACAATTTATCCTTTTCTTTCATCAAATTCTTGTTAATCTTAGTAAGGTGTGCACACATTGAACATACTAACAAACTTCCATTCTGAACTTCTTCTATGTGACTTTCATCTCCTTTGTCATATATAACACCAGGGCTTGTGTCAGAATCAGAATCAGAATCAGAATCAGTGATATTACCATCACGTTGTTCAGTCTTGAAAACACCATCACAATCCTTTTTGTCTGACAATTTATCACTTCCTGATTCCAAACCACTCGATGCAGAATCATAAGATTTAGAATCAGTAGAATCTGAATTATCCTTCATAGTCTGAATGATTGCATATATCTTACCTTTTTCTTGCAAATCATTCCATTTATCCTTAGCAGTACAACCCACTGTGAGTTCAAGAAACACCTCTTCAGAAAGACCAGACTTAATAATATCTCTGGCTTGGTGTTCAGTATTTATGTACTCTCGTTCAGATAAAGAAAGATGTTGATGAAGTTTGACATAGCCATCAACAAAAGTTGGCCATGCAAATTGCTTAGCAACTACTTTCCAGAATTCTTCAAAATGTTCGTTGATGTAAACCTCAAACTCAACTTTCCATTTATTATAGTCTTCCCATTTTACCAAGATAGGTATCATAGAACTAGCTTGTGATGCACTCATTTTCGAAAAACTGGTTACTGTTCACTCCGAACCTCGTCCGAACCTAATATACCCTCCGAACTTCCATCGAACTTGATCCGAACTCAGAAACACAGTCCGAACTATCTCCGAACTCTCACCAAACCTTGTTAACTCCGAACTCCTCCGAACGAGCAAAAAATAGACCGAACGAACTCCGAACCTAGCGTTCGGAGCAGTTAGACCGAGCGTACTCCGAACTTGAAGTGCGGAGCAGTTACGCCGAACGAGGAGTTCGGCCGAACGCGAAATTTCGGAAAAATTTGGAAAAACTCACTAAAATCGACACCTCTCGAGCTGTAAACACTCAATCAACTGAAAATGAGCAACCACATACATATTTGACGTGAATCATGATGTTTTGAACGATAATTTTGAGAAATGAAGATGATAAACGAATTTTGAAACTCAAAAACGTGAATTTGAACTCGATAACTCGAAAAACACTAATCTCCGACTAGTAGAGTAAACCTATAGCTCTGATACCACTTGAAAGTGCGTGAGCGTGTGGATATTCTACTTAGTCGTATAGAAATCAATGTAAACGAGTAAAACACAGAGAGTAAATACAACTGAGACTTGTATTAACCACAGAGACCACAGAGTACACTTAGAGAAAGTTATAACACGGAAGCTCTCTAAATCTATACAAGACGAACATATTTATAGGCTGAAAACACGACTGGCCGAACCTCAGGTTCGGCCAAGCTTCGGCGGCTCCGAACCTGGAGTTCGGCCAAGGTTCGGCCAGACCTAAACTTGTATGTTCCGTCTTGTTCTCGATACTTCACATGACGATCAGGAACCATGTATCAACAGTTGTTATCGATGGAACTTCAATAATAAAAAAATGATATTTTTATAAATTAATATATGTGAAAACCCAACGCGTAGAAAATATTAACCATTTTGTCTAAAAACTTAACTGTTTTCGTTAAATAATTATTTAACGTGTCGTATGACGTTTTTAATAAAAATAAAATATTTTTATCTAGACTTTACTTTAGATCATCATCCGTGTCAAAATCTCGAGACCAAAACTCACAAATATTTTTTCACTCGTTAATCGCATTCGTTCGCGATTTAAAAAACCGAGCCAAACCGTTCCGTTTACTAATAAACCACCCGTCAGCTTTGCATGTTTTGCATATGACTCGACCCGACCAACCACCGAGCACCACCACCCGTCACCACCGACCACCACCACCTCTGGCCACCCTTACCACCGCCGCCACCTTGCATGCCGACCCCACCCCCATGCAAGTCAACCACCACCATCTCCTACACCATACCTCATCATCATCATTTTCCTCTTACCACCTACACAATCCACCACCACTTTATTTTCCGAAACGTTATCAAGATTAAATTATTTATTGAGAATAAATAATTCCTAAAGCTTGTCTGTTATAAAAAACCACCCGGGTCATCATGACGTCAAGAATTGACCATCATTTGGGAGTGACTTAACTATCAATCCAAACCCTAAACCTTAAGATATCTTATATTGATTTAGGACTGCTAGGTTGCCTGTTATCTGCCGTTACATCATTCAGACACTGCGTGATTTCTATGAGTCTTCACGGCCCCTCTTTTAAACTGTTTTAATTGCTTTTGGGGGAGAATTCTTATAACACATACCATGCCTGATAATTAGATAGTCTGTTACCGTTATCGATTACATGAACTATTCATCTACCTTGCCATATTCATGTTGATTCATGTTATGATCAAAGCCCACTATTAATTGAAACCGATTAATTTCAAATGAAACGATGACACGTGAATAGATCTATTGGCTTAACGCCCCTGCCCTGATTGGTAGCTCCAATCCTGACTCCCGTTTTCAGTTAATAGGGTACATAATATTATAATCACTATTCGGTAATCCTGGACAGAATACCATGAGTTGGTAATCAGTTAGTTTCAGAATTCAAGGTTCGTGGTAATAATAATTTACAACATCTTAACATATTATCAAATGGGTGATACATCTAGAAACCAACTTTATTGTCAATCACAGTTCTATTTTACTTAAACCTGTGAACTCACCAACTTTATGTGAACCATTTTAGTATATGAATTCTCATGTACTTGATCGGTTGCTTGCTTGTATGGAATACCTCTTTTATGCATTATCTTTAGGATCCATCATACTATCTGGAGTCATGGTCACACTAACCTTTTGGAGATTTCAATACATAACACCTAACGGTGTCATGTCTTTAAATCTTTTAATACTTGTTTTGTAAACTATGAAACAAATGAAACATATTATTATTATTTTCCACTGCTAAATCCGAAATGAATTGTTTTCGACTCCTTAAAAACGGCTCTAGTTGTTTAACCATCCAGAGATCGTTTTGTGTAACCTTGACTGTGATTCCATCTCATTCACGCCCAACACAGAAATTACAGGGTGTGACAGATTGGTATCAGAGCCAAGGTTATAGGGAACTAGGCTGCATTAGTAGGACCTAGACTATAGCCTAAGCTCTGCTAGTATCATATTGCATGTGCCATACGTGATACATCTGCATGACTATTATACTTGTTTATAACTAACCTATAACTATTATTATGACTTGGAAACTATTGTCACAACATTTCTTCCTCTGAGCCCATGGAGATATCATCGGATTTTGATGACGAGTTGGCGATCATTTCCGACCCATTGGAGCCCATGGCGCCGTCTCAGGAGTATGTACCTGAGTCACCTACATACGAGCCATCCTCTCTTGTTCCTCCACCAGCGATTGACCAACCTCATTCCCCTATGAATGTCTTAGACTTCGTTGTAAAAGATGATTTAGACTTCGATGAGGAGCCTTACGAGACTGCCCCGTTCGACGTAGCCATCACTCCTGCTGATCCGCCTGCGGACGGAGATACCCTCGTGGTTACCTTGAGACCTGGACTTCCTTCTTATCTTGATCTTGTTTCGTCTTTCCGACTTTATCGTAGCACTCCTGGTGGACCCCTGCGGATGTACAGTCCCCGCAAATCTTTTATCTGTCATCGTGTTCGTAATTCTGAGCCTGTTGTCTATGAGGGATCTACCCTCAAGCGTTCTAGATCATCCGATTTCTGTCCTATTCCTCTTGTGTCTGAAACGCTTCGTCCAAAGAAGTGTATGAGGATCCCTGATAACACTTTCGAGGTGGGTGAGTCATCTACTACTGCAGCCTCTGTTGAGCCCTCTGCACCCCCTTTGACTTTTCCTGGCTGGCATTCCTCCTCCTGTTCTGTCTGAGACTCCCCTGGAGACTATCATGTCTTCACTTCTTGCTACAGTGGCTCGTCATGATGACGAGATCAAATGCATGCAGTCAATTCTTCAGACTCTTGCGCCATCCTCTTTGATTGCACCTCTTTAGACCCGTGTGTCTGCCTTCGAGGAGCACCTTACCTCTTTCAACCGCTCTCTTGACTGGCTTCAATGACACATGTCTGGTGTGTGTAGCATTTCTTCTAGTATATGTATTGCTGTTGAGGAGTTTGCTGCCCGTGTTCCCACTGGTGAGGAGTTTGCCTAGACACTTCAGTTATAGTTCGGATAAAGTTTTATGTTCGGGTTGAGTTCGGTTAAATATTCAGTTCGGTTAAAGGTTTTCCTGTTCGGATCAAGTTCGGCTCAGATTGGGTATTTTGAATTGTTTTACGAAAACTAACGTAACTTGAGAACCGTTAAGAGTTACGGAACCCAATACCATCCAAAATGACCGTCTCGAATAGATCTATACGTTTACTCGCCTAACGGTCAGTACCCACCGTTTCGATACCCAAAATCCACTTTTAATACCTTCGTTTTCGAGTTCGAAGTTTTTGGAGCATCATATTTCGGAAAAGATGTCAGATTTTCAAGCTTTTGCCGCTATGCAAAGTGCGATGCAAACAATACTAAAATTTGATAATGAAATTGGAACAAGCCAGAAAGTTCCCAAATTGTTAAAGTTGGAGGATTATCAAAATTGGAAACAACGAATTTCTGCATATATTAGCACAAATGATATCTATTTGTGGATTCCAATTAAAAAGCTTTACACACATCCAACTGATCAAGGAGATCTCAAAGAAGTTCATACGTTTTGTTGGTACCGGATTTCAGGATATATTGAGCAGCTCGCATAGGCTCGCAGGCACTTCACTGTAAGGATCCTGAAATTTATTTTTGGCTAACGATTACCTTCCCTTTTGTTTATTTTTTTTGCAGATTACCTTCGATATGATTCATGTGTCCTAAAGACTCGGTTAACTAACAGAAAACGTGGACTAAATGGACCTTAACGGCTAGTGGGAAGACGTGGAGTTAGTTGCTAGTTTTTAGGAGAGTAGTTGCAATGTAATATTATATATATCGAGCTTTAGGTTCACACACAAAACACGATACTGGTACTCTAAACTCTCTATAACCCTTAGAATTCGAGCTCATTTCATTTGTACTTGAACAATTTCCGATTATATAAAAGTTTTAGGAGTACACAGCAAGGCAGACTCATCAGGATAATCTGCTCCCCAATCATAGCCTTCTCCAGTTTGAGAAACCAAAGCTTTAGGATCTTGATTCGAAGCATTTGCATTTGAACTTGATGGAGTAGAATTGCTTCCTGATGCTTTTAAACTCTGAGCTGCATACTTCTGAAATAATTTTGAAGTTTCTTGCTTCTTTGCATACTTGCATTCCTTTACGAAGTGACCATAATTCTGACAATTATAGCAACGAACTTTGGATTTGTCGAATCCAATCTTTCCTTTCGGATTTAAATCTTTACAACCTGTTCTTTGCATAAACTTTTTGCCCCTTTTGACGAGCATAGCCTATCCATGAGTTCTAAGTCATCAGGGTCGATTTGCTCATAATCTTCATCTGTGAGCTGAACACTAGTCAATTTTCCTGCTACCACTCCATCATATGAAGAAACCATTGCCGAAAATAGTGCCATAAAATCATTTGTAGTCTTAGGTGAAAATGCACTCTGATTGGATGGAGGAGCAGAGGAGGATTGATTCGAATAAACTGGATACGTCACTGTAGCTTTGTTAGCTTTCACTTGAAGAACCCCGAGACATACTTGCATGACCACTTGAAGTATTCTCCACATAAAATGCAGTAGTCGGTGGATTTGAGCTGGCTTTTTCTTTTGCATGCATGGTTGAAGCATTCTCACCAAAATACACATCGGGATTCTGAACTTGAGCTGGTTGAGTTTTAACACGCATCATATCTAATTCCCGAGCTAGCAAGTTCCTTGTAATATAATCAAATGAAATATCATCGAATCCCTTATCATGTGTTAACAACAGGATATAACCTTCCCATTTAGCTGGTAGAGCATCTAACAGCTTCTCCTTCAATTCTCCAGCCTCCTTTTCACTCCAACGATGTTAAGCTCACTAACCAAATGTGATAGTATTGAAATGAGATCATTTATGGTTTCATTTGAAACGTGACAGAAATTATCAAACTCCTTCAACAACACCTTTTTCTTGCTTTTCTTGTATTGAGCATTTCCTTCACATCTGTGACATAATGCATCCCATAACTCTTTTGATGTTGTATGCATTTTGAACTTATGTAAAATATCTTTTGGTAAAGCCATTAATAAGTTTGAATAAGCTTTCTTCTCCAATTTGAAAGATTCTTTCTCAGCATCGTTCATCTTGTTATATGGCTTAACTTGACTAGCAAATTCACCAGTTGTAAACTTTGGAACTTGATAATCATCCAACATTGGAGTCCAAACCATAACATTCGTCACACCAATATATGATTCATATCGAGTTTTCCAATTATGGAAATCTTCAAATTTCATCAATTTAGGAACTTTGTTTGTAGTTCCTATCTCATTACGTAATTCAGTAAAGCTTGAACTGTCATAGACATTGCTGCAAAAGCTTGGAATGGATCCATATTGTTTTTTCTCAAAAAACTGATCTGGCGTACCGAAATGTCGATCCCCGTACCAACTATAAGCTCAACGTACCAAAATTACTCCCGTACCAAACACAGACCAGAAAAACAAGCACGTACCACCAACATACCACTTTACCAACGTACCAAAGTGTTGAACGTACCAGGCTGGTATGGCGTAACTGCTATGGACCAGTTAATAACCGTCACGAGCCAAAATAAGAAGATTTCCTTCCGGACCACTTGCCACGTACCAAACTTTCGATGAAGATTGCTGTACGGACCAACAGTGTACCACTTTGTTCTTGAGCCGGACCAACAACGTACCAACCAAAAATCAACTGATTTTCAAAAATTTTGGTTTTCCGAACGTACAATTGATGCAGAACTCAACGTAGACACTCACGGATCATTTTGGATGTAAAATTCGTATAGATTGGACGTGAAACAGAGAAGAAATGATGAAATTTCGACCAAAAAGTTGTTTCTCTCTCTAGAAACACAAAACCGATCATAGATCACAGCAAAAGAGCAAACTAGCTCTGATACCACTTGTAAATCACATATAAGGATCTTACTAATGCATGATTGTAATCAGATTCGGAACACACGAGGTAAATAATGATTCTTTGATTGATCACAAGCTCGATTACAGAGAGAGAGAATACAGAGAGTAAACACAGTAGAAAACACACAGTTAAGCACTCAACCCTCACAACTTCTCTCTAAGACACGAGCTAAACATATTTATACTAGACTGGCCGGCATACCAATTAACCAGCATACCAGATCGTCCGTTGCTACGTACCACCTGGTCCGCCACTGGTACACTGGGGACAGAATATACAAAACGATCTATACAATAGACAAAACACCTAGACCTAGCACCAGACATCATAATAGGTTCTAACAATCCCAAGTTGTGATCTTTCTCGCAAAAGAAAAAAATAGTGTCTGATTCCGTATTGCATTTATATTTCATAACTGAAAAGTTCAAAAAGATTTTAGGTGTGTTTTAGCATAATCTTAGAAAAATCGAAAAAAATTTCGGTGTGTTTTAATATAAAGTTTCAAAAATCCAAAAAGATTTTGTTTCTTATTTGTTTTCGACCGATCGTAATGTGATACGAAATAAATTATCAAAAATATATCTTGGATTCTCAAAAAGAAGTTTTGCGCCAAGCATAAATTAATTTTCAAAAGGAAAAGGAAACCGCGTTTCTGTCTTCTGAAGTTGCAGGTTATGTGCTGACAAGACTCAAGCATGGTGAAAGGGGGAGTTTGATGTATCTTTCACAAGTAGATCTTGAAGTTCAAAGATTATTCAAGAGTGATCCAGCCATGCAAGCTCTATTGCTGACAGGAAATTTCAAGTTGAAGATCAGATGCAGCAATACTGAAGATTGAAGACTGAAGTTTAGTTAGCATAGACATACTACACGTTAAGGGGGAGTTTGTTAGAGCATATTCCTATGCTATAGAGTGTCTCGTGTATTGTATCTTAGTGAGCGTGTTATTGTATGAGTCTTAGTGTCAACATACCATGGTCTGTACCATTCTGGTCCACCATATCATTGGTACACCCGTACCAATGGTCCGCCAGTTGGTACGCTAGGCTAAGTGTTGATACTATAAATACCGTGTGTTAGAATGATAGCTTAGAAGTTCTGTCATTCTGCACTTTTACTCTATGTGTTCTAGAGAGAGAAACCATAGAGTTCTTCTTGTAATCTTCAAGTGATCAATAAGAGAACTCTTATTTACTTCTGGTGTTCACTAGATTGATCAAAGCATGCAGTAGTAAGATTGTTTCACGTACTTACATTATGGAAGCATTACTATAAAATTGGGAATATTATGTCTTTTTACTCACTTATAACAAATAATTTTCTACATTATCATTTATGAGCCCACTGGTAAACTTCATGCTCGGGAAATGGAAATGATAAATTCAAAGAAATCAACTGCTAAATTGCAAAATCCAGAGTTATATCATGGTGGGAATGCTGCAAGCATAAATGCTAAGGCAAAACCAAATCTTAGTTCTGCACCACCTACTTTATTCATTGGAAATATTTCTGGAAGTTTGGATAATAATTCTACAAGGGGTTGTAGCTTTACGATTCCAGAATCATCAAATCAAAGTGCATTTTCTGTCAAGTCAGTGGATGATTGTGCAAAATTGATTTCTGCTCTCATTTCAACGTCTTTTGGAATGATTATTAATGATGTTAGCAAGGCTCAGTTGACAGAAGATGATATGAATGAAACTAATGATGATCAATTAAATGAAATTGATATGTCTTGGCAATTTGCTATGCTGACTCAGAGGTCATAACGATTTTACAAGAAAACTGGAAGACAAGCTTTTGGTGACAAGTTGGGTTTTGACAAATCTAAAATCAAATGTTACAAATGTTCCAATCTTGGGCATTTTGCAAGAGAGGGTCAACAATCTCATCTTTAAAAGTTCGATGCTAAAGCTACAAATGGTTCTCAACCATCTTCAAGTAATTCAAATAAGACAGCTTTAACTGTTCAGAATAACGGTACTTATGATTGGGGTAAACAGTTTGATACACATCTGCATTGATTGTTACACATGAGCAAGATGAGTATTATTCTGATTCGAGTTCGTATGAAGCTGGTGAAAATGAAAAATTTGAGTCTAGGATCAAAAGTTTGTTAAAGGAAAATGAGAGGTCTTGAAAGAAAATGATTCATTGGAAAAGGAGGTTAAGATGATTACCAGAGTTCTTCACCTGGTAAAGAAAGATTTGTAGATATCTAAAAAGAATGAAACGGTTAGTGAAGAAAAGATGGCATAGTTGGTTGAAGAAAAGGAGGAAACGTTTCAAGAAATTCAGAAATGGAAGGATGAAGCGAAAGATGATGCAAATGATTTTCTAAATTTGTTTGATAAATAAAAAATTAAGCTTGATTTACTTACCAAAACTTCTGATGAGTATGCTGCTAAACTTGAAGCTTATTACATTGATATGGGGAAGTTATTGGATAAAAAGAGAGTGTTAATGAGTGTGAACAAAGTGCAAGCTGCAAATCTTGAAATTCATAAAAGAAATGAAGACAAATGGAAGAAAGAATTGTTTGATGAGCTTGATAATCTTCGATTGCAAAAATTTGTAACTCACAAAGTTGCTAAAAGATTGATAACTACCGAGAAGGAATTGGCAGAAGCACAACAAAGGATCTCCGATTTAAAAATCCAAGTGATTGATGCAAATCGACTTCTAAACAATGTTACCAATTCACAATCTTTTACAAGCGTTTTAGCAAACGATGGAAATTTTGAAAAGATGTTTGACAAAACCGCATCACCTCCAGCTAGTATCAAAGAAGCTGTTAAAGATGTGACAGAAAATGTTGAAGATTCTGATTATTCTAAGTTTCATCATCGAATTCAGAAGAAGAGAAGGTTGTGAGAAGAAAAAGAATAATAAGAAAGGTAAAAGATTGAAAAGAATTCTGAAGTTCCTCAAGTTCCAAAGTTTGTGTCTGGTTCGACGTCAATAGAAAATGAGAAGACAACTACTTCTAGTGACAAGATTGAGTCTCAACCTGATTTTGATGAGACAATTTTCTATGAACAAAAGAATGTGCAAGAAGTCAAAGCTGAATTTTCTCGTTTGGCGAAGAATGGGCCTAAGTCATCAAGTTCTGAGGAAAATATTTCTGGAAAGAATATTGGATTGGGTTTTAAGGTACAGAATGATAAAGCTAAGGAGGTTCAAGCTTTAAAACCACAGAATATGAAGAAAATGAAATTGAAGCAAGTATAGAAAGAAGTTTTTAAGGCTGAGAAAGTTCAACCCGAAAGGTTTTACAAACTTGAGGGTTCGGAACAAATATTTTCGGATAAAGAATTTCCACTTCAATGCGTTGATACTAACAAGATTTCTGAAGTGTTTGTGAAAACTATTGATCCAAAGAACAAGAAGAAACAAGCTGCTAATTTTTATTCTGAAGGTTCTACTTCAAAAAGTTCTACTTCCAAATGGGTTCATGATCATTGCCATCAGGTATATAATACTTTTTATGATCATTTTGAAGATATAAATATTTATGAAGCTGTTTAGGTACATAAACGATAGCACAAAGCTAGTCGTCTATGCTATATTTGTCGTCAAACGGGACATATGGCAAAAGAATGTTCATTTTCTACCGCTTCTAGCACAAAAACTCAAAAGATTCTAGTTTTTGGTAAACCTGCCAAACAAATGTTCCTTGATGAACATGGCAGAATTTTGATGAATTTCAACCTACTTTCATCACAGTCACCTGTGACTGATTATGTTGATACCTGATCTGTGCGTCGTTTGAAGTATTAAGGAGCATCAAGTCAAGAACAAGTTGAAGCCAAAGTGTGACTGGCCGAACCTGGTCCGAACCTGGAGTTTGGAACAGGGCGAACCTCAGGTTCGGCTGAGGTTCGGCGAGTTAGTATAAATATGAGTTTGGTCTTTGAATTCTATAAAAGTTCTGAGCGTAAGAGATATTCTTAAGTGTTTGTTTCTGTGGTGTATTCTCTGTGTCTGTTCTCTGTGATTCTGATTGTAATTGTTCTTCTTTAGATCAATAAAATAATCATTATAATTACTCGTTTCGTATCCGTATAGCTAGATTGAGTAGACGATCCGATGCTCATGACTTTTCAAGTGTATCAGAGCTTTCTGGTTCATTCTACTAATCTGTGGTTGCTATTTTTGAAATGGTTTGGTGTTTTTCAAGTGTGTTTACGTGAATTCAATCAAATCTGTCAAGTTTTCTGTGTCAATTTTGTTCCTAAATTGTTCTTCATCACTTTTGCTGATCAACTTTGCTAGTCTCGTCAAAATTCGTCCAAATTTGAACTTTTTGAGAAACTATGTTGCTGTTCGGACTAACCGTCGTCCGAACTTGAGGTTCTTCAGAATAACTGCTCCGAACTTAGAGTTCGTCTAGGGTTCGTTGAGTGTTCGGATTATCTTCTAGTTCGTTAAAGGTTCGTTCGAAGTTCAGCATGTTTTCTATTCAGAAGAGGTTCGGGTCTTCTTCGGTGAGAGTTTGTTGAGAGTTCGTTGAGGTTCGGTGGTATTACATTTGGAAAGGGTTCATTCGAGGTTCGGTTAAGGTTCAGAATATTTTTAAAGTTCGGGAAGAGTTCGGCCAATCAGATTTTTGAAATTTTCTACGATGTCGGAATTTCAAGCTTTTGCCGCAATGCAGAGTGCAATGCCGACCATGATGAATTTTTATAACGAAATTGGAACAAGTCATAAAGTTCCCAAATTGTTGAAGTTGGAAGCTTATCAGAATTAGAAGCAACGATTATCTGCTTACATTAGTACGAATGATATCGATTTGTGGATTCCAATTGTAACATCCCAAAAGTTCTATAAACATATATAAATGTCATAAAAATAGAAGTTATTGAATCCTAATGTGATCTATAACATGAAATGATAAGTATTGTAAAGTTTGAGGGGCTAAAACGTAAATTAGCAAAAAATAAAGAAAATATATATATGTATATATATGTTATCATACGAATCCCGAGCCTTAATAACCTTAGAAAATGTTAGAAATATGTCCCATAATGTTTTGGCACATAAAATGATAAAAGGTTGGAAGTTTAGGGGGGCTAGAATGCACTAAATAGAAGTACAAGGACTAAATTTGTAAAAAACAAAAAGCTTGCTGAACCAGGACAAGCTCGCGTATCGCTCAGCCCAGGACCCCTCCTGGCGCGATACGCGAAGAGCACGAGCAACAACAGAAATTTGCTGGTCGCGATTTTGGCCACGTTTGCGGACTTGCAGGCCAAGTTTGGCCGTATTACGCGTCGTTTTTGCACCCTAAGTCACCTTAGTACGTGTAGGAATCATATGTCGCATCTAACAGTATAAATAGAAGCTTGAATTCAACAAAAACCTGCACCAATTCACGAAATCTTCCCTCAAAAACCCTATTCTGACCTAGACACTTTATCAGTTGAATTCGAGCTGCACAAGAGGAGTTAGGAGTTTAAATTCAGCAGTCAAGCTCTAATAGGTATGCTTTAATATAACCTCTTTTAGTTTTGGCTAAATCGATCTCTAAGTATGCTTTCTTAAAATGTGTTAAAGTTAGGGTTCTTGAGCTTGTTTTGCTAAAATCGGGTGATCAGGTGGGAATTAGGGTCTGAATTTTTGTAGGTAATCGTAAAATAATGTGTTTTAAGAAAGCCCTAAGTTTATTTCACAATTGGAAAAGGTTTTGTTAACGGGTCAAAATTAGGGTTTTTATAACGTTGTTCTGCCCAAATTGAGTAAACGGTGTTGAATTAAGCTTTGACATTTTAAAGGATATTATAAAATGTTATAATGAATAATACTCTAAGTTGGTTTGAAATAAAAATGAGTTTTGATAATAAACCAAGAAATTTATGAACTTAGGGTTTCTAAATATAGATAATTAATATAAAATAATCCGGAGGGTATGGGTACTTGATTTTTGGTCTTATAACATGTTTATATATATAATAAGTATATATGAGTTTAAATTTGATAAATAGTTAAGTATTAAAGATACCGAGTTAATCGGATACTTAGAAGTTCGTGTGGACTGGAAGGGTAGGCGCATGTACACTGGGGTTTCTGGCAAAGCAGGGGTGTCGCATAAATCCCAACTGGGAACTAGCATACCTCACTGGACGATCCCGGAGTTAGCGTTTACTTATAGGAATGTGCGTCTTCATATTATCAATAAAAAGGTTATTATGCCTATAAGGGTATTTTGGTCATTTTGACCTTAAAAGAGCTAAACCCTAATAAAGTGTTATTAAGATAATAAGATATAATAAACATAAGTATTATTTATAATGACCCTGCATTAATGCGATCCGATACACGATTAGGTTAAATATGGACCATAACGGAGATTCTGTTTGAATGACTGATTAAAGATACCAAGTGAGTTTCTACAAGCCCACTTTACAAGTTTTAAATGTTTTTAAATATTTTCGGGCTAGTATTCATACAATACTTGTGAAAATATATTCAAGATAATTGTGACTTGATATATACGTGTTATATGATGAAATTATTGTTAAATTGCTTATACGTGTTATGCAATTATGTTGATTATAATGTGATGTGTACATACTTGCTTTGAAATTAGGTAGCCAAGTGACAAGGGAATTGTTAGTAAAGGTTTAGTGAATATGTATGATTATATGAGAACAGGTGGTGCATTTCTTGTATTAATTTGTCGCCACTGGTACATCCTATATATATACATAGTGATATAAGTTAACCGGTATATCGAAAGTGTGGAGGATACGCCGCTGGTACATCCTGTATACATACACCTAGGTAAATTGGGGGATGTACATTTGTTGCAGTATATGAATGCCTTATCACTGTTTAATAAAAAACCTAAAGCATCTGGTTATTTAACTAGGGGTAGGTAGTATATACGATCGGAGATTAAGTCATTAAGATGAGAAATGGCCTAATAGAGTTAAAGCATGAGTTGCTATTATAACTTATAGAGTTAAAGCATGAGTTGCTACTAGAACCTAATAGAGTTAAAACATGAGTTGCTAATATGACTTATTAGAGTTAGAGCATGTGTTGCTACTGAAGATGAAGGGTCGCTGCTTCCCCATAGTGGTGGCTTAGGGAACCGTGTACGGACGGAGCGGCATTGGGCCGTTGTAATAACTATCCTTCGAGATGAGACAGAGTGTGCAGTGGCGGGCGGACCCTTCATGGAGAACCAAAATAGCTGGTTAAATATAGTGACCTAGAAGTTTAGCCTAGGGTCATGGTTAAGATTATAGGATATATTATCATAGTGAATACGTGTTAGGATTTATATGTGACTTATAAATGTGTTGTGAAAACCAGGTAAACACTTAAACGGTTTTGAACTAAACGGTAGAACTCACCAGCGTAAGCTGACTTTAAAAGTATGTATGCTAGGTTCTGCAGAGATGTTTAGAAGTAAAGGCACATATCGTTAGAGGACGGGATAATCGGGAAAGCTATCAAGGAAGAGTTTCTGGCAAGCTGGCTTAGTTATAGATTTCCTTATTAATTTATTATGGTTAGTTGTAGTTATGTACAATATCTCACTTACTGTAATACCTGGCGTATATAAATAAAAGTTTTTAATTTCCGCTGCTTAATATCTCTGTTGATACCTTGTGTTCATGAGTAAATCCGATTCGTGACCCTCCTGGTGCCAAGTCTGAGAGTGGGCGTCACACCAATTAAGAAGCTTTATCAACATCCGACTGATCAAGGAGATTTCAAAGAAGTTCATACCTTCGACATTGCTGAAAGGAAATCATATGAGCTTGAACAAAAGGCTTTCGGTTATCTTACAATGGCATTACCCACTGAGTTGTTACTTCAATTTAGTACGTGCAAGAAATCAAAACAATTGTGGGATGCTTTATCAGCAAGATGTGAGGGGAATGATGAATACAAGAAGAGTCGAAGAAAGGTGTTGAATAAAGAATTTGATAACTTTCAACATTATGACAATGAAAACATTACCGCTCTTGTTTCACGGTATTCTCATCTGATTAGTGAATTAAAGGTTGTTGGAATTGAGAAAACCGATGCAGATTTGAAAGAAAAGATTATGGAAGCTTTGCCTGAAAAGTGGGAAAACTATGTTTTGTTACTCGCTCATGATAAAGAATACTCTACATTGACATTTTATGAGCTTACAGGAAAACTTAATGCTCGGGAAATGGAAATGTTAAATTCAAAGAAGTCAACTGCAACGTTACAAAATCCTGAGTTGTATCATGGAGAGAATACTGCTAGTATGAATGCTAAAGCTAAACCAAATCTGAGTTCTACACCAAGTGTTGCTTTTATGGCTAGAGAAAATTCTGATTCTTCAAAAGGTTGTAGTTTTACCATTCCAAATTTCACAAATCAGAATGCTTTGTCTACTGAAACAACTGATGATTATGCTAAAATGATTTCTGCCTTAATTACATCATCTTTTGGGTTGGTTATCAAAAATGTTGCTGATGCAAAGATTATGAGGGATGATCTTGATGAACTTGATGATGATCAATTGAACGAATTAGATTTAGCTTGGCAATATGCTATGCTAGGTCAAAAATCAAAACGATTTTTCAAGAAACATGGCAGGAGTTCATCTGATTTCAATGGGAAGTTGGGATTTGATAAATCCAAGTTAAAGTGTTACAAATACTCAAAGCTTGGAAATTTTGCTAAAGAATGTCAACAAGCGCATGTTAGCAAACCCGGTTTTACTTAACCATCGTCCAGTAATTCCACCAAGACAACAACTTTAACAATTCAAAATGATGGTGTTTATGATTGGGGTAAACATTTTGATTCATCTGCTTTGATTGTCATTCATGATCAACAAGCAGATTATAATTCAGATACAAGTTCAACACCAAGTTCCTATGAATCTGCTGAAAACATGGAGAGTTTGTTGAAAGAAAATTCTTCGTTATTGAACAAAAATTCAAAAGCTTTTTTTGAGGAATTCAAGTTGGTTAGTTCAGATTCGGAGATTTCTAAGGAACATGAGAAGGAATTAGTTTTGAAAAATGAATGTTTGATTATAGAGATCAAGTTGCTGAATGGAGTTTTAGAGCTATCAAAACAAAATAGAAAAAATGTTGAAGCTACAAATGCAAAGATTTGCGAAGAGAATGATGAGTTGATTAATGAAGTCAAGAAATGGAAGGATGAAGCAGAAGATGCTGCTAATGATTTTCAGAATCTTTTTGATAAGTCAAAAACCAAGCTTGATCTGCTCACAAAGAATTCTGAAGAATCTGCTGCTAAGATTGAAAGTTATCCAGCTGTTATGGAGAAATATTTGGATGAAAAGCGTGAATTGGTAAGTGTAAATAAAGTTCAAACTTCAAATTTAGAGATTCGAAAGCGGAATGAAGATAAATTGAAGAAAGAATTATTTGAGGGGCTAGAAAATCTTCGAATGCAGAAATTTGAAACACATAAAGTTGCAAAAAGATTGATAGCTACAGAAAAGGAATCGTCTGAAGCTTAACATCAAAATTAAGATTTAAAGATTCAAGTTATTGATGCCAATCGATTGCTGAATAATGTCTCCAATTCTCAATTGTTTACAAGTTTTCTAGCTAAAGATGAAAATTTTGAAACGATGTTTGATAAGACAGCTTCACCCCCTGCTCATATCAAAGAAGCTTTCATAGAAGTGAAAGAAAAGATTAAAGAAGTTGATTATTCAAATTTTCATCTACTACTGAAGAAGAAAAGATTGTGAAAAAGAAGAGAAACAAGAAGACTAAGAAGAAGAAGGGAATGGAATTTGAGATTCCTCCAGCTCCAAATTTTGTTTCTGGTTCATCTTCAGCTGACAATGAGAAGTCTGCTACATCAAGTGAGAAAATTCGGTCTCAACCTGAATTTGATGAGACAATTTTCCATGAGCAGAAAACTATTACAGAAATCAAAGCAGAATTTTCAAAGTTAGCAAGGGATGGAACCAAAATTCAAATTTTGAGGAAAACATTTTTGGAAAAAATGTTGGTTTGGGTTTTAGAGTACAGCATGATAAAGCTGAGGAGGTTCCAGCATCAACACCCTAAGATTTAAAGAAGCTTAAAATGTAGCAAGCAAAGAAGGAAGTTTTCAAAGCTGAGAAGGTTCAACCGGAGCAGTTCTACAAGCTCAAAGGTTCGGAACATATTTTCTCTTCATTGCGTGGATGCTAGGAAAATTTCTGAAGTTTTTGAGAAAAATGATGCATCAAGAACCTTGAAGAATCAAACCGCCATATTTCTTCTGATGGTTCTCATTCTCGAAGCCCAACATCTAAATGGGTTCATGATCACCGCTGACAGGTATATGATTCTTTTTCTGATCATGTTCGAGATATTCATGTTTGTAATTATGTGCATGCACCTGAAAGGTGGGACAAACTGAACGTCTATGTTATGTTTGCCGCCAAAAAAGGCATATGGCAAAAGATTGTCCACTTCCTGCTAAATCAAAATAATAGTTTCAAAAGAATCAAGTTTTTGGGAAACCTGCTAAACCAAAGTTCTTTGATGAACAAGGCAAAGTTTTTGATGATTGTGAACCTACATTCTTTCTAAAACAAAAACGTTTTCTTCCTATGTTTCAAAAGGTTCAAAATGTAGGTTCTTCATCACAGTTGCCTGTGATTGATTCATCAAAAACTGAGTTACCAAAACAATCATAATTCTGGAAACCAAAGGAGGTTTCAAAGAAAAACCAGGACACTGGTCGACCAGAAGCAGTAGCTTCGGGTCAAGTTAAAAACTAATGAGTTTTACCAGTGTGCGGGTACTTCTAGAAGACTTATCGACGATTGCAAAATTGTTGATGGAAGTGTATTCTGCTTAACTTAAATTTCTTGCAATATATTTTTCTAACCTGCAAATTTTCTGAAATTCTTAAACTGCACAGTATCAGTGTTGATTGATAAATTTTTCTTTCTTTATACTTTTTTAATTGATAAAAACCAAAAATAGCGTCTTGTTCTTGTAAAATGAAAATCCAAAAATAGAGTTTTTATTTTAAGGGGGAGAAATGCATGTAAGGGGGAGAAATTATGATGATGCATGTTATGGAAAGAAGGTGAATACATGCTCAATATATAAGGAAGGTGAATACATGCACAATATATAAAATTTTGAGAAATTGATCATTGGGAAATGATGGTACATTGGCTTACGTATCTGACTCATGGATAGAGTAGATGTAAGAGCCATAAGATCATTGTTTGATATGCTTGGTAAGCTTGGCAAGTCAGAAAGTATTCAGATTTGATATACACTAAATACTAATGCTTGACCATGTGGATAACATCTTGATGCGGATTTCATGACAAAAAGAAAAATAAGTGTGAAAAATAAATTGAGAAGTCACTATGTATACATGTGTTCATTTTGAAAAAAAATTAAACTTGTTTGATTTTCTTTATTTTGTCAAACGATCAGACTTTCTCTGCGTATCGAAAGATGTAAGGACCAAGATTTGTGGCTTGTGTATTAAATCATCACTTGGCGGAGTATTCTGAAGGCCTATGTGTTAGATTAGGTGAAAATAAGCTGGGTTATGGGTATATTGGGTCATTGGGCCAATTTAGATGTGGTTGGACTCAATTAAACAATGTTTAGATGGAGTTTAGTGGGCCTATATGGTCAAAAACGGGAATTAGTGGGTAATTAGGGTTACCAAAGATAGATTAGCTTGTTTCCCAAGCTAATCTTCCCCTATATAAGGATAGCTAATCTAGGGGTTTAGGGTTGCTGAGTTTGGGTGTTCTTGTACTTGGTGTTTCACGAAATTCTCCTTGAGAATTTCGTTTAAGGTGTTGCAATCCAAGGTTGTCTATTCAAGTGATTCTCAATCGGTTTGTGTTTATTATTGTTTTTCATTGCTTATTTACTTTATTAATCGATTGTTCTTGAATCACCAATCAAACCGGATTCCGCACGGTCTTGATTGGATTAGATATCGCGTGAGGACCGTTTCCGGGACTTACAATTGGTATCAGAGCCAAGAAACGCAAGTTTCGAGGCTCTCGCGATATCCGATTCAAGTTTTTGTCAACTAACCGTTTGAGTTTTGTGGTGTTTTTCGCAGTAGCAAGGCTCGGAAAATTGTTTTTTGCAGGTTTCGAAAAAATCAGAAGTGGTCGTGACCAATTGCTCGAGATTTAGTGACTTTTCGACCCAGCCTGTGACTTTTCGATCAGCCAGGCTGATCGAAAACCCTTTTCTGTCGCGCCATTTCGATCGGAAAGTCCCCTTGTGACTTTTCGATCAGCCATCTGTCGATCGAAAAGTCCCTCTTGTGACTTTTCGATCAGCCCATTTCGATCGGAAAGTCCCTCTTGTGACTTTTCGATCAGCCCATTTCGATCGGAAAGTCCCTCTTGTGACTTTTCGATTAGCCCATTTCGATCGGAAAGTCCCCTTGTGACTTTTCGATCAGCCCATATCGATCGGAAAGTCCCCTTGTGACTTTTCGATCAGCCCATTTCGATCGGAAAGTCCCCTTGTGACTTTTCGATCAGCCCATTTTAATCGGAAAGTCCCCCTGAGACTTTTCGATCAGAGCATTTTGATCGGAAAGTCCCCCTGTGACTTTTCGATCAGCTTCTCTTCTCGATCGGAAAGTCCCCACTGAGACTTTTCGATCCGCTGACACTTTTCGATCGAGAAGTGTGCTTTTCGACCGACCCCCTGTCCGATCGAAAAGTACTTTTCGATCCAACCCTTTTCCGATCGAAAACCCACTTTTTGATCCAGAAGTTCAATCAAAGATATTCATGGCATCCTTTCTTCCAGGTAATTCTGTATCAGCCAGCAGCTCTGAGGTATGTCTTAACCCTAAATGTCAATCTATTTTAAATGAATCTAAAGAATGGCAAACTAAGTTTTTCAATGAAACCTTAAATCGTGAATTTGTTGATAAAGAATTGAGGGAATACAAAGGTAGAAGTAAAAACTTAAGTGAGAAACTCGAAGCTGCTAAAATTGACATAAAAAATCTTCAAAGGGACTTGAGTAACAAAAACACATATCTGAGAGTTGCTAATGAAGAAATTGCCACATTGAAAACTGAACTTGAACAACTTAAAGGGCAATTAGAAACATCGCAAACCAAAGTTGAGCGAAACGGTAAGATTGTGTCAGAAATGATGAAGGCTAGCTCACTTTTCTACAACACAGACGCTCGTATGCGTCATCTAAAAGCCAACTCTGGTTTGGGTCTCGGTACTGAAATAAAAGATGAAAAATCCACCCATACAGTACCGATGCCCCTGATGCATGAAATGATCTCAGATTATGAGTGTTCTAAGACCAACTTGGATGCTAAAGCTGAGATTGAAAAGAAATTGGCAGCTTGTCCCATTAAAATTTCTGCTCCTGTTTCCAACCAGACTAACCCTTTTACTTCTTGTGCAGATAAAGGTAAACATGAAGCAGGTGTAGTAAATTGCAAGGAGTCCACTAAAAGTCCCTTGAAGTCTGAAGTTGAATTTTCTGTTAAAAAATTCTGATTTTGAGAAACCTGAAACTTGTGTCATGTCTGAGTCAAAAACTTCTGAGTCTTCTGAGTCTAATGGTTGTGTTAAACTTTCTGATTGTGGTGTGTTTAACGTTGGTAAATGTGATTTGAAACCTGTGAAACCCCTAAGAACTGTTAGAATCTTAAGAAGGGGTAAGGGACCACAGAATGATGTTCCCAAATCCACAGGTGATGTGAAAAAATCTGAGGGGAGTGTGAACTGTCCCACTCCAAATGTGCGGAAAGTACGGGACACAAAACCTCGAGAATTTGTCCCGTACCCAGAAGTTAATTCTGCATATGACCAATTCCAACTGATACAACGGGAGTATATTCTGACCACAAAGCCCCATGGTAAAGCCCTTTGGATCCATAAAAACGCTTCAAAGCCAACTTGGATATCCACTGGGCGGAACCAACAACAGGCTCCCGTGTATCCAAAGAAACAGTCCTGCCATGTGTGTGGTCAACCAGGACACATGGCAAGAAACTGCCTGCACCGCCCGTATGAGCCTTACTATCCAAAGAAGGTCCAACAAAAGACTGTCCCATTGGGCCAAACACATGTTGGCCCAAAACCCAAGTTTGGCCCTTCAAATTCCAAGGTGCAAAAGTCCACATCACCACCCTCACAGGAAAAGATACATGCTAGAGCAGCAGCAAAGACTGTACCTTTAAACCAAAAGGTGCAGCAGGGCAAACCACAGCCAAATGTCCCCAAATGGAGCCCAAAGCCCAAGTCACCTAAACATGAACCATCAATTGTGAAAACAGCTTGGAGACCAAAATCTGCTGAATCCCCAAAAACTGTTTTAAAATCTGTTTTCAAAACTGTTTCAAAATTACCCATCCATCCAAATCCAGTTGGTTCAGCTAAATCAAATGGTTGGAGGAAGGATGACAGGTGGAATGTTTCAAAAGTTGTGAACTTGTCTTTCAAGCCTACTGGAGTGTACAAGAAACACTCCAAACAATTTCAAGAAGTAAGAGTTCAAAATTCTAATAAGAATCCACCGAGAAAACCACAGGTTTTTGGGAAAGAAAATCACAAACCCAGAGATGTCAACAAAAAGGACATTCTCAGTCCAACCAAGGCAGCCACACCCCCAATCCCTGATGTTACCAAGGGAATGTTTTTAAAAGAAATTTCTTTCACTGACTCTTCAGGTATACCCAGAACCACAATGGCCTGGGTACTTATGGCTAACTGATCTCTCACCTTGTGCAGGAACAGTCAAGGAGGACTTTCATTAACCTTGTTTGTTTGTGATAGTGATTGTTCCAGGCACAAGATAGGAGGCATCTCTCTACCACATGACATGAAGATTTCAATGGAGGGTATGTTTCCTTGTGAGAGGTAAATCCGAGAAAATCAGCAGTAAAGGTAACACTGTCTGAATTGTTTGTTTCTTGGCTGATTTGATGTGAAGTATGGTTGTGCATGAAACAAAACCCATTTCTGAAAAGTTTCAAAAGATAAACTTTGAAGGTTAGCTTGGCCAGTTTTTAGTACATATTTAGTATTGTGTCAGTGAGTGTTAAAAAAAAAAAATCAAAAAAATGTGTGTTGTTATTAAAAATCAAAAAGCAAGGGGAAGAATAGAAACGATGAAATTGTTGACCCCTCAAAATTAAATTGTGCTTTTTAATTTTTAATCTTTTGTTTCCTTTAGAAGGTGGGAAGTGAAATAAATTTCCGTTTTGGAGATGGCTGACACGCGTAAGGCAGATGTGAAAGACATGATTCATGGTGATATGCTGGTAGGCTCAGCTCTTTAAATCTGAAAAGGTATGCGTTACACACTTAAAGATAACGTATGGCAGTTTGTTGGGTAACAGCACTTAGGTTAATTGCATTTCTATTTGACTGCATGTTCAAGTTCCCGATACACACGCTTGTCTCCAAGAGTGTGAAAATGAGCTCAAAAAGTCGGTGTCCCCTCTGCTTTGCGTGAGCAATGACCTGGGGATGCTTCGCATGTATGTAAGGCTCTCCTCTGCTTTGCGTGAGCAATGACCTGGAGTTGTCCATACATACGTACTTCTAGATCATCTAAAATTAAAAAAAAAATTAAAAAAATAATATACACCCAAAAGATGCCAAAGAGCACATCAAAAGAGACCCTCAAGAGTCCAAAACCCTCAGCCCTTGTCACTGATGAGAGCATTATAAAAAATGTTTCAAAAATTCAGTTGACTTGTATATTATACCAAAAAAAAATCTATGTGATCTATTCTTTCTCTTCTCAACCCAGTCTGGAGCTCAGTTTCAAACTTCTGGATCAGGTTGTGAAAATATGTGGTAGGGAATTTATGTGCTTGATAGTGTGTAATAACATGTACCTAGGATTTGTTGAAACCCACTTGCTGTTCATAATTAATGCACCAATAAAAGATAATAAAGTGACAAACAGCCTGATTAAGAAAAGGGTTTGAGTTTAAAGTGGATCAGTATATTGGCAATCACCTGGACGTGTTCGAGTAACAGAAGCTGAAAAGGGTTCCTCAGTCAGATTCATACGGTTTGATCCCATAGAAACCTTCTCGTTTAGTAATTTGGTATGTTTGTTTTTATTTTTATTTTTCTTTTGTATTAACTTAAGTTTTTATTGTTTATTTTTCAACCATGGCTAGGTTAATTTAAAGGTTTTTAATAAGTTTTTATGAGTTTCATGCAAGAAAGTATCACCCCTCCAGAATCTCAGGGGAAGAAAATGTGAAGTGAGTCATTGGGTTCAGGGGAAGTGTTTAAAGGAAACTAGCAATCAATGTTTGGGGTTGTGATTAAGAATGTTGTTCTCCTGCTAACCCAGTAACCAGGTATCATATGCTGGTTAGTGTTTGTTCCATGTATGGCAGGTTAAATGCAAATGAAATGTCATGGAAAAGAAAATTCAAGGACTCAGATGATCAATGCATTGTTGTTGCTAATCAAGTTGAAGAACCAGCCGGAAAAGGACTTACCCTATGCTTAGGGGAAGTTTGTTGGTTGTTCAAGTAAAGCTTCCAAAGACACCGTTCTCAAGTTTAGGGGAAGCTAATTGAAGAAAAGATGCAGAGCAGTCACAACAAGATCTACATTCAAGAATGCCAAAACAGAAGTTTCAAAATTTATCCTGTGAAGTCATCAGGAGGTCAAGACAGTTACTGATGATTCAGCAAGGACTCAACAGTTCTCAAGAAAGAACAAGTATTTAAGAATCCTCCTCTCATTACTTGTTTGTCATTTGAAGTCCAAGCTGATGCTGATTGAGAGAAAACTCCCAGAACTCGACCGTTGCTGCCCAATGAAGATCGTTCAAGAAAAGAATCTTCACCAACCAATGTTCAAGCCAAGGAGAAGACTGAAGTCTGAAGATTGAAAGTAGAAGATATTTAATAGCACAAGCCAAGGGGAAGATTGTAAGGACCAAGATTTGTGGCTTGTGTATTAAATCATCACTTGGCGGAGTATTCTGAAGGCCTATGTGTTAGATTAGGTGAAAATAAGCTGGGTTATGGGTATATTGGGTCATTGGGCCAATTTAGATGTGGTTGGACTCAATTAAACAATGTTTAGATGGAGTTTAGTGGGCCTATATGGTCAAAAACGGGAATTAGTGGGTAATTAGGGTTACCAAAGATAGATTAGCTTGTTTCCCAAGCTAATCTTCCCCTATATAAGGATAGCTAATCTAGGGGTTTAGGGTTGCTGAGTTTGGGTGTTCTTGTACTTGGTGTTTCACGAAATTCTCCTTGAGAATTTCGTTTAAGGTGTTGCAATCCAAGGTTGTCTATTCAAGTGATTCTCAATCGGTTTGTGTTTATTATTGTTTTTCATTGCTTATTTACTTTATTAATCGATTGTTCTTGAATCACCAATCAAACCGGATTCCGCACGGTCTTGATTGGATTAGATATCGCGTGAGGACCGTTTCCGGGACTTACAAAAGATCGACCTGATCGTTGTTCGTTTGACGTTCTACATTATTTTATTTGGTGTTTCGTATAACTCATTGGATTTTCTCTGCGTGTACGGGAGTACCGACCTGATTGTTGTTGGGTTATACAATTTCAATTTGTTTTATTTTCTTTATTTTGTTAAATCCGAGGCCTTATATGCGTATCGAAAGATCGACCTTATGGTAGACGATTTAACGTTCTTATTTCTTTTTGCATGGAACACAGTTGATGATATCATGAAAATATTATACTTTGTGAAAATTCACAAGTGTAATCACACAAAAAGAAAAAGAAAAAGGAAAAAGTCTGAATATGTTTGATAGTGTGGGATACACTGGTCAAAGCAAATCTAATCAATATCTTAATATATCCAGATGTTATGAGTATGATTTTGCCAGAGTTTAAGATGGACAAATTATACCGGCAATCAGCATGACTTATGTGCTTCAATTAGTTGAAATTGAAGTGTGGTTCAGTGCGTCATGACCAATATGATCCCATATAGTGATCTTTCTCATACCAAAATAGTGTCTGGTTCTGTATTATGTGTACATTTCATTTCAAGAAAAGTACAAAAAGATTTTTGGTGTGTTTTTGCATAAGTTTGTAAAATAAATTTTTTTTAGGTTTGTTTTGATATAAACTTTCTAAAAGTCAAAAAGATTTTATTTCTGCTTTATTTTCGATCTGGTCAACAAGTGATACAATTTCATTTTTCAAAATCATATCTTGGAGTCTCGAAGAGATGTTTTGCCCCAAGATTATTTAAATTTTGAGCAGGTTGCTAAAGTGAAAGAAATCACAACTTCAAGTCTTCTGAAGCTGTTAATAAAAGACCAGAGAATCACCAAACATTGTCAAGTATTCAAGATCAAGCTACGATAAAGTTGAGGAAGAGTTTATTCGAAGATTCATTTCATTGAATGAACAGATTCTTCACTTGAGGGGGAGTTTGATTGAAGATACTTTTGTGATGATGTTGAAGAGATACTGCACACGACGAGGGGAGTTTGTTGATACCTGATCTGTGCGTCATGTGAAGTATCGAGGAGCATCAAGTCAAGAAAAAGTTCAAGCCAAAGTGTGACTGGCCGAACCTAGTCCGAACCTGGATTTCGGATCAGGGCGAACCTCAGGTTCGGCTGAGGTTCGGTGAGTCAATATAAATATGAGTTTGGTCTTTGAATTCTATATAAGTTCTGAACGTAAGAGATATTCTTAAGTGTGTGTTTATGTGGTGTATCCTCTATGTCTGTTCTCTGTGACTCTGATTGTAATTGTTCTTCTTTAGATCAATAAAACAATCATTATAATTACTCGTTTCGTATCCGTATAGCTAGATTGAGTAGACGATCCGATGCTCACGACTTCTCAGATTTATCAAAAACTGAATTACCAAAACAACAACAAAAATAGAAACCTAAGGTGGTTTCTAAACAAAATCAAGATACTGGTCAACCAGAAGTACTTCGCTTCGGGTCATTTATGAATTGATAAATTTGACCAGTGTGCAGGTACTTCTAGAAGACCAATCGATGATTGAAAAGTTATTGATGGAGGAGTATTCTGCTTAACTTAAATTTCTTGTTATATTTTTCTAATCTGAAAGTTTTCTGAAACTTTAAACTACAAGTTATCCGTGTTGGTTGATCAATTTTCTTTCTTTACATTGAAAATGTCAAAAATAGAGTCTTGTTTTTATAAAATGAAAATCCAAAAATAGATTTTTTCATTTTAAGGGGGAGAATTGCAAGTAAGGGGGAGTAAATGTATGGGAAGAAGGTGATTACATGCAAAATATATAGTGAAGGTGAATACATGCAAAATATATAATATTTGGAGTAATTGATCATTAGGAAAAGATGGTACATTGGCTTACGTATCTGACTCATGGATAGAGTAGATGAAAAAGCCATAAGATCATTGTTTGATATGCTTGGTAGACTCGGCAAATTAGAAAGTATTCAGATGTGATATACACTAAATACTATGCTTGACTATGTGGATAACATCTTGAAGCGTATTTCATGACCAAAAGAAAAATAAGTGTGAGAACAAAAATGAGAAGTCACTGTGTATACATGTGTTCATTTTGTAAAGATTTAAATTTGTTTTATTTTCTTTATTTTTTCAAACGATCGGACTTTCTTTGCGTATCGAAAGATCGAACTGGTTGTTGTTCTTTGAGCACCTGCTTTATTTTCTTTGGTGTTTCGTATAATTCATCGGACTTTCTCTACGTATACGGAAGTATCGACCTAATCGTGTTGACTTATACAATTTCAACTTGTTTTATTTTCCTTATTTTGTTAAATCTGAGGCCTTATCTGCGTATCGAAAGATCAACCTTAAGGTAGACGATTTAACGTTCTTATTTCTTTTTGCATTGAACACAGTTGACGATATCTTGAAAACATTTTGCTTTGTGATATTCACAAGTGTAATCACACAAGAAAAATAAAAATGTCTGCATATGTCTGATAGTGTGGGATACATTGGTCAAAACAAATCTAATCAATACCTTAACATATCCAGATGTTATGAGTATGATTCTGTCTGAGTTTAAGATGGAAAAATTATACCGGCAATCAGCATTACTTATGTGTTTCAATTAGTTGAAATTGAAGTGTAGTTCAGTGCGTTATGACCAATATGATCCCGTATAGTGATCTTTCTCATACCAAAAATAGAGTTGATTTTGTATTGTTTTTTATTTAATTTTAGAAGAGTTCAAAAATATTTTCGATGTGTTTTAGCATAAGTTTGAAAAATCAAAAAAGATTTTAAGTTTGTTTTGATAAAAACTTTCTAAAAGCCAAAATGATTTTGTTTCTGCTTTATTTTCGATCTGATCAACACGAGATACAAATCAAGTTTTCAATATCATATCTTGGAGTCTCAAAGGGACGTTTTGCGCCAAGATTATTTATGATTGAACAGGTTGCTAAGTGAAAGATATGTCACAACTTCAAGTCTTTTGAAGTTGCTGATAAAGAGAGAAACACACTATGCATGTCAAGTATTCAAGATCAAGCTACTATCAAGTTGAGGAGGAGTTTGTTTAAAGATGAGGGGGAGTTTGATTGAAGATACATTTTTCTGCGTTGTTAAAGATACCGCACATGGAGAGGGGGAGTTTTTTGATACATAATCTGTGCGTGGTGAGAAGTATCAATACAAGACGATGTGAAGATCAACACAAAGTGAGTCTGCCAAACGAACTGCATCCGAACTGCCAGTTCCGATCAGGGCGAACTAGCAGTTCGCCCAGGGTTCGGCAGATCGACTCTATATAGTTGTTTTGTCATTGTTTCTTGTAACTGAGCATGTAGAGTCAGAGCTTACGTGTGTGTTCTGAGAGGTGTTTTCTCTGTTTCAATTCTCTGTGTTTGCTGATTGTAAGTGTTCTCTTTGATCAATAAAACAATCTGTTTAATTTTGATTCTATTCCAAAATAGATAGATTGAATAGACGATCCGATGATCATGAACTTGCACTAAACATGGAGAGAAACACGAGCCCGCGAGAGAGGAGCTTCACACGGAGTCATTTTACGATTTCGGAATTCCATTTGGTGCATTAGAAACAATAGAAATGGTTAGAGCTACTGAAGAAAATTTCACTGAGGACCATGATAAGTTTCAAGAACTACTCATGGATGCTGAGAAGCCCTTACATGAAGGATGTCGTACCTTGACAAAGTTATCTGCCTTGGTTTAACTACTAAACTTGAAGACTAAGCATGGAGGATCAGATAAGTTTTTTTTAAGAACTTTTAGTTTTGCTAAAAGAGATTCTACCTGAAGGTAATGAAATTGTGAAAAATACATATGAGGCCAAAAAGATTATGAAGTCAATGGGGTCAAGGTACACCAAGATACATGTGTGTATCAATGATTGTATTCTTTACAGGAAGGAGAACAAGGACCTAACTGTATGTCCAACTTGTGGTGAGTCCAGGTGGAAGGTTGATGAGAGGACTAAGAAACTATAGAACAATACTCCTGCAAAGGAATGTGGTATTTCCCCATCCTTCCAAGATTGAAACGAATGTTTTAAGTGAAAACCACAGCGGAAGATCTAAGATGGCATGCCGCCAGTTCCAAAATACCCGGTGTGTTACGCCACCCATCCGATTCACCGACATGGAAGCCATAGATTGACAGATATCCCGAAATCGCTAACGATCCTAGAAGTATTCGTCTTGGCATTTCAACTGATTGGTTCGACGTGAATAGAGGCAACATAAATCACAGTGTGTGGCCGGTTCTATCTATCATTTACAACCTTCCACCATGGCTGTGTATGAAAAGAAAGTTCATCATGCTTTCGTTATTTATATCGGGAGCGCTTGAAAACTTTATTGATGTGTTTTTGGAACCATTGATTAATGACTTAGAGCTGTTATTTGAGTCAGGTGTGGAAACATATGATGCGTATGCGCAAGAACGGTTTACTATGCGTGCAGTTGGTTTATGGATGATTAATGATTACCCCGCACTTGGTACACTTTGTGGTTGCCCGTACAGTGGATTCAATAGTTGTGTGGAATGTCGGAAACAAACTAAATGAAGTAGGCTTCCTTTCTTAGCCAAGCAGTGTTATGCTGATCACAGAAGATAACTACCACCTACGTATGCCTTTCGAAAGCAAACAGAGGCCTTCGATGGTAAACAAGAGTTGGAAGCTGCTGCAGATCCTATGACCGGTGTACTAATTCAGAAATCCCAGAGACCTCACCGAAAAAGGGGGAAGATTGATAAGAGAAAAAGAAAGAACAAAGAGAAGCAATAATATTGGAAGAAATTTAATATATGGTTTCGAAGACTTAGATATTGGAGGCATAATAGTGTCAACGTTGCAATGATTTCATGCATACTGAAAATAATGTGGCTGAGAGTCTTGCTGGAACTCTGCTCAACCTTCCAGGAAAGACAAATGATGGACTGAATGCTAGAAAGGATCTGAACCTTTTGCAGTTAAGACCAAAGTTGCAAAAGGATGGACTGAATGCTAGAAAGGATCTGATCCTTTTACAGCGTGTTACATGTTACAAAAACATGAAAAGGAAAAGTTTTATGACATGTTATATAACTTTTCTAGTTTGGTTAGTCTAAAGGAAAAGAAACTTGTGGGGCTCAAGTCACATGATTATCATATGTTGATGCAACAGTTTCTGCCGATTGCAATTCGGTCAATCATGCCTGAACCGACAAGATGTGCTATTATCAGGTTTTATTTTTTTCAAATCAATATGTAGCAAAGAGATCAATGTCGAAGAGCTCGATAAGTTGCAATTAGATCTTTGTGTGACACTATGCCTACTTGAGAAATATTTCTCGTCATCATTTTTTGATGTTATGCTTCATTTGACGGTGCATCTTACCAGGGAGGTAAATTTATGTGAGCTAATATGCTTTCGATGGATGTATCCATTTGAAAGGTGTATGAAGGTTATTAAGGGCCACGTGAGAAACAAAACTTATCCAGAAGGGTGCATTGCTGGGGAGAACATTGTAGAAGAAACGATTGAGTTTTTCAGCGAATACCAAAAAAACATCACAACTATTGGTGTTCCATCAAATAAGCATAGCAGTGCGGATGAAAGTCCTGGGTTAGCTGGTAGATCGGTTGAAGTCTCTGCAGAACTCTTGTCTAAGGCGCATTTATTAGTGTTGCTAAATACGCCTAATATTGAGCCTTATATCGAGTAAGTAATTTAGATTATTAACATTTTTTGATCTGTTTATAATTGATAACTTACAATTCATGTACTTGCAGAGTACACATGAAATTTTTAGAGAAGGAACATCCCGATAGTAGACTAAATGACATGATGAAGAAGAATAGTACAACATTTGGTAAATGGTTATGCAACAAGGTTAGCTAAATTTGCTTGTTGTATTAATTCCGGATGAACTGTAACTTTCCGGAACAACTTACCTGAGTTGTCCGGAACAACTCTATTTTCTATCCGGATGAACTATAACTTTCTGGTGAACTCAAACTATTTTCTTATTGTTTTAATTCCGGATGAAATGTAACTTTCCAGAACAACTTACCTGAGTTGTCCAGAACAACTCTACCTGGTATCCGGATGAACTATAACCTTACTGATGAACTGAAACTATTTGCTTCTATTTTTAAATCTGGATGAACTGAAACTTTCTGGGACAACTTACCTGGCTTGTCCAGAACAACTCTATTTTCTATCTAGATGAACTATAACCTTCCTAATGAACTTTTCTGATTTCAGGTTGAAAAGGAGATTGTGGAGTCCCCAAAAACTATATCATTGACAGTGAGGTGGATTTCACATGGTCCACACAGAAGCGTCATGAAATATGAAGTATATGACATCAATGGCTATTCATTTCGTACAAGATCTCGAGATGGTAGGGTTTACCATAACAACGGGGTTGGTGTAGAGGAAACTGACATGCACATCTCTAAAGAGGTATTAATCTATGGACAAAAACCCTACTATCGGGGGTTTTAAAGAGATATGGCTACTAGATTACCATATTAAAAGCATCCATCTGTTTATGTGTGACTGGGTTGAGAATACACGCAGGGTCAAAAAAGATAGTCTTGGTTACACTTTGGTCAACCTTAAAACACTAGGTCACAAGGAGGACCCGCTCATTTTCACGTCACAAGCACGACGGTTGTTTTACTTCAAAGACCAACTGGATAAAAAACTGTCTATTGTCTTTATGACACCTCTCAGAAATTACAATGATTCTTTTGAAGACGATGGCAATGAGGAATTTAGTACGGTAGTTTTTCCTCACAACGATAATGTATTGCCACCCGTAGATCTACATGCCAATGTTTACTATAAAGCCGGCTGTACTGGAATGATTTTACGTAATACCGATTAATTGATCATTTTAATATTTTTGAATTTTGGCAAATTAAAGTCTCAACAATATTTGGTTTTTTTCTTTATGTATTCTGGAATGTTATAGACCTTAATTTTGAGTCAAGTGTTTCGCTTGTCTTGATTGTTCCAGGTCTCTTCTCTTTGACCAAACCAGAGTCAATAAAAGTCAAAATTAAGTAAACAAAATCAACTACTGCTTTAACAGACACAATTAGATATATAATCCAAAAGGTATGATTCCATTAATACATAGATCTATAAAATTACAACTTAAAAACTACTAACTTAAAAGGGAGAAGAAGCGGCTGAAGAGAAATCCCTCTTTGCTTTCTCACATGGTGCACTAGAGAGATTGTCTGAATCATCATAACGACTACTTGCTGCTGATAAAGTGAAAATAGAGAACAAGTCCCTCTTTGCTTTCTCACATGCACTTGTTTCTGATCAACTGAAAAGGAAGAAGAAGCGGCCAGTGAAAACCCGGGTTCGAGGGGCCCAAAGGGAGAGAAACACCTGAAGAAAAATTAGGTTCGTGGGGCCAAAATATGTGACAAATCCCTCTTTGCTTTCTCACATGCACTTGCTTCTGATTAAAAGGGAGAAGAAGCGGATGAGGATATATCAGCTTCATGGGGCCAAAAGGGAGAGAAGCACCTGAAGAATACAAGTGCTGCAAACCTCAGCATGTGGCCCTTGCCACTGACTGTTATAAAATTATATAAAAACTTAAAACATGTTCTCAGTAAAGCATTTGTATGAACCATTAGATACTCTTGGTCTCCATGGTTTTCATAATAACTTAAAACCTGCTCCCAGGAGAGACATAGTGCAATCTTCCCTTGCACAAGAAAATGTTACCAAATCTGAGACACAAATTTCAATCGAATTTCAGTGGTGATGATGGACGAAAAACAGAGAGAGAGACTGGGAGAAAAGGTGCATGGTGGAGATGATGATGAAAACTGATATGGAGTTGACTATATATCGATACTCGAGGGCTGTGGTAGATGGAGATTAGACCGATAAAGTAAATGAAAAAGTAAATGAAAAATTAATGAAGAATAATGTTTACAAGCGTCGTCGACTATTGGTCTTCTTTTAGCCACCCATTGTTTATTATACCGTGACCATTTGTCATAAATTGCCACGCAACAAGATAATCAAACATGATAAACATATAATATAACCATCATATATTCAATTCTAATTAATATCATAACAAAATAAACGTATAAGAAATTGTTCATAATTTGTTCATAAACATATATATCAATTAATAATCCTTATCACTGCAATCTTCGGATATGTATCCTGAACTTGCATCGTTATCATCATCATCATCACGTCCTTCTTCAATCCGACCACTGTTCGCAGGAATTTTGAAACCAATCGGCAACTGTATCCTTCACCTTTTGTTGAATATCTTTCCCATAATCATTCTCATCTTTGTTAATTAGGGGAATTTCACTCAATTGTTTGAGAAAAATCATATCATTACATCCAACAACTTCATCCACAGAAAAAAATTTGCTCTCTTCTTTATTAATATATTTCACTTCAGTCTTGTTACTAGAAGTTAAAAACTCCCAAGATTGGACAATTTCATCTTCTCCGGTTTCATCTTCTTCATCTTCTTCGGATACAAATTTATTGAATTTTGTATCAAGGACACGGAATAATTTCGTTGCCTTAACAAAGTAGTCAAGACAATAAGAAATCTTCTGCGCATAGAGTTTCCTCAGGACGTTCTCATCGTTGTTTTTAAGAACAGATTTATGGGATTTGAAGGAATTCTTCTCCTATTATTATAAAAAAAATGATTATGCTTCACATACAAGTAATTAAGGGAGCGTTGATTATCCATTTGATGCACACGAATTGGTGTAAACAAATTGGTGTAGAGAATTTGAGATCGAGAAATGGATGGCGGTAAAGGAAAATAACAATGATGATGTACATATAAGGTAGCAGATTTAAACACCCGGGAATTAGTGTAAACAAAAAAGGTGCATTTTAGATGAAAAACCGTCTACTTTCGTCATGTATTTAATATTTTACCGTGACCATCACTTATCTTTATCCACGCATGTACTATTTTACCGTGACCATTACTTATCTTTAGCCACGCAAGTAATATTTACCGTGACCATTACTCATCTTTGTCACTTACAATAAATAAGAAAGGGCATGAACACTCTACTATTTAGTCACACAACCTAATATAAGTGGCCATATGTACTAGCTTTTAGCCACATAACTAATTAAAAACAGTGGCCGTTGCTCACATTTAGCCACGCATAATATATACTTAACAGTTTTGATTTTTTTTTAATTTACTAACTATAAAATCTACTCTTCCATTACACAACATTATATAAGCATCACCAGAGGTATCATATATATTTGTTTTTGGTCACATGAAAAAAAATCATAAAAAATACGTGGGCGTTTGGTGCATTTCGCCACTCTTTTGTAAGTGTGACAAATAAATGCCACATATTTATGTAAAACAGTGGCTAAAGCCTCTGCACCTGATTGTTGTTGTCACATAAACAAAAAATACGTGGCTAAAAGGGTCCAAAGGCTATATATTTGGCCACGGGTACAAAATATGTGTGGCTAAAACTAGTGTTTCTTACCTTTAGCCACGTATTTTTTAAAACTGTGGTTAGGCGTTTACGAAAAACCGTGGCTAAAGCCACTTTTTGACGTAGTGCCTATGGATACACTCAGCGCCCGTTGTACAACCAACATGCCCCTAATCCATAATATGGTTATGGAATGATGTTACCACAGTACACTCATCCTTCACCTCAATATGTTGGTAACTATGGGGAAGATTACATGCCCTACCCGGATCAAAACAATCGTCTGCCTCATCAGTTCCAGAATCAGACTCATTACTCAACCTTGTCTGATTTCTCCCTTGGGCTTGGTTTGAATGTTGAGAAATTGTTTGGAGACAAGCTGAGAAAGTCAAAATCAGTGCACCATCCTCAGGTCAGACAGCAAAAACTTGGGCTCCAAGGCCAACTGCTCCAGAACCTTCTGTCTTGCCTGTTCCAACTTTTACTTCATCACAAGTTCCAATCACTACCAGTGTCAATCTGGCACGGGTTCTTCCTTGAACTAATCTTCTTTTAATGTGCAGGGACAATCGGGGAGAGTTTTCAATCTGTCCTGGGTTCTTCCTTAAACCATCGTTAGTCCCAAGGACTCAGATGGCAACAAAACACAAACCTCAGGTGAGATTTGTTAATAATTTGAAAATCAGATGCAGGTGGCAAAAATGACCAAACCTCAGGGATGCAAATAGTAATTTACTCTTTGGAAAGTGAAGAAGTCATGGGTGGCTTGTTTGAGTGCATTGTTAGGTTGTCTCATGGAGGAGAAGAAGAACAAAACAAAATCACAATGGACTATACTAAATATCAAAATGTCGAAGGGATGTTTGGTAAAGGTTTGGCTATTAGTCAAAGAAATATCAAAGCTCCCAGTAAGAAATCTTAACTTATTTTTTTTGGCTCATATCAAATTATCTCCTTTGTTATTTATTGATAATTTACTCTCTTTTTATTTTTCCTATCTTCTAGCGGAATGGTGGTTAACTTTTGGATCTTGAACTCTTAGTTTAAGACGATTTACCATAAAATTTCTTAGTCTAACATATAGTGCTACAAGTTATGAAAGAAATTGGGAAGTTTTCAATATTTTCACACCAAGAAGAGAAATCGTTTGTTTCAAAATAAATTAAAAAACATGGTGTATGTTAAATTTAATCGTGCTTTGAATCGTCAACATAAACACGAGGGAACCGTCGATCCAATCTTGTTAGAAGAAATTGATGATTGTAATGAGTGGTTGATGGGTATAATGGAAGAAGATGATGAAAACGACGATGATCTAGTTTTTGAAGGGGAAAATTTAACATATAGTATAATTTATAGAGCTTCGGGGGCAAATGAACCCCACATCATTCAACTAGAGCAACAACAAAAGCTACATCAAGAAATAAAGAGGCTCGATCATCATCAAGAAAAGATAAAGGAAAACAAAGAGCTCTTATGATGAATATGAGATTGAAGAAGATGTTGGAGTGGACAATGGGGAGGGAGGTGCAACCATGCTTGATGATGATGATTTGTTGATCATTGATTAGAGTTGTGCCTTGTTTGTGAATTTATGTTTGCTAGATTTCGATATTGGCGCATCATGGCTTTAAAAACTTTTTATGGTTAAGTATGTTTTATAAATATCTATATATATTTAATTTTTTTATAAATAGCGCATCGGAAACGGTAATGCGCCCGCATCAAGCATCAGTTTTTCTAAATAACCTCAACGCAACACACTATGGTGTTATTTACACTTACCCAAATGGGTTATAATATACACTTTATTATAACACACTATGGTGTTATTCACACTTACCCAAACGAGTCATAATACACACTTTATTAGAACACACTATGGTGTTATTCACACTTATCCAAACGGTCACATTACCCACTTATCTAAGCACACTTTGATTCATTCATCTTAACCTAAACGGATACTTACAACATACACTATATTAGCATACTCTGACTCATACATCTTGTTAGAGCAGAATCGATTCGTCATGTGAAGTATCTGAACAAGTTGAAGATGTAAAAGGTGCTGCCCACGAAGTAAGACACGAAGCTACACTTTGTGACCCCACGAAATGGCACTTCGTGTCAGTTCGTGGGTCAGCTGATTTTTTGGTATAAATATATGTTTACTTTGTATTTTGAAAAAAAAACTTGGAGAACTAAGTGTGTGTTTTCTAAGTGTGTTTTCTTTGAAGTGTTCTTAGTGTTTCTAGATGGTAATTGTTCACTCTTGATCAATAAAATAGTCTTTAATTACATCTTTGTATTTGAAATAGCTAGATCATGTAGACGATCTGTCACTCTCGCATTTTCAAGTGGTATCAGAGCGTTTTAGTTCCATCTACTGATCTGATCGTGCTACTTTTTGAACTTTTATTCCAAAAAGTGTCGGTTTTTTGTAAATCTAAGTATTTTTGCTTCCATTTATTTATTTTTGTCGTGTTTTTGGTGCAAATTTTGATCCTAAATCAGATCTTTTGATTACATCTGATCTACTGCTGAAATCTCATTTAAAACCCTCAAAAATCGTGAAATTTGACTAAAAAATGGTTCACTTCGTTTGAGTTCGCGTCAAGAACATCCACTTCTGTTGGTGCATGATTCTTGGTCGTCATGTGAAGTATCAAAGGAAAGATAAATGTTACAAGTTCTTGCTGTCCGAACTGAACTGAACTAATGGTTCGGGTTCACACGAACTTGGCCGAACTGCAAGTTCGTGTGACAGCAAGTTCGCACAGTCTTGGGCATCTATAAATAGATCAACTTGTATAGAATTTAGGAAAACTTGTCTAGATTAACTATGTGTGTTTTCTGTTTATTCTCTTAGTGATCTTAATACAAATCATATTGTATTTACATCTTGTGTTCCTAGTTTTACATTGATTTCTATACGACCGAGTAGACGATCCACCGCTCACACAATTACAAGTAGTATCAGAGCTTTCGGTTCATTCTACTGGTCTGGAAATCTGTTTTTTGGTTTTTCAAGTAAAAAAGTGGGGTTTTTGAAAAATTTACTCGTTTTTGTGCTCGTTTGATCATCTCGGTTGTGCTATCTGTGAAAAATCTTCTCCTAAATCATTCCTTCTGAGTTTATCTGATTTACTATTCAAAATCTCATTCGAAAACACTGAAATTTGTGAATTTTGAGTCGAAAATGGTTCGGTTCGTCTGAGTTCGGGTGAGATCTGTCTGTTCGAACAACTGAAGTGAGAGTTCGGCTACGTTCGTCTGTGTTCGTTCATTCAAAGTTCCAGTTCGGATTATTCTGGTTCGTTTCCTGTTTGGATACTATTTCAGTTTGGATCGAGTTCGGTTAGTTGGTTTATGTTCGGGTTGTGTTCGGATACATTTTGGTTCGGATCTTAGTTCGTCTACACAAAGTAACAGTTTGGCTCTGTTCATTTGAGTTTGGTTTGGATCTTCTCAGCTCATTCCAGTTCATATCGAGTTCGGCTCAGTTCGGTTAAGCAAAGTTGAGTTCGGGTGAACAGTAATCAGAATCATCCAAGATGTCGGATTTTCAAGCGTTTGCTGTAATTTAAACTTCGATGCAAGGTACAATGCAAACTATGATGAACTATGATAATGAAATTGGAACAAGTTAGAAAGTTCCCAAATTTTTGAAATTGGAAGAATATCATAGTTAGGTTAAACGATTTGAAGCGTATGTTGACACAAACGATGTTGATATGTGGTTGGCATTTACTAGAACCATACAGATATCCTAAGGATGCTTCTGGAGAGCCGATTCTTCAAAGAAAATTCACTTTTGAGCATAAGAAAGCATATGGTACTTTTACCATGGCATTACCTAAGGAATTGCTACATCAATTTTTTGCTAACTATACATCAAAAAGCTTATGGGATGCTTTGCAGAAAAGATGTGAGGGTAATGATCAGTACAAGAAAAGTCAACAAAAATTTTAAAGAAGGAATTTGATAGATTCAAACATTTTCAGAATGAATCAATTTCAAGTTTGATTGCAAGATTTGCACATTTGATGAGTGAAATGAGTTTTGTGAGTCTTACAAAGGAAGATGTAGATTTGAAAGAAAAGATTTTGGAGGCATTACCCGAGAAATGGGAAAATTATGTTATGATGATTACCCATGATAAAGATTATCCGGGTTTGACTTTCAATGATTTGATTCAAAGAATAAAAGCAAGGGGTATGGAGTTAACTGTGAATAAGTCACTTCCTGCACAAATCCAGAATCCTGCTGTGTATCATGGTGAAAATAATTCAACTATGAACGTTGTGAAGTCAAGTGTTTTAAATTCCGCACCTCCTACAACATTCATTGCCGGTAAATCTAAAAATTCTAGTTATTCTTCTAATGGTACTGTTTCAATTCCAAGTTCATCCACACAAAATGCTTTATCTGTTCAAACAACTGATGATTATATGGCTTTAATGTCTGCATTGGTATCTTTATATTTTGGAGTTATTACTGGTTCAGTGAGTAATGCAGAATTGACAAACGAAGATTATGATCATCTTGAAGAGATGAATTTGAATTGGCAGTATGCTATGTTGGTTCGAAGAATAAATAAATTCTTTATCACTACCGGGAAGAAGAGGTTGAATCAAGATGGAAAGACCGGTTGGATAAATCAAAGGTTAAATGTTTCAAATGTTCAATATATGGACATTTGCCCAAGAATGCCCAAATCAACTGACAATAAATTGAAGACTGGTCAACATGCTCATCTGGTTATACATTCACCAAATCAAGATAAAAAAGATCAAAAAGCATTTCTTCCTGTTGATGACAAAATGACAGAAATAGTTTGGCATCCAAATGAATTTGACTAGAATGCAGATTCTGAAATTACAAGAATGCTACATGCTGATATTAATGTACATTCTGAGGATGACATAAGAAATGTTGCTTTAACAGCTCGTCATTTAGATGATAGCATTCTAACTGATTCTGAGTCAAGTTCCAAAGTATCACTGGTCGAAGAGGTTCAAACAAAGGTGAATAATAGTTCAACGGATGAAGAATCTAAATGTCTTGGATGTGTGAGTCTATGTAACAAAATTGCAAGTTTAGAAAGAGATTCTCAGTTATCAACTGAAGAAATTGTTATTTTAAAGCAAGAATTGGAAGAGTTTCAGAAGAAATATTATGAATTGGTTCATGTTAATGAAGATTTGGTGAGAGAGAAGAGTGGGTTGGTTGAAGAGTGTGAAAAGGCTAAAGCTAAAGCTAAGGAAGTTGCTAAATATTTTGAGGCGTTATTTGAGAAAAGTTATCCAGTTCAACAGAAGTATGAACAAGCTAATGCACTTGCTGTTGAATCTATTGATAAAATTCTAAAACTTCAAGAAGAATTATCTACACTTCGAGATACGAATGTACTTCTTAGGGATAAGAATGAAGTGTTGACAAAAGATATTGACATTTTCAAGAAAAAATGGGAGAAGGTTACCGAAGAAGTGTTAGCAGAATGTGAAATCAGGAAATTTCAAACTTATGAGTACAATGATCTCAATGAAAAATTCATTAAATCACAAAAGGAAGTATTTCCTGCTCAATAGAAAGTTTATGAATTAAAGCTGGAAATTCTAGAGTTACAAAGTGTAACAACCCAAAAATTTACATAACTGTTACTTTCATAAAAATAATTTAAAAGTTTAAACAACCTATTCACGTCATATAATCTTGTATATGATATTTATAGCTTTAGATGTCCGACCATAAAATCCATTCTATTGTTAGTATTATAATTATTGTTTAATAATTTATTGTTATAATAATAACAATGATAAAAGAAAAGTAATAATACAATCTAAAAGAACATAAAGAAGTGCACGTGTGGTGTATGGGTATATCAACGGAGATGATATTATCCTCATTTGAGAATTAATTTCGAGTATAAACCGAAACGTAGAGTGAGCTAGACAATAGATATATATTATCTTGCTTTTGAGTTATCCATAGTTTAAGTAAACCCATAGAAAACTGACGAAAGTTAGTCGGTTAGGAGACCCTATATATTGAAATCACTTCCATTTTAATTTTCATACATTTCATTCAACCACTTCCTTATTAAGAAGATGTTTTGTCTAAGGTATGATTTAAGTTTTCATTTTATTAATTTATGATTTTAGTTATAGAGTTTAGATATTATATAATATTAGATGTGGGTTTAGAGTTGTTGGTCCCAAAACAACAATCGTTCACGATATCTTTATCACAAACAAGTGCGGAAATCTTGTTTGTGATTGATTCGACTAGAAGATGATGAAATAGACTTGATATGAGATGAAAACAAAGCAAAACAATCAAATCTTGAGTGATAGCCGATCAATCTTCTATATATATGTGTTTGCGAACGTGAATACAAGAGAGAAACTGAAAATCGTAATCACAAAGGCTAACTCTAATCATAAACTACTTGGGTATTTATACAACCCATACAAAAGCCCTAGCTAAGATCGTAAACCCAAGAAAGTGTAACCGGCCCAAGAAGCCTAATCGCAAACACATTAAGCCCAACAAATGTAAGCCCACAAGTCTAATGTTCATGCCTCATAAAGTATAGCCCAACAATCTTCCCCTAAGCATGAACCATTAGACTGTCTAAGGTAGAAGCAAATCAAATCGGAAGGTGTGAGACTCCTTCCTTGACCACCATTCACGTTCTACAATCCGATTTGCTGTTCCATGAAAGATTCCCACTCTTATAGCATTTTTCATAATCAAGCTCATCACCAAGAATAGGTTGGGTGGCCAGTTGGGTGGCCAGGAGTTTGATATCACGTTTTCCAAACCTCAGCAAATCGACTGGATCATAAAAGCGAAATTCTCGCATCTTCTTGCAGACAACCACCACCTCATGAGTCATCGGATCATAAAACCAATTATCAAAACTCCTCACGAGTGTAGCATCTTCAATCTCGTCGAGCATATTGATCACTCGAGTTCTTTTGGTGGGAGGTCGCCACACTTCTCCAACAGGCTCATTCATGACAGGATCAGTTCCAGTCTGAACCCATCTTGTTTGCTTGAGGTCAAAGTTTGCAAAGTTTTCTTCAAGATGGCTCATCAGATTGTCACGAACAACGTCTCCATGTGCATTCCTCCATCTGTTCATGAAAGGAGCCCTTAGCAAATTTCTCATCTCCGTCTCTGTCTAGGAGTGAAATTGACCCCGAGTTCTGTAGTACTCTACTGGATTGTACCCGTCTCTGATGACAGCAAACAATTTCTTCTCCCCATCATAATGCCAACACAGGATAGGTTCACGACTCCCCATTTTGTCGATTTCACTTTCTCCCACATCAATTGAGTACAGCTTAGGGGGAGGTCCTTGGAAGAAGTCTTTGAACCAATTGTCATGACTTTCTGGTGCCTTTGAGATGAATTGATGTGTGTGGTTTTGGATATGAAATGATAGCGGGTTTCGGGCTAAAAACGTCAAAATAAACTTGAAAATATTAAATTATATTTATTTCTGATGATTATCATCAGTTTTCAAGTTTAAACGATGTGGGCACGGAAAACGAGGCGAAAAACAGAGAAAATAGTGAAGCTGAGAAAACTCATGATTTGGAAGCCATGGGATCCCTTTTCTTGACTTGCCAGGCCATGTGATCAGGAATCAGGGTGTCACCAGTGATCGGAAGCCATGAGAGAAGCTCCCATGACTTGAAGACTTGATTTTGGCCAGCGCATGACATGCCTAAGCCGTGAAAGGCTCATTCATGGCCTCCGAGGCCGTGAACCGACAATGTCCCACGTCCTGCGGCCCATTTCCGAGATCAGAGCTGAATTGCCGATGGCGCATGACTTGCCCAAACCGTGAAACTCCCTCCCACGGCCTGCAAGTGGTGCGTCGGACCAGAATTTTTGGAAACCCTAGATTTCGAAATATTATAAATAGGGGACCTCCCTAACCACCAAAACTCGTCCAAGTAAGCAGAGAACAAGCCTAGAGTGAAGCTTTTCGAAGCATTCGAATATTTGAAACATTCGACGAGTCGAGAATCTTCGATTTTCATCATTTCGAGCTACATTTCGGTATTTTGTTTGAGTTTGATTATGCATTTCAATTTGAACTTTGTTTATTTCTTTATGACCATGAATATTCTTGGCTAAACTCATAAGATCGTTTAGGCTAAGACGAATCCAACTATGGTTTGATCATTTATTGTATCGGTTTTCGTTTATGATTATGTTTTCAAAGTAAAAGTTGTGGTCTTATTGTTTGGTTGATGTAATTGAATTCCCTATTGAATCTGGTCCATTTCTTAACCTTGTGGAAACCTAGCTCTAGTATGCAAGCCATCTTGAGTTAGGAATCTATCATATAACCGAATCACAGAATCTGCGGTGTACGCACGAACTAGAAATAGTTGTGATCGTTAGGAAACCCTAGTACCAATTAGGAGTCCAACCCATAGGGATGAGTGAGAAATCACCTACCCTCTTCTAGTAGCCACCCTTGATATTGTCTAGTAATCGATTAGTCACCGATAGGTCGGGTCTACCGCTACTCAGTCGTATCCAGGGCCTTCTAGGTCAACCATGCAATAGGAACGCAACCGCTTCATAACCATAGAACCGTTAGGACCATACCTATCCTAACCCTTCACCCAGTAGTGAGTTGAGTCACCGATAGCTCGGGACTTAGCCTAGGGCACTTTGAAACACAACTAACTTATCAGTCCTTAACCATGGAACAGTAGTAACCGTGTAGGGCGTGTCTATAACCCTAAACGTGAACCTATCCATAGGAGTTAGATAACCTTGCCTTAGGACCCTAATTCACCATAACGATAAGGCATAAACGTAACCTATGCGTCTATCAAATCTAGGTGGAGGAGTCAATGCCTAAGCGATCCTCGCTTAATACTGAATTTTCTCCGCTATCTCGAATTGCTTATTTTGTAGTAATCTTTATTAAAATTAATTTTCAAAATACAAAAAAATAAACAGGCTTAACTAAAGATCAACTATTTTGCATAAAACGTGTCCTTGAGGTTCGACAACCCGGCATTTACCAACACTATACTATACATGGCAGGTATACTTGCCTACGTGTGTGTGTAGTCGGGGACGCGGTAACGTTTTAAATAGTCAAAATTTGTAGTTTAGCCAAAATTTCTAATCCTGCAACGCGCTGGTGTACGCGACGAAGTTCTCAAACTGAGCTACTCATACTTTTCGACGAACCTGAACGAGAGTTTCGACGCAGACGTCGGCAGCAGAGGCAAACGATGGGCGACGCAGATCCGCCACGAAGAACACTTTCCTCCTACATGAAGCCGAGCTTGGCGGGAGCAAGCCCGAGCATCGCGGTAACCGCTGGGAATGAGTCGTACACCATTCCACCTCAGGTCATCACTATGATCAAGAACTCAATCCAATTCGATGGATTGGCCGATGAAGACCCCAACGCGCATATCCGGGACTTCATTGAGGTGTGCGACACGTTCAAGCTCCTAGGCCTGAGCGGTGATGCAGTCAAGCTACGCCTGTTCCCGTTCTCTCTCCGATCAAAAGCCAAGGCGTGGCTCAATGGACAACCTGCTGGTTCGATCACCACCTGGAACGACCTAGCAGAGAAGCTCCTCTACCGATTCTTCCCTCCTGGCAAGACAACGAAGCTACGACTGAAGATCTACGCGTATCAGCAGGACCACGGAGAATCGTTCTTTGAGACATGGGAGCATTTTAAGGAACTACTGAGAAAATGTCCTAACCACGGGTTGGAGCAATATCAACATATCCAAACCTTCTATAATGGGCTCAGCCCACAAACCCGTCAGTTAGTTGACATTACTGATGGAGGAGACTCGGCGAGAAGACTGCTGAAGAGGCTGAGACATTACTGGAAGAAATGGCTCTCAATGACTACCAATACCCCTCTATCCGAAGCAGCGTTCCACTTAAAGCAGGGGTGCATCAGGTGAGTCAAGAAATAATGGTGGCCGCCTAGCTCAAGGCGTTATCAAAGAAGTTCGACACTCTTTACCAAGTGGTCTTGCCACAGAAGAAGGAGCCACATGAGTGCGAGATATGCGGAGAATCGCATAGTACTGCCAGTTGCCCGTACAACACAGAGACGGTCAATTTTGTGGGTCAAGGACAGAGAGGTCCAGTCTAAGGGGATCGCTACAACTCCTCCTGGAAGAATCACGCGGGGTTCAGCTACAAGAACCAGGCAGGTAGCTCAAACCCACCGGGGTTTGCAGCCAAACCTCAACAGCCCCAAGGACAAGAACGAGAACCCACGATGTGAGAGATGATGACTGAAATGTACTCCTACACAAAGAAAAGGGATCAAGAAATCAACTCTCAGTTCCAAAAGCACGACCAGGAGATGGCAAAGATCAACTAGCAACTGCAGAATCAACTGGCATCCCAGAAGGCACTCGAGCGTCAAGTGGGTCAAATCGCGCTTTGGAATGCTCATTAAGATTTGATGGAGGACCTGTGGATACGAGTTCGCCTGCCATTCATCCAAATAATAAATCAGGGGAGTCCGTTCCGTTTTACTTTTCTTTTAATGTTCGTTGCATTTTTTTTTATTTATTTTTTTTTCGTTCGTGTGTGTTTATTTTTATTTTTATTCTGCTTTATTTTATTCTCATCCACATTGAGGGCAATGTGTGGTTCAAGTGTGGGGATGGGAAGACTTGCGTTTTTATTTTTTTTATTTTAGTGTGTTTTATTGTTAATTTGTGTGTGCTAAAAAAAGAAAAAGAAAAAGAAAAAAAAATTGAAAAATTGTTCAAAAATGTCTGAGATTCTGGCTGCAATTATATGGAAAATGATAGTACAATCAGGATTTGGTTTCTAATTTTGTGCCTAAATGTTAAATAAAAAAATAAATAAAAGCAGAAAACACTCTCGGTTAAGGATGTATTGGTAGGCCCAGCTGACTTAGTAAAGATTAAATATCTCATTGTGTTTGTTGTTGTATAAATATGTAATACTCAGTCTGTTAGTGGGTTCCCATTTTAGGAGTGATAGGAACACTGAAACTGATGATTAGGAGGAAAGAGACCACTTTAGGTTAGATACCTCTATCTCCTTAGAATACCTGGCACGTTATGATCTTTTTGCGAAAGCAAATCCGAGAAATAACGGCGCCCCATTTTTCCACCATGAGCATATTAGGTAATAAAAATTGGTTATTACATTTAGAGTGAAGGGACAAAATACTCATGTACAAACTAAGGATAGTATCCCGTGGTAAGTGCCTCTGATGATGTTCTGGATCTCGCGGGCAAAATACTCACGTATGATTTTGGGGATAACATCTCGAAAAGAATGCCTCTGATGATGTCCGTTGGTAATCTTAGTTAAAATTAACCAACTATATATAAAAAAAAAGGAAAAAAATATAGTAAAAATGAAAATATATATAAAATATATAGCTTAGAGAATAAATGCTCAAATGTTCACATTCCATCCAATTTCATCATTCTTTGGACATCTTTGTATCTGATTTAAGGGGGGGTGGTGAGAATCTAAAATTAAATCATTATTAACCTTACTTGGACTGAATATGAATCAGGATTAGGTTGAACTTGATCTTTCTAGAGTGGGACACATAGGCAAGACTGAAATATATCTGGTAATTCATAAACACCTTGGGGGCTCAAAGGTCGGTGGTTGGGTTTAGTCGGATCGAAATACTGATAATCACTACCGGGATGTAAGTAAGCTATGTGAAATATAAATTGGAAAATTAGTTGTTAAAAATTCAAAGTCCTGATTATGATTCCATTGCAGTATTTTTCGAGGACGAAAAAAGAGTAAGTGTGGGGATGTTTGATGTGTTGCAAACACATCTTGTTTTCCCGTGTAATTTGTATAGTCTTTGAGTCGGTTTTAAGTCATTTTTATTTAGTTTCTATCTATTTTTCTATTAATTGAGTCTTAATGTGTTATTGAGTTATTTTTGTACATTTTGGTGTGAGTTTAAATAATTATTTCAGTCTTTTATATAATTGTGTTAATGTGCTCGAAATCATTCAAATATATTTGGTTGTAGGTTGATATACGGGTCTGAGGGGATGGTATGACATTACATCAAAGTTCATGGGTTGAAAGAGTTTATTAATAAGCTTCAGGGACTAGCATAGAGTTTATGAGAAGTCAAGGGGTTAAAGTGTAAAATAAGTAAAAATCTTTGTTGAATAAATACGAATGGCAGGAGCATACATAGGGAATTGAAGATAATTTGCAAAAGATGATTTATTTTTAGAACCCTACGTGGAAGAAAATTGATTTTCGAAAAAGGGGATAGATTTTATTCATCCGACGGCAGAAGCATAAAAGAATAAGAAAGGAGAGACTTGCGGAGGAATTAAAAAGGTGGTTCGAATAAAAAAATAAACCCTACAACAATTATAATTGATTGGACGGCAGAATAAAAGAGGGGAATTGGAGAGAAAAAAAGATCGACATTCTGACTTCGAGGGGACGACATAACTTGCGGACGAATTTCAGAGCCAAGAAGAAGCAAGCAACGAGAAGAATTCAACCGGATCAATTATTCGACTATATTCCAATCATTCGGGTTCTTCCTATTTCTCGTCTTCTTGTAGTCACTTGAACCTAAAACCATGTTTTGTGTCAAAGTTTTTATCTTTATTTGTTATCTTGACTTGAACATGAGGCTAGGCTAAGTTGATTGTATCGCCTAGACCTAATTGAATGACTATTTAGTATTTGCAATTTCACTCGGTTTTTTTGTTGATTGATTGATGTTATACTTCTATTAAATTCCATAGATTGCCATGATTGATGCTTGTGTGTGTTGAAAACAGATTGCTAGTTGATTGTTAATGCATGATTTACCCGCGAATGTCTTTCGGTTTAGGTAGATTATCTAAAGTAGTTAACTTTAGGGTTAATTGCTAAAGAGTAGTTTAGGGTTTTCTTGAACTATTGCATTAGTGGTTGAATAGTTATTTGATTTTAATGTGCTGCTTTTTCTGAGACTCAAAAGGTAAAGAATTATCGGGTAATTGGGTTGGTTAAAGTTCTAGGGTTGCATTGTCTCAAAAGGAAGTGTCCTAGGGGTTTGATTAGCTTGTTATTCCGTGTTGGTTATGGTAGTTGTTGGTAGCTCCTGCTAGTCTAGGGTACCTTAGATTAGGTTCGAAGGTGGCTAGGTTTAGTTGAGGTAGGAAGTACCCAAAAGGTGAACTCTTGTTCGGGCATTAGAAGTATTAACTAGGAATGACTTAAAAGGTGAACTAGTCGCCATCAGATCGATCGAAACTGAGTGATGTTGTAGGTATTAAGTAGGATTTCGGGTCTAGGTGATACTCTTCTCTGTTCTGATTTTCCCAAGGTTTTCCTGTCTTCGGTTGTTAGTTGTTAGTTAAATTAGTTAATTAAATCCTAAAATTCCAAAAACCCAAAATCAAAATTCTCAAATTTCCATTCTTAGGTCTAGGTTAAGTCTTGTCTAGAATTAGTGTCTCTAGGGTTCGATATTCCCGGTCTTGCCTTAGCTTAGCTACAATCCGACAGGTACACTTGCCTTAGGGTTCGGTTTAGTTTAGGTAGTTTCGGTAAAATTAGGTGTGTCTAGGTCTAGGTTTAGGTCTAGGTTTTAATATCATTTTTAGTGTAGTTCCGAACACATCAAGTTTTTGGCGCCGTTGCCGGGGACACTTGGCAATAGCAAGATTAACTAGGTCGTCTAAGAATTTTGAGTCTTTTTGGTTTTTGTGTCTAGATTTTCTTTAGGTTTATTTTTCTCAAGTCTAGTTTTTATATTTTCATATTTTTATTTTTTCTTAGTTATTATTTTTCCGAGATATTTATTTTTCTTTTCATGGCTGAACGACGCACCGTCCACCAGCAGGCTAGTGTCGGCTTCGACGATGCTAGCTTCGCTATCGCACCCACCACCATCACCGCCACTGCCAACTGGCAGATTCCATCTCACGTCATCAACGCGCTATCTAACACTGTTCAATTCAGCGGACGTGAAGATGAAGACGCACCAGCTCACCTTTCGAGGTTTGTGCGTGTCTGTAACACATTCGGGCTCACCGGAGTTACGGATGATGTTATATACCTACGGTTGTTCCCATTCTCGCTCACATCTAAAGCGGCCGTTTGGTTGGAGACGCTTCCTCCTAACTCGATTGCCACCTGGGCAGATTTGAAGCAAAAATTCTTAAAGAAATATCACCCTCCAGCGAAGGCTTCGCGTACTCGGGAGGAAATTCACAGCTTTCGCATGGATCCCGACGAGCCTTATTCTGTAGCGTATGAGCGTTTCAACACTCTTCTCAGCAGGTGTCCGCAACACGGGTTGACGGAATGGGCGATCATCGAAAAATTCTATAACGGTTTGACATACGCCGTGCAGAGAGAGTTCAACATTTCAGCTGGAGGGCATATGATGGAGAAACTCACGATCGACGAATGCAAAAATCTTTTTGAGAGTTTCGCAGTGGCTGAGCAGCAAACCCTAGGAGACCGTAGGATCGTCACATTAGCACCCATTAGGTCATCTTCTACACTTAGGGGAGTCCATCAGGTAAGTCTAGATACCTCTGCTCAAGCCCGAATCGATGCACTAGAGAAGCAGGTCCGCGATATGCAGCTCAAACAGCAGGCCAAATGTGAGCTATGTCGTGGAGCTCACGACACCCGCGACTGCCCTCTCGCTTCCGCTGAGCAGGTGGAGTACATCGAAAATCAAAACCAGTTCGATAATTCTTTTCAGTCCGGGTGGAGGAGTAGTCAGAATTCGGGATGGAGAGATGGAAGCAACCCACCTGGATTTCAACCGAGATATAATCAGAGCAGTGGAGGAAACGAGGGACCGACTACAAAGGAGCTTACAGAGCTGATCATGAATCAAACCCAGATTTTACAGCAGTTAGTCACGAGAAATTAGGGAACCCAGAAAAAGCTGATGGAGCATGATACACTTTTGAGAAACCAACAGGCAGCTTTTCTGGATCTACAGAGGACAGTGGGTGACATAGCTAAGCAAGTGAAGGAGTTAGCTAACCGAGGGGGTCAATTTTCTGGTAGTACCTATAAAAACCCCAACGCGTCGGTTAATGCGGTTACCACACGAAGTGGTCGAGTTCTGGAGAGTCTATCACTGGTAGTTGAGAAGGAACCGGTTGTTGAGGAGATAGAGTTGGAGACTCCCGACGCGAGGGTGCACGAGAGCGTAAGGCCAGCAAGTACAACACCAAACGTCGAGGTTGAAGTAGTTAGGAAACCGCCGGCTGCAGAGAAGCCGTTGAAATGGGAGGCGGCCAAGGAGAAGAAGAGGGTGCGATTCGCAAGTAAACCAATCACAGAGGACGACCTGAACCATGTGCCCTATCCTGAGAGGTTGATTCAGCAAAAGAATGCGTGTGAATATGGGCAGTTTCTAGAGCTTCTTAAGCAACTTAGGATTACATTACCTTTCACTGATGTTTTAAAACAAATGCCTAAGTATGCTAAATTTTTAAAAGACATGTTAACAAATAAAAAGAAGCTAGAATGTTTGTCCGATGTTACACTTGATGCTCAATGCTCCGCAATAGTACAAAATAAATTGCCCGAGAAACTTAATGACCCAGGGACCTTTACAATTCCTTGCTCTTTTGGTGCTTCTTCTGTTACACGTGCTTTAGCTGATCTAGGTGCTTCTATCAATGTCATGCCTTTTTCTGTTTTTCAGCACCTAGGATTAGGCGAGTTAGAGCCGACTAGGATGATAATTTCTTTAGCAGATAGGTCGGTGGTTAGGCCCAAAGGAATAGTGGAAAATGTACTTGTGCAAGTTGATAAATTTTTGTTCCCTATAGACTTTGTGGTAGTTGATAGTGCATATGATGCTAGTTGCCCTTTGATTTTAGGTAGGCCTTTCCTTAGAACCGCCCGGGCGTTAGTTGATGTTTTTGCGGGCACCATCACTTTGAGGGTTGATCATGAGAGTGTTGTGTTCAAGGTGGGTAGACATGAGGATAGTGGCACCGAATCTGTGTGTTTGATAGGTACTTTGATGTCGTTCATAGACCTAGTGGTGGTAGGTAATCGGTTAGAGGATGAAGAGGTTGAGGAGAATGAGTGTGGGGAGAACACCGGGGGGTTAGTTGGATTAATTGATAAGAATGTAATTTTTGACCCATTAGGGAAACCCGGTGAGGTGAAGAGTGAAGAAGTGGTTGAGGTAGTTAAGACTGAGGTTGTGATAGAGAATAAGTGTGGGGAGGATTCCGGGTTAGTTGAGTTAGTTGATGAGGTGTTAGGTGACCCATTAGGAGGACCCGGAGGGATAGTGAGTGTGGATAGTGAATTGATGGTTGAGAGCAGTGGTAAGAGAGCCACACTTGGTGATCTGAGGTGTTTTGAGTGATGATGTAGAGTTTAGGCCAAGTGTGGGGAAGTTAGAGGTGGTTGTTAGTGGAAACGACCCGGCTTTGAGTTTTCTAGAGAAAATTAAGTTTCTACCGGGTCGGTTTAAGCATTGGAAGGTTAAAAACTCGTTGGAGTTACTAAAGTTGGATGCTTTAATGGTTAGGAAGTTGATAGGTGGTTGGATAGGCAGAAACCGGATGAAAACCGGTAGTTTTGTGGCTAGAGATGTGAAATCAAAGCCTCCGGATGGTTTGGGAGGTTGCTTGTTTGATTTGTGTTGAATGATTTAGTGCCCGGGTTTGTATATTATGTAGTTGTGTCTTTAATTTTCTGCAATTTTAGTTTTTGTGCCTTTTGCGTCTTTTCGGTTTTGTGTTTTTCGGTGTTTGCAGGTGATTCGGGACACTCAGAAGGTGGAAAATGGAGATGGTGGATTTCGGGTGATTGTGCAGGTCTTGAGTGCAGGTTTGGCTGGAAAAATTCGACTATAGAGAGACATGGACAAAAGAGATAGAAAAAATTATCAAGGCCAAAAGTTAGAAGGATCTCTGGAAATTGTGTTCCAAGCGTATCGCCTGGAATGGAGGTAGGAGTAGGCGATTCGCCTGGGAAGGTGTCGACCCGCCGGTGTTGTTAGGTCCTCGCGGTACGCAAGGGGGTTGGAGAGTCAGGAAAGTGTTCAAATTTTTATATTTTGATTTGAGCTGGTCTGTGAGTTCTCGTCTTCCAGGTAAACACCACTTCCACTGGATTTTTCAATTTATTTTACTTCGTCCTTAGTTTATATTTTTTTGTGATTTTATTTTTCGTAATGGTTACTAATGTTTGGGTCGAGTCGAGTCCTTTGTTTTTGTTTGTTTGTGTCGTACAGGTCCGATGATATTCGCGCTTTGGAATGCTCATTAAGATTTGATGGAGGACCTGTGGATACGAGTTCGCCTGCCATTCATCCAAATAATAAATCAGGGGAGTCCGTTCCGTTTTACTTTTCTTTTAATGTTCGTTGCATTTTTTATTTATTTATTTTTTTTTCGTTCGTGTGTGTTTATTTTTATTTTTATTCTGCTTTATTTTATTCTCATCCACATTGAGGGCAATGTGTGGTTCAAGTGTGGGGATGGGAAGACTTGCGTTTTTATTTTTTTTATTTTAGTGTGTTTTATTGTTAATTTGTGTGTGCTAAAAAATGAAAAAGAAAAAGAAAAAAAAATTGAAAAATTGTTCAAAAATGTCTGAGATTCTGGCTGCAATTATATGGAAAATGATAGTACAATCAGGATTTGGTTTCTAATTTTGTGCCTAAATGTTAAATAAAAAAATAAATAAAAGCAGAAAACACTCTCGGTTAAGGATGTATTGGTAGGCCCAGCTGACTTAGTAAAGATTAAATATCCCATTGTGTTTGTTGTTGTATAAATATGTAATACTCAGTCTGTTAGTGGGTTCCCATTTTAGGAGTGATAGGAACACTGAAACTGATGATTAGGAGGAAAGAGACCACTTTAGGTTAGATACCTCTATCTCCTTAGAATACCTGGCACGTTATGATCTTTTTGCGAAAGCAAATCCGAGAAATAACGGCGCCCCATTTTTCCATCATGAGCATATTAGGTAATAAAAATTGGTTAATACATTTAGAGTGAAGGGACAAAATACTCATGTACAAACTAAGGATAGTATCCCGTGGTAAGTGCCTCTGATGATGTTCTGGATCTCGCGGGCAAAATACTCACGTATGATTTTGGGGATAACATCTCGAAAAGAATGCCTCTGATGATGTCCGTTGGTAATCTTAGTTAAAATTAACCAACTATATATAAAAAAAAAGGAAAAAAATATAGTAAAAATGAAAAAATATATAAAATATATAGCTTAGAGAATAAATGCTCAAATGTTCACATTCCATCCAATTTCATCATTCTTTGGACATCTTTGTATCTGATTTAAGGGGGGGGGTGGTGAGAATCTAAAATTAAATCATTATTAACCTTACTTGGACTGAATATGAATCGGGATTAGGTTGAACTTGATCTTTCTAGAGTGGGACACATAGGCAAGACTGAAATATATCTGGTAATTCATAAACACCTTGGGGGCTCAAAGGTCGGTGGTTGGGTTTAGTCGGATCGAAATACTGATAATCACTACCGGGATGTAAGTAAGCTATGTGAAATATAAATTGGAAAATTAGTTGTTAAAAATTCAAAGTCCTGATTATGATTCCATTGCAGTATTTTTCGAGGACGAAAAAAGAGTAAGTGTGGGGATGTTTGATGTGTTGCAAACACATCTTGTTTTCCCGTGTAATTTGTATAGTCTTTGAGTCGGTTTTAAGTCATTTTTATTTAGTTTCTATCTATTTTTCTATTAATTGAGTCTTAATGTGTTATTGAGTTATTTTTGTACATTTTGGTGTGAGTTTAAATAATTATTTCAGTCTTTTATATAATTGTGTTAATGTGCTCGAAATCATTCAAATATATTTGGTTGTAGGTTGATATACGGGTCTGAGGGGATGGTATGACATTACATCAAAGTTCATGGGTTGAAAGAGTTTATTAATAAGCTTCAGGGACTAGCATAGAGTTTATGAGAAGTCAAGGGGTTAAAGTGTAAAATAAGTAAAAATCTTTGTTGAATAAATACGAATGGCAGGAGCATACATAGGGAATTGAAGATAATTTGCAAAAGATGATTTATTTTTAGAACCCTACGTGGAAGAAAATTGATTTTCGAAAAAGGGGATAGATTTTATTCATCCGACGGCAGAAGCATAAAAGAATAAGAAAGGAGAGACTTGCGGAGGAATTAAAAAGGTGGTTCGAATAAAAAAATAAACCCTACAACAATTATAATTGATTGGACGGCAGAATAAAAGAGGGGAATTGGAGAGAAAAAAAGATCGACATTCTGACTTCGAGGGGACGACATAACTTGCGGACGAATTTCAGAGCCAAGAAGAAGCAAGCAACGAGAAGAATTCAACCGGATCAATTATTCGACTATATTCCAATCATTCGGGTTCTTCCTATTTCTCGTCTTCTTGTAGTCACTTGAACCTAAAACCATGTTTTGTGTCAAAGTTTTTATCTTTATTTGTTATCTTGACTTGAACATGAGGCTAGGCTAAGTTGATTGTATCGCCTAGACCTAATTGAATGACTATTTAGTATTTGCAATTTCACTCGGTTTTTTTTGTTGATTGATTGATGTTATACTTCTATTAAATTCCATAGATTGCCATGATTGATGCTTGTGTGTGTTGAAAACAGATTGCTAGTTGATTGTTAATGCATGATTTACCCGCGAATGTCTTTCGGTTTAGGTAGATTATCTAAAGTAGTTAACTTTAGGGTTAATTGCTAAAGAGTAGTTTAGGGTTTTCTTGAACTATTGCATTAGTGGTTGAATAGTTATTTGATTTTAATGTGCTGCTTTTTCTGAGACTCAAAAGGTAAAGAATTATCGGGTAATTGGGTTGGTTAAAGTTCTAGGGTTGCATTGTCTCAAAAGGAAGTGTCCTAGGGGTTTGATTAGCTTGTTATTCCGTGTTGGTTATGGTAGTTGTTGGTAGCTCCTGCTAGTCTAGGGTACCTTAGATTAGGTTCGAAGGTGGCTAGGTTTAGTTGAGGTAGGAAGTACCCAAAAGGTGAACTCTTGTTCGGGCATTAGAAGTATTAACTAGGAATGACTTAAAAGGTGAACTAGTCGCCATCAGATCGATCGAAACTGAGTGATGTTGTAGGTATTAAGTAGGATTTCGGGTCTAGGTGATACTCTTCTCTGTTCTGATTTTCCCAAGGTTTTCCTGTCTTCGGTTGTTAGTTGTTAGTTAAATTAGTTAATTAAATCCTAAAATTCCAAAAACCCAAAATCAAAATTCTCAAATTTCCATTCTTAGGTCTAGGTTAAGTCTTGTCTAGAATTAGTGTCTCTAGGGTTCGATATTCCCGGTCTTGCCTTAGCTTAGCTACAATCCGACAGGTACACTTGCCTTAGGGTTCGGTTTAGTTTAGGTAGTTTCGGTAAAATTAGGTGTGTCTAGGTCTAGGTTTAGGTCTAGGTTTTAATATCATTTTTAGTGTAGTTCCGAACACATCAACTACTGAGAAGGAGTTGCTGGCTGTGGTCTACGCATTTGATAAATTCCGCTCTTACCTCGTGCTCTCTAAAACAAAAGTCTTCACTGACCACGCAGCAATCAAATACCTATTCAAAAAGCAAGATGCGAAGCCTCGTCTGATCAGATGGATCTTGCTGCTCCAGGAATTTGATATCGAAATCATTGATAAGAAGGGAGCCGAAAACGTCGTTGCGGACCATCTATCTCGTCTAGAAAATCCTGAAGTCCAGAACAAGGAACCTAAGATCAAGAACAATTCCCTTGTGAATCCTTGTTTTCCATCTCTGTTCATGGTAGCCCTGCCAAAGAAAATGGAACCCCCTGGTTCGCGGATTTCGCAAATTATTTGGCCGGGGGTGTTGTTAGGAAAGGCATGACGCATCAGCAACGCCGTAAATTCTTTACGGACGTGAAATACTACATTTGGGAGGATCCATTCCTCTATCGCACTGGAGCTGATCAAGTCATTCGTCGTTGCGTCTTCGGAGAAGAGGCACATAGAATTCTGTGTCATTTCCATGACGGTCCAACCGGAGGCCACAATGCTGCCAACAATACGGCGAGAAAAGTTCTAGACTCCGGATTCTATTGGCCCACAATTTTCAAGGACGCCCACGAACTCGTGATAGGATGCGACGCATGTCAGAGGGCTGGAAACATCTCAGCCCGAAACGAGATGCCCCAGAACCCCTTCAAGCCTGCGAAATATTTAACGTCTGGGGTATTGACTTCATGGGGCCGTTTCCGTCATCATATGGAAACAAGTATATACTCGTCGCTGTCGATTACGTATCGAAATGGGTAGAGGCTCAAGCCCTACCAACCAATGACGCGCGGGTAGTTGCTAAATTCCTGAAGAAGTTGTTCGCACGCTTCGGTACACCCAAGGCCCTAATCAGCGACCGAGGCAGTCACTTCTGCAATTCCCAGATGGAGAAGCTATTGAAGAGATACGGTGTGAACCATGGACTCGCAACACCCTACCACCCACAGACTAGTGGGCAGGTCGAGGTGTCAAATAGAGGAATTAAACGTATCTTGGAAAGGACATGCAGCGTCCATCGAAAAGACTGGTCTGAGAAGCTCGATGACGCGCTGTGGGATTTTCGTACAGGCTACAAAACACCGATCGACACAACTCCCTTTAGGCTTGTTTACGGAAAGTCGTGTCATCTTCCCGTAGAACTGGAACACAAATCTTATTGGGCGATGCGCACAGTTAATGCAGATCTGATGAAATCGGGTGAGGAGCGCCTCCTGCAATTGAACGATCTCCAGGAATCGAGAGACGCCGCGTACGAGAGCGTTAGACGATAAAAGGACAAAACGGCGAAAACACACGATCAAAGGCTTAAGGAGAAGAAAGAGTTCAAGTATGGGGATCGTGTGTTGCTGTATAACTCGCGTCTGAAGTTATTTCCAGGGAAACTGCGCTCTAGGTGGAGTGGTCCGTATACTGTCACACAAGCATTTTCATACGGGACAGTGGAGATAGTGGGCGAGGATGGAAACCCATTCAAGGTAAACGGGCACAGAATGAAACACTATATCGAGGGGCCCGTTAGTAGAGCTTTTGTGGAAGATCTGAGCTTCCAGAAGCCCCCTGAATGATTCACAGGGGTCGAGTCTAGCTAACGACTCGTTAATAAATTAAGCGCTTCCGGGAGGCAACCCGATGGTTAATTTACTTTTTTTTAGTTTAATTTTATTTTTGTGTGTTTGTTTTTGTGTTTTAGTTTTCAGGAATTCGACTGCTCGAGACATGGAATGATGAAAGTGCCAGGTGTTCGATGTGTGTGGAAGTGAGAATCATGGGCAATCACAACAATCAGGGAGTTCACTTTATCCAACCCTTTTTGCTTGATTTTTCGGCATTGAGGACAATGCAATCTTCTAAGTATGGGGATGGCAAGGGTTGGCTAAGCAAATTGAATATAACTCCCTCACCACATCAAAAGTCTGAAAATCCCCCAAAATTTTAATTTTTTCCCAATCTCACATGACATGAAATTACACCGTTTTTAACATAAATCATAGATAATTTATTTGTGCCTTATCGTGTTTGCAAGTCGCAAGAATGGTTTTCCTCAAAAGTTTAATTTTATAAAAATTGCATGATCAAAGTTTTTTGATCTGGTTTTGTGAACCAACAAAAACCTCACCCGATTTCCTTTGTGAGACAAGCCTACCCAAAAAACAAATAGTTATGAGGGATGTCGTATATCTAAAACATGTTCTAGGTTTATATTGAGACCGTGTCAAATTAATCGCCTTGAGTCGTTATGGATCTTCTCCGGGTCGTCAATTGCCCGAAGATACTGGACTTTCTTCATAACTCCAGTATATATATATATATATATATATATATATATATATATATATATATATATATATATATATTTATAAATTAGTCTTGAATTGAAAGGTTGCAAAACCCTAAATCAAGCTAAAGAAAAAAATAAATATGAATAAATCATAATGAAAATTGTGAAACGGCTGTACGTATACACCAAGTTATACGTTAGGGTGGTAGCTCATACACCCGTATATGTGAGCAAACATTTGAGTATCCCCCTCCATTCTTTGGTCGGATCCCATAACGAACTCGGCGGCACGATCGTATATATAAACCCAAGAAACACTTAGATATGCTTGACCTGAGCGTTCACTTCAAATTTTACACCCATAGGTCGAGTGATTTGGTGAGTTGAGTGAAAAAAATAATAGAAAAATGGTTCGCATTATTTGGTTGAGAGACTTTGTGAGTTTTCAAAATCATTAAACTTGCGAGGATGTAAACCCTAGTACTGATAGTGAATCTTGTGGACCGAATATGTACACTTAAATGTCTATGTGATTAAAAATGATTGCTTGGGGACAAGCAATGTTTAAGTATGGGGATGTTTGATGTGTGTGGTTTTGGATATGAAATAATAGCGGGTTTCGGGCTAAAAACGTCAAAATAAACTTGAAAATATTAAATTATATTTATTTCTGATGATTATCATGAGTTTTCAGGTTTAAACGATGTGGGCACGGAAAACGAGGCGAAAAACAGAGAAAATAGTGAAGCTGAGAAAACTCATGACTTAGAAGCCATGGGATCCCTTTTCATGACTTGCCAGGCCATGTGACCAGGAATCAGGGTGTCACAAGTGATCGGAAGCCATGAGACAAGCTCCCATGACTTGAAGACTTGATTTTGGCCAGCGCATGACATGCCCAAGCCGTGAAAGGCTCATTCATGGCCTCTGAGGCCGTGAACCGACACTGTCCCATGCCCTGCGACCCATTTCCGAGATCAGAGCTGAACTGCCGATGGCGCAAGACTTGCCTAAGCCGTGAAACTCCCTCCCACGGCCTGCAAGTGGTGCGTCGGACCAGAATTTTTGGAAACCCTAGATTTCGAAATATTATAAATAGGGGACCTCCCTAACCACCAAAACTCGTCCAAGTAAGCAGAGAACAAGCCTAGAGTGAAGCTTTTCGAAGCATTCGAAGATTTGAAGCATTCGACGAGTCGAGAATCTTCGATTTTCATCATTTCGAGCTACATTTCGAGCTACATTTCGGTATTTTGTTTGAGTTTGATTATGCATTTTAATTTGAACTTTGTTTATTTCTTTATGACCTTGAATATGCTTGGCTAAACTCATAAGATCGTTTAGGCTAAGACGAATCCAACTATGGTTTGATCATTAATTGTATCGGTTTTCGTTTATGATTGTGTTTTCAAAGTAAAAGTTGTGGTCTTATTGTTTGGTTGATGTAATTGAATTCCCTATTGAATCTGGTCCATTTCTTAACCTTGTGGAAACCTAGCTCTAGTATGCAAGCCATCTTGAGTTAGGAATCTATCGTATAACCGAATCACAGAATCTGCGGTGTACGCACGAACTAGAAATAGTTGTGATCGTTAGGAAACCCTAGTACCAATTAGGAGTCCAACCCGTAGGGATGAGTGAGAGATCACCTACCCTCTGCTAGTAGCCACCCTTGATATTGTCTAGTAACCGATTAGTCACCGATAGGTCGGGTCTACCGCTACTCAGTCGTATCCAGGGCCTTCTAGGTCAACCATGCAATAGGAACGCAACCGCTTCACAACCATAGAATTGTTAGGACCATACCTATCCTAACCCTTCAACCAGTTGTGAGTTCAGTCACCGATAGCTCGGGACTTAGCCTAGGGCACTTTGAAACACAACCAACTTATCAGTCCTTAACCATGGAACAGTAGTAACCGTGTAGGGCGTGTCTATAACCCTAAACGTGAACCTATCCATAGGAGTTAGGTAACATTGTCTTAGGACCCTAATTCACCATAACGATAAGGCATAAACGTAACCTGCGCGTCTATCAAACCTAGGTGGAGGAGTCAATGCCTAAGCGATCCTCTCTTAATACTGAATTTTCTCCGCTATCTCCAATTGCTTATTTTGTAGTAATCTTTATTAAAATTAATTTTCAAAATACAAAAAAATAAACAGGCTTAACTAAAGATCAACTGTTTTGAATAAAACGTGTCCTTGAGGTTCGACAACCCGGTATTTACCAACACTATACTATACATGGCAGGTATACTTGCCTACGTGTGTGTGTAGTCCCTAGGTGGATAACCATTTTTATAAATTTAAAACCTGATAGTGTAAGACCATATTTTCATATACACTTATCAGCGAGATTTCTATGGAGTCATCACCCTCATCTTCTGGCACTACTTCAGCAATGTGGGCACCTTGAGAAGAACTCTGGCCTGGGTCACCCTGAGCATTTGAGCTACCGGTCCCCTTTAAATCTTCCAGCTTCTTCCTTAATTCAAGAAACCGAGCATACAAGTACCGAATACTTGCTTCATTCTTACTCTCCTTTCTCCTTCAACCTCTTGTTTTCTTCCTTAAGCTCTTTTATCTCTCCCTCTCTCTTCCTGTTTTGAGATAACAGAAAGTTAATTTGAGGATCGGCACTTATCCGAAGGTCTACAGGGAGATCACCAGTTTGAACACTTTCTCTGACAAGTGTTGGATATGGACGAAAACTTGGAATGATTAGAGGCTGACTTGATTCAGTAGAGAAGTTTATCCTCACTGGGCTGGGCTCAACAAACGAGCTATCAACTTCAAAGAACTACCTTTCCTCATGAACTGGGCTTTGCTCATTTAGAATAGGACTTTCAGTTTGAGTCGGAGTTGGCACTTGGACATCAACTTGATCATCAAACTGAAACGTGCTCTCTACATTTGCAGGCTCAGACACCTCATCATTCTAGGCATTTGCAACTGATGATTCAAACACCATCAAACTCGAGCTTGTCTTCTGGAACTTGAATCTGATAGATCTTGGATCAGATTTCTTTCTTGGTGAGGGTTCACGCACAGGATTAGGTTCGGAAAACACATCATCATCAGCAACATTAACATTTAACTCTTGTGGGATTGTGCCATCACTTGAAGAAGAACTCAAGTCATCCCTTGTTCTCTTGTGGCTGATTGGCTCCAGATCTCCATAAATGTCATCTGCCAAATTCTCATCCTCTGGGAAAATATCATCCATCACATTCTCCTCATCTGAAGGTATATTCTCTGGATCCCCCTAAACAGTCACTGGTACATCATGATCTTCAGCAACAAAAGAAGTGGCCGCAAGTTCTTCAGGTTGTGGATCAGCTTCTAGTTCTTGTTCCCTTGCAACCTCAGGGAAAGCACCTCTATTTGTCCACTCAAGTCTTCCTTAAAAAGTGCTCTTTCCCCTTCTATCTTGAGTCTGTAGACCAAACACACCATCATCCATGAATTTTATTTCAAGCTTCTCAACCCTTTCTTGAATCATTGGATACTTCCTCATCACCACCATGTGTACGAATCTTGGAGTCATGAGAAATTGCTCTCTAGCACTCAAGTCAGCATTACCCACCCAATCTAAGAGCATCATCTTCGAAAAGTTGAATTTCCAATCAAATGCAAGTGCAACAAATTTTGTGCCATGCACCTTGTTCAGTTGATCGAAGCTTGTTCTCTTGCCCATGAATGATTTCTGTAAGTAGTGGGCCAAACACCTCCAGTAGTGTGGCAGTAGCTTCTTGAAGATTGGTGGGAATTTTCCTTCATACCCCAAAACACGCGCACCCTATAACACTGCATTCTTAGAATACTCCATTTTGTCTTCTGCTCTATCAGTAATATTCAACCCCCTGGCGAATATCTTCTTCAAGGATCTCAATTCTGCGGTTTTGAACAGTTGCAGTAATCCTTGTTTTATCAACGTTTGCCCTGGCAGTTCCCCAAAATTCTCTCAACAGTTGTTCATCTATCAGCACATGCGCCCTGAGAGCGTGATTGATCTTGCAAACATTCATCCCTACAACTAGAGAGTAGAACAACTGCATGTGTTTCTCTGGAGGGTCATCTAGATAAGCAGGTATGCAGTGATCTCTTTCAAAGTGAATTTCTTCGTCAATCATCTCTTCTGCCATCTGAGAAACCGAGACACATGCATCAATTTTAATCCCATCATTGAGCAATTATGTTTGTTAAAACCATCTTGAAGTTCAATTGATTATCCCATTATCCTTTTAAGTTCTAAAATCTCAATTGAAACTTTTAAAGAAAGAATTGGATTTTCTTCCCCAAGTTTAACAAAACACACTCTTAAAAAATAACTTGTTCAACTTTATCTTTAAAAAAAAATTAAGTTTGATGAGGTTTTTAAACCATTTTGTGATTATTTGATCGTTTACGATTTTAAATCAACCTTTTAATGAGTTTCCGATCGAAATTAGGGTTTACGATCCAAATTTGAGTTCACGATTAGGGTCAAGTGAGTCCAATCGTAAACTGCACGCCCAATCGTAAACACCAATGGGTCGTAATCACACGGAATCGAGAACACCATCTGATCATAATCGTCATCGGATCGTAAATGTCATCAGATCGTGAACATGGTCAATCGTAAACTCAGTCAATCGTGAACACGACTGATCGTAAACGCCATCGTAAACATGAACAGTCGTCTCCTTCCTCACGCCGGTCGTAAACGCAGAGATCCACCATTATTGTACCTGCAAAGCTTCGAAAACTCATCAAAAACCGACATTGGTGCAAAATAAACATCAAAAACTACCTTTTAAGTACCACAAACACAGAAACGACTCCAAATCTTAAGAAATCGAGGCAAAACTTGAAGGAAAAGAGGATTAGCAACCGGGAGACAAGACAAACAAAAAACAGTGACGATTTGACGAGAGAACATTTATTTGAAGTGAGTTTTATGGTCGGACAGTGAATGTGAGGGTGATTGAGCGCTCGATTTCAACCAAAAGTGGTCGAAGGTAGCCAGAAAACGATTTTCCGGTGAAAAAGGGGGCGGTTAGGGTTTCGGGTGGAGGAGTCGTAAACACAGAGAGAGAAAGGAGATGGGATCGTAAACGGTGTGTGATCGTAAATGAGGGGTTGGGATGGTTTTGTTAAAATTAATTTTCATAATGCCCTCCTCAAGTTTCACAAAACATTTCAAATGTGCCCAAACCTCTTTTAAATGAAAAATCTCTTGAACAAAGGTTAATTTTGAAAAATTTGAGCGTTACAAAACTTCCCCTCAGACTCATACCCTGAGAACCTGATCTTGATCATAAAAAAAATGAAATTTTAAACAGTCAGAAACTTAGAGAAACATAAAACAAAGATACCTAATGCGGAAATTAAATATTTACTTGCCTTGAAGCTGATGTTTTTCATGGATCATACCAGACTTATCTTTGACTGAGGAACCCTTTTCAGCTTCCGTTACTTGACGCTCTAGACGATTGCCAGTATATTTGACCGCATAAACTCACATCCAGTCATAAAATGCTTGATTATGGTACAATATTACCGTCATGTTCAATCGTCCCTACACCCAATTGTTCATAGCAAAACCTACCCAACCTCAGAGTTTATTGAGGATTCACAAACCCCCAACTTGAGGAACCATGCAACACCGTTATGACTACCACTTATTTCATTAATCATCTGTCGGTGATCCGGTCGGTCGCATAAGCACGCAAAGAAGACCAAACATAATGATTATTTTATTATCTTTTCTTTTTCTTTTCATTTTTATTTTTCTTTTCATTTTTCTTTTTCTTTTCTGTGGTGTTGTCATAACAATAGAAACATGGCGTGTGAGAGAGTGAATACTAGGTAGTTACCACTCTCAACCCATTTTTGCTGGGACTCAGTTTTTTAAACCATGTAAACTAGGAAGGGAAACTAAACATATATAAAAGTTAAGTTTACTGCACTTACATTGATGATCATAGTTTTGGGTTGAGCTTACCGACATATCAACTTTGAGCAATCTTTCACTTCAGCTTTACGCGTGTCAGTCTCCGATTGTCTTGGACATTTATATCACTTCCTACCAACTCAAGACAAACACAAAAGACTTCATAAAAACCTCAAACAATTTTTCAGATTTTCTGAAACAATAACATATCTTCCCCTGTTTTTATGAGGCTTTTAAGATATGAACACCTTTTTTTTAATTTTTTTTAAAATAAACCAAAAGAAAGTGAAAATAATAAGAACAAAACTATGTAAAAATAGTTTGATCAGATCATTCCTCGAAGGCAATCATCCTTAGGCCTTCAACACACATTTCAAATTTTTGACGAGGAAGGGGTTTTGTGAAAAGGTCTGAAACATTTTGATCGGAGTTTACCTTTTCGAGCTGAATCAACTTCCTATCATAGCAATCACGGATGAAATGTACCTTCATATCTATGTGCTTTGTTTTGGAATGTTGAACAGGATTCTTGACAATTTGTAGAGCAGCTGCATTATCACAAAAAATTAGAGTATTAAGGAATTCCATACCGTAGTCAGTGAGTTGATTCTGAATCCATACTACCTGTAAGCATCCAGGTGAAGCTGCCACATATTCAGCTTCTGCAGTTGACTTGGAAACGGTATGCTGCTTCTTGCTCTGCCATGAAATGAGTCTGTCTCCAAAATATTGACACCCACCAGTTGTAGATTTCCTGTCAAGATCACTACCTCCATAATCACTGTCAGTAAATGCAAACAATTGAAAATCAATATTATTAGGGTATCAAAGCCAAAGCCGAGGCCTGCCCTTTAGATACCTAAAAATACGTTTAACAGCAGTTAAATGAGAGAGTTTAGGATTAGCCTGGTAACGTGCACACACACACACACTGCATGCATGATATCTGGCCTGCTTGGTGTCAAATACATGAGTGATCCGATCATTGAACGATACATGAATTCACTCACTGGTTCCCCATCTGCATCTGCTGTCAGTAGAGGCCGGGATGCCATGGGAGTAGAGATGGGCTTGGAGTTCTGCATCTTATACTTTTCCAGAATTTCATTCACATATTATGATTGATGAATGAGAATCCCAGATTCATCTTGTTTAACTTGCAATGCCAAGAAAAAATTCATCTCCCCTTGATCACTCATCTTAAATTTCTGTCTCATGATATCTTCAAATTCAGTGCATAACTCTTCATTTGTTGACCCGTAGATGATGTCATCCACATAAACTTGCACCATAATGATATCTTCTTTCACCTTCTTTCTGAACAAGGTTTGATCAACCACTCCCCTTGTATAACCATTCTCCACCAAATATTTTGATAGAGTCTCATACCACGTGCGTGGAGCTTGATGCAAACCATATAGAGCTTTATCCAGAAGATACACGTGATCTGGATGTTCCTCATCCACAAACCCTGGTGGTTGAGCCACATAGACTTCTTCATTCATTTCAGCATAAAGAAAATATGTCTTTACATCCACTTGATGCACAGTGAAGTTGAGATATGTTGCCACAGCAAGGAATATTTGAATTGCTTCCAAACTAGCCACTGGTGCATACACCTCATCATAATCGATCCCGTAAACCTGTCTATGACCTTGTACAATTAACCTGGCTTTTTTCCTCACAATTACACCCGTATCATCTTTCTTGTTCTTATACAACCATCTTGTGGGTATAACCTTTTTATTTTCTGGTCTTTTCACTAGATGCCACACTCCCAATTTTGAAAATTGATTCAATTCATCGTACATAGCCTCCATCCAACTCGGATCTTTAAGTGCTACCATCACATTTGGAGGCTCTATCTGGGAGATGAAACATGAGAACATGCAGAAATTGATGTCACCCATGCGGCTTCTAGTAGTGACACCTGCTGATACTATCCAACCACATTGCTAAGTGGATGATCTCTGTTGATTCTTGTGGCTTGAACATCTGGTACTGAAACAGAGACAGGCAGGTTAGTATCATTAATATTATCATTCATACCTTGGGTTTCGGACTCCTTCTGATCATCATGAGTTCCTGAAGATTCAGGAACATCCGCATTATCATCCTTAGGAGCCGCTGCTGATACATTGCCACTAACATTTTCCATAGATGGCCTTATTTGAGGAGTTGGAGCAATAATGTCTACTTTTTCTTCTCCCAGAATAGGAAACATATTTGAGAAATTGAAACCTTCAAACAATGACCCATAATCAAAGATCCAGTCTGGCCCATTTCCAGCATGAGTAGGGTTGTCTTCCAACCAGTCAACATTGAATGCCTCAATTATCACTTTGGTGGTTTTGTTGTAGACTCGATAAGCACTATTTGCAGAATACCCAACAAAGTAGCATTCATCAGCCTTTGCTTCAAATTTCCCCACATCAGATTGAATTAGAACTGTGCAAGGACACCCAAATGTCTTAAAATACCCCACCTTTGGTTTTTCTCCATAAATAATCTCATAAGGCGTCTTCTCATGCCGCTTGTTTAAAAGTACCCGATTTTGCACATAGCACGCAGTGTTGACTGCTTCGGCCCAAAAGAAAATTGGCAATCTTGCTTCACACAACATAGTTCTTGCAGCTTCAATGAGTGTCCTGTTTCTTCTTTCAGCAACACCATTCTGTTGAGGTGTGTACGGTGCACTGTATTGCCTTTCTATACCTTTCTCTCCACAGAACATATTCAATTCAGCATTCTTAAACTCTGTTCCATTGTCTGATCTTATTGCCTTCACTTTCTTGCTAATCTGATTCTCTATGAGAGTAACAAACTGTTTCACCAGTGCTGGAGTTTCATGCTTGTTTGACAAAAAGAAAACCCAAGTAAATCAAGAGAAGTCATCCACTATCACCAGACAATATGAGAACTTTTTATACTTTGTACTTGCATTGGGCCGAAGAGATCCATATGAAGTAGTTGCAATACCGACGAAATAGAGTTTGTCATTTTAGAACGATGTGGTAACTTGTGCTACTTCCCCTTAGCACATGCAACACACTTCTCAACTGACGTGAAGTCCTTGATAGGAAGATTTCTAACATGCTCTCCTTTTTCCAGTTTGGTCAGATTCTTCATGTTGGCATGTCCCAGACGACGATGCCATAACAATGCCAGGTTTTCATTTTGCTTTGATATAAGACAGGCTACATCAGATGGCGGAGGATTACCCATGTTAAGAAGATAAGAATTTCCTCGCCTTGGTGTACGCATCAAGACACACTCCTCAGGAATCTTGACTCCAGGCTTGAGAATAATACATTCCTTGTTATTGAACAAAACATAATATTCTCTATCACAAATCTGCGAGACACTGAGCAGGCTATGTGACAACTCCTCCACAAAATGCACATCGGAGAATGTCAAACTGCCATTCTTCACCACACCTTTCTTGCTGGTCTTTCCACCCACTCCACCAGCAAAAGAACCACCTCCTCCATTGAAATCTTGAACCTCTTCCAAAAGTGATAAGTCTCCGGTCATATGTCGGGAGCAACCACTATCAATGTACCAGAGATTGTTGACAGTTCTTCTTGGTTGTCCCTACATGAATCAAAGATCAGTTAGAGTCGGGTACCCAGGCCATAACAAATCTGGGCACACCCTTGGAATCAATGTAGTTGACTAATTTAAGGGACATTCCTGATTTTGATTTAGTTACACTCAAACTTTGAGTGTTGACTTTTGGTTTCCAGAAAGTGTGTTTCTGTGGTTTTGACATATTGTTTGAATTCTTTACAGTTGCAGGTTTCTTCTGTGGAGATGTGACCTTTTTACCTGCAGGTTCCTTGACATGTGTCCACTCAAGTTTCAATTTTGTTTGCACAACTTGTTTTGTTTGAGAAACATCTTTTGATTTAGAAACCTGTTTCTTAACCTTTGTTTTACCTTTAGGTTGAGAAATCCTTTTTGTTTTAGGTACCTGTTTTTCAACAAGTTCAGGTTTCATCTTATCTTTTCTTTGGTAAACTCCTTTAGGTTTGTAAGTTGTTTTTGGAGTTTTGGCCACATTCCAATTTTCATCAACAGGCTTTGTCACTGGAGTTTTAGTGTTTAAAACCTTAGACTGTTGTGTCTTCATTGGTTTTGAACTCTGCTTCCCCTGAGACAAAGCTTGTTGTTTCTGAGTTTTATTTCAACCTGTCATCATTTTCTGCAACATACTAGTCCATGGGTTTTGCGGATAGTATGGTTGATAAGGTCTATTTAAACAATTTGCAGCAAAATGCCCTGGTTTTGCACACTGAAAACAATTCGTAAGTCTAGGCCCATTCACATGACTACAAACATACGAACGTCTTGGGTATGGTGACTTCCATTCAGGCTTATCATCCCATCCGTGTATGAAATGTTTTGTAACTTTTTCAGGTTGCGTGATTAAACAAAACTGTTCTGATTTCAATTTGTTCGTTTTGTTAAAAGTAGACACAACCTGGGGATAAGGAACAAATTCCTTGGGTTTAGACTCCCGACCAGCTTTAGTATTGGGCACACGAATTTTAGAACCATTAACTACTTCATTAGAATCAGAAATATGTTTTGAAGACATAGACATCATCATTTGTTTTGACTTGGACGCATTAAGTTCAGACACAGATGCCAAAACATCGTCCTTAGGTAAATCAAAAATTAAACTACTAGACTCATGACACTCTTTGACTCTCAAGCATTCGGCATCCTTCCCAGAAACATCTTTGATCCTTACTTCATCTGCACATGAAACAAAAACGTCAGAAGAACTAACATTATCGTTTAATGTTTCCTGGGATGGACCCGGTTCACAAGTGAATGTCACCGATTTATTCTGATTACCCAAACCATAGGTCATATGTTTCTCATTTTCTAATTCCTCTTTTCTGTCATGGGTTTCACACCAACCAAAACACTATCTTTGGGAGGTCCTGCTTCATGCATTTCTGATTCAGATCTATCTACCTAATCCTCCTCATAGATCATACCTATTATATCTCTAGACACAGGTTGGGGAACATTATTCTTATTTTTTCAGAAAAGCTAATTCCTATTCCTCCTTTATCCTTACCAAATCGAAAATCAGTTAGGCAGGTGGACAAAGCCTTACCAGCTTCAAGCATTCTTTTGTTTCTCATATGATTCACATCTAATTTCACTTGTAACTCATTGTTCTGATGTTTAAGTTCATCTACCTACTTCATAAGCTCAGCTATATCTAACTTAGCATTGTCCTACAGGACAGACTTCTGAGAGGCAAGGGTTTGGTATTTCTCTATATCTAGTTTCTGGGCTTTGACTTTCTCCTCACTCTTTTCCCTTCTACCCTTAAACGAACTTCTAGAACATTGCATGTCAAATAATTCTATCTCACTATTCTTCCAAAGTTGTCTAAGGCCAGGAATTAAACGTGCACAAGTGGGATTAGTACATACCTTTGTGTTGTCGACCTCGACTGCAAATGCTTCCTTTTCTTCAACCAGGTTCTCTTGCTCATCTCCTGACTTCTCCTCGGTGACCACAGACGTATGCTCCTCATTAGAATCATTCTCCATCTTAGCAATCATAGCACGAGTTAGACTGAGTTCCTTTATCTGCGAAGCCCATTGATATTCCCCATAATCCTGCACAACCAAAGCCTTTGTCTCTGCCTTTCCCTTACCATCTCCAGCTTTCTTCTCTTCTGGTTTCTCCTTCTTTGGCTTGGTGCATTCCCTTGAAAAATTCCCATACTCATCACAGTTGAAGCATCTGAGCTTGCTCTTATCAAAACCCATCCTTATCTTATCCTGATCCTTCCACACATTCCTCTCAATTATTGCCATAAACTTCTTGGCACGGAAAACTGTCATTGCCATTTGCCAGGAAACATCAAGCATTTCCACATCTTTAGGATTAATTTGGTATAGTTCACCAGACAACATCTCAGTAGGTATCAATGTTCCAGCCATAAGGGCATGATAACTGTTCATAAATCCCATTCCAAGAGCAAAGTTGGGATCATTTGTAGCATTTGCCTCATCAGGGTTAACCGTTCCACTAGAATTAGCTTGGGATTGAGCCACGAATGCAGTTGACTTTGAGTTTGAACTCGAATCATTTGCAGACGAACTTCCAGCCTGTTTTGAGCCTACTTATTCATATAAGAGAGCCTGATTCAGTTTTCCTGCCATGCTAAGTGAACTTAGATGATTCAGCTCTCTCTGTTTATCATTAATCATCTTTGACTTCAATTGTTAATCAGCTCATCAACAGTTAACTCATCCAACTTGTTGTTGTCTTTGATTATTGAAATGTTGGTATTCCAGGACTTGGGCAAACTGTTCAAGAGTTTCAGATTTTTATCCTCCAGTCCGGGTTCAACGTTGTAGCTTGACATTTCAGTAATTAAGGACACAAATCTTTGAACTTGAGCTTCAAAGGACTCTCCTTGAATGTGATTGAAAAAATTGAACTTCTGCTTCAACATCTGTTTGTGGCTTGCCTTGATATCGGGATTTCCTTCATATGCCACCACCAGAGCATCCCAGAGTTTCTTTTCAGTCTTGTACTTTTTAAACCCTTGAGCAATCTCAGGAGTCAATGCCATTGTCATAATAGCATATGCTCTCTCTTCCTTGTTACATTTTTCCTAATCATCATCCGAGTATTCTGCTTCAGTTTTCACCACTCTAACTTTTCATGCTTCAGTGTGAGTAGGAATGAATGGCCCATTGAAAACTAATCTCCAAAGTCTCAAGTCAACACTTTTCAAATGATTTTGAAATCTGTATTTCCATTCAAGGAAGTTGTCAGCAGATGTGAGTCTGGGAGGACGAGTAGTCGATCCAATCTCAAAGTCCAGTTTTTTATACATGCTAGGTTCAAAATCCATGACGAAAGCTTAGGAAAGCTTAAGAAAACAAAGTCCAAATGTGTTTCTGATCATAAACAACAGTTTACGATTTTGACAGGCTTGTAGATCGTAAACTAAGTCGCAAACACCTCCGGATCGTAAACAGTGTCGTAAACCCAATTCCTATCGTGAACTTGGTCGTAAATGCCTCCGGATCACAAACGTAGCCGTAAACACCTAAAAATTCAATCTTGAAGTCGTAAACTTTATTTTCTCAGTCGTAAACACTCAAAGTTTGAATCTTGAAGTCGTAAATTCCAAATTCCAGGTCATAAACACTAAACTGATATAGAACACCGATCGTAAACACCAAGAACAGTCCAGAAACTCAGAAAAACCTCCACTTTTTCAACCAAACACTCGAATCTAATATCGTGGAACCATGAATCAGATGATTCTTGGCTCTGATACCAATTGTTGGTCCCAAAACAACAATCGCTCACGATATCTTTATCACAAAGAAGTGCGGAAACCTTGTTTGTGATTGATTCGACTAGAAGATGATCAAATAGACTTGATATGAGATGAAAACAAAGCAAAACAATCAAATCTTGAGTGAAAACCGATCAATCTTCTATATATATGTGTTTGCGATCGTGAATACAAGAGAGAAACTGAAAATCGAAATCACAAAGGCTAACTCTAATCATAAACTACTTGGGTATTTATCAACCCATACAAAAGCCCTAGCTAAGATCGTAAACCCAAGAAAGTGTAACCGGCCCAAGAAGCCCAATCGCAAACACATTAAGCCCAACAAATGTAAGCCCATAAGTCTAATGTTCATGTCTCATAAAGTATAGCCCAACAAGAGACATAACTAGGGTAGACTTTGGCTGACATGACTCTAGTTTAGGCACGGGCTGCACATCTATACTTAAACAAGAGAAGGTTGTTCAAAGCCAATCACGGTGATGACTTGCTAGTACCCACCCCTTCCTTGATAGTATTCTAAGATTGACTGGTCTTGATTAAGAACAGAGTTTTGATCCTTCACAATAACACTCAAAGCCAATGTGAGTTCATATAGACTTGATACATGTGAGTTATCATAATTACTTTTAAACTGTGGTATATAACCATGTTGGTATAATATATGAAAGTGGTATGCGGCGACGTGTATTATCGGTGGGGGTATTCTAGATCCAGGTATACTTAATGGGGTGTTACACCTGGGGGGATGCATGAATGCATTCAGCCCAGCCAAACATGCTCATACCTATAAAGACAGCCCGATGGGCACTATATGTGTATACATGTTTAAAGATACGGGTATCATTTCATATAAATTGACATTGTTATAAATCAGTAATTCATGACCTCACCGGCATTCTAGCTGACGTGTTTTATGATTTAAAAAATGTGTATCATAGGAAATCCTAGAAAGGGTATGGAAGATAGTAGCATAAGAAGCTTCTAGAGAGTACAAGCTGGTGTAACTTTGTATTTTTTTGTAAAGACGATTGTTATAAGCTATGATAAGTTTTGTTTCCGCTGCTAAGTTGTTATCAACCGGTCATTTCTAGGCCCCCTCTGTGCGAGGTGTGACAGAATGGTATCAGAGCATGAGGTTTTAGCGAATTAGGTATTTGAATAAAACCAAGGCTTTAACTTGTAGGAATCGAAGATGATAAGTACTGAAATTTGAGTGTTAGGACTTAAGGCATCTTGATATGGAACAAGGAGCTATTGGGTTATTCGTATAAAGTTGATTAAAAATCATAGCTAATCAACGTGATTGTTAATCTATAGGTGTACGAAGAACATTATGAACCCTAATTTTTAGATACATGCTAAGAGTACTGTATACTAGAGTAAGAACCCTAATTATTTTAAGTAAGTTTTCAATACTAAGACTTAAGAACTTAAGGTAGAACGTTATAGGATTCAATAAATGGGTTGAAGGGAGATCTAAGTAGTTTTTATCACTAAAAATACTCTTTTGCAATGCAACCTTGTCTATTAATCTAAAAGTCAAGCATTCGAGCAATTTCTGCAACCTTGGTAATAAGAGATCAGATCATAGAAATAAAATATTTGACAAAAAGAAAAGTAGATTTTAGGAAACTCCTACTAAATGTCAAATATGTTGAAAAAGAAAACACACATTGGAAAGTATAGAGTGAATATTAGATGGTTCAATCATAAGAAAATGGGACATGAAGCTAGGTATTGTACTAAGAATAAGAGGTGTTACGAATATGGAGACTTGGGACTTTTAAAAAAAACATCCTAAACAAATAGAAACCTAAGAACAATAGGCTAAGCGACGTGCCTATTTGCTGAATATTATTGAAGTTAGGAAAATACAAGATAGTTATGTGTTAAGACTAAAATAAGCAAATCAAACTCTTAAAAGATTCCTACATAGTTGAAATGGTAGGTGGTTATACCATAAGTATAGATACGACTAAGATACAAATATAACTAATGCCAATGAAAGTCGAAGAATTTGGTATAATCATAAGTATGGACTGGTTATCCAAGAGATTAGAAATAAAAAGTAAGTCTCATAAAATAAGTAAGACAAATCTGGAAATAGGCTTTTAAATAAAATAAGATTAAGAAGAACATAGGATTGGATGAAATGGGTTACTAGTATCAGGAAGAGATTATGTTTTAATATTGAACAATAAGATTTAGATACATATTTATGGAAACTTATAAGATGTGATCTTAGAAGTAACCGTAAGTCCAAATATATGTTGCATCCAGGTAGCAATAAGATGTATAAAAACATAAGAATTAATTATTGGTAGCCAGGGATGAAAAAATTCATAACTTAAGACGTATGGAAGTTTCTGGCTAGTTTACAAGTCAAAATAGAATATCATAAACAGTCAAAAGTTCTTCAGAGTTTGGAAACCCTGTATAGAAATGAGAAAAGATAACAATATATTTTGTTACAAAACTCCCAAAGACAAGCTTAGGACATGACACAAGTTGGATGATTGTTGATAGACTTAGTCAGTTAGCTCATTTCCTTCCTATTCGTAAAGACTTTAAGTTTGGAAAATTAGTTAAGATCTATGTTAGTGATATTATATCTACACATGGAGTTCGATCTAACTTCTGTAGTATCCGATATGGATAGCGGTTTTACTTTAATATTTGACAAAATATTCAAAAGGAAAGGGGAAGTCGGTTAGATTCAGGTACCGCTTATGACACTCAGACTGATGGACAAAGTAAAAGGACAATTCATATCTTATAACTTAAAGTTAAAAAAATTAAAAAGGAGAATTCATACTTTAAGAGTAAGATAAAATTCTAAACACGGTCTAGAACATACCTAGGTAAGAACAAGAACATAAGTTAATAAGAAAATATCCATATATGTTTCAAATTTCCAGGACGAAGTTTTTATAAGGAGGGAAGAATGTAACAACCCAAAAATTTACATAACTGTTACATTCATAAAAATAATATAAAAGTTTAAACAACCTATTCACGTCGTAGAGTCTCGTATATGATATTTATAGCTTTAGACGTCCGACCTTAAAATCCTATATCTATTGTTAGTATTAAAAATATTTTTTAATAATTTATTGTTATAATAATAATAATTATAAAAGAAAAGTAATAATACAATCTAAAAGAATATAAAGAAGTGAACGTGTGGTGTATGGGTATATCAAAGGAGATGATATTATCCTTATTTGAGGATTAATTTCAAGTATAAACCAAAACGTGGAGTGAGCTAGACAACAGATAGATATTATCTTGCTTTTGAGTTATCCATAGTTTAAGTAAACCCATAGAAAACCGACGTAAGTTAGTCGGTTAGGAGACCCTATATATTGAAAACACTTCCATTTTAATTTTCATACGTTTCATTCAACCACTTCCTTATTAAGAAGATGTTTTATCTAAGGTATGATTTAAGTTTTCATTTTATTGATTTATGATTTTAGTTATAGAGTTTAGATATTATATAATATTAGATGTGTGTTTAGAGTCATAACTAGGGTAGACTTTGGGTGACATGACTCTAGTTAAGGCATGGACTACACATCTATTCTTAAACTAGAGAAGGTTGTACAAACACAATCATGGTGATGACTAGCTAGTACCCACCCCTTCCTTAACCGTATTCTAAGATTGACTGGTCTTGATTAGGAAAAGAGTTTTGATCTATCACAGTAACACTCAAAACCAAGGTGAGTTCATATAGTCTTGATACATGTGAGTTATCATAATTTTTTTTAAACTGTGGTATATAACCATGTCGGTATAATATATGAAAATGGTATGCGACGACGTGTATTTTCGGTGGGGGTATTCTAGATCCAGGTATACTTAATGGGGCGTTACACCTGGGGGGATGCATGAATGCATTCAGCCTAGCTACGACATCCCAAGGGACACTATCTGTGTAAATATGTTTAAAGATATGGGTATCATTTCATATAAATTGACATTGTTATATATCAGTAATTCATGACCTCACAAGCATTCTGGCTGACGTGTTTTATGTTTTAAAAAATGTGTATCACAGGAAACCCTAGAAAGGGTATGGAAGATAGTAGCATAAGAAGCTGCTAGAGAGTATAAGCTGGTGTAACTTTGTATTTTCTTTTTAAAGACGTTTGTTATAAGATATGATAAGTTTTGTTTCCGCTGCCGAGCTGTTATCAAACGGTCATTTCTAGGCCCCCTCTGTGTGGGGTATGAAAGAATGGTATTAGAGCTTGAGGTTTTAGAGAATTAGGTATTTGAATAAATACCTAGGCTTTAACTTGTAGGAATCGAAGATGATAAGTACTGAAATTTGAGTGTTAGGACTTAAGGCATCTTGATATGGAACAAGGAGCCATTGGGTTATTTGTATAAGGTCGATTAATAATCATATCTAATCAACGTGATTGTTAATCTACAGGTGTACGAAGAACATTGTGAACCCTAATTTTTAGATACATGCTAAGAGTCATGTGTACTAGAGTAAGAACCCTAATTATTTTAAGTAAGTTTTCAATACTAAGACTTGAGGACTTAAGGTATAACGTTATAAGATTCAAGAAACGGGTTGAAGGGAGATCTAAGTAGTTTTTATCACTAAAAATACTCTTTTCCAATCCAACTTTGTCTATTAAGCTAAAATTCAAGCATTCGAGCAATTTCTGCAACCTTGGTAATAAGAGATCAGACCATAGAAATAAAATATTTGACAAAAAGAAAAGTATATTTTAGGAAACTCCTACTAAATGTCAAATATGTGGAAAAATAAAACACACATTGGAAGGTATTGAGTGAATATTAGATGGTTCAATCATAAGAAAATGGGACATGAAGCTAGGTATTGTACTAAGAATAAGAGGTGTTACGAATATGGAGACTTGGGACTTTTAAAAAAAACATCCTAAACAAATAGAAACCTAAGAACAATAGGCTAAGCGACGTGCCTATTTGCTGAATATTAATGAAGTTAGGAAAATACAAGATAGTTATGTGTTAAGACTAAAATAAGAAAATCAAAGTCTTAAAAGATTCCTACATAGTTGAAATGGTAGGTGGTTATACCATAAGTATAGATACGACTAAGATACAAATATAACTAATGCCAATGAAAGTCGAAGAATTTGGTATAATCATAAGTATGGACTGGTTATCCAAGAGATTAGAAATAAAAAGTAAGTCCCATAAACTAAATAAGACAAATCTGGAAAGAGGTTTTGAAATAAAATAAGATTAAGAAGAACATAGGATTGGATGAAATGGGTTACTTGTATCTGGAAGAGATTATGTGTTAATATTCAACAATAAGATTTAGATATATATTTATGGAAACTTATAAGATGTGATCTTAGTAGTAACCCGTAAGTCCAAATATATGATGCATCCCGGTAGCAATAAGATGTATAAAAACATAAGAAATAACTATTGGTAGCCAGGGATGAAAAACTTCATAACTTAAGACGTATGGAAGTGTCTGGCTAGTTTACAAGTCAAAATAGAATATCATAAACAGTCAAGAGTTCTTTAGATTTTGGAAACCCTGTATGGAAATGAGAAAAGACAACAATATATTATGTTACAAAACTCCCAAAGACAAGCTTAGGACATGACACAAATTGGATGATTGTTGATAGACTGAGTCAGTTAGCTAATTTCCTTCCTATTCGTGAAGACTTTAAGTTTGGAAAATTAGTTAAGATCTATGTTAGTGATATTATATCTAGACATGGAGTTCAATCTAACTTCTGTAGTATCCGATAGGGATAGCGGTTCTACTATAATATTTGATAGAAAATTCAAAAGGAAAGGGGAACTCGGTTAGATTTAGGTACCGCTTATCACACTTAGACTGATGGACAAAGTAAAAGGAAAATTCAAATCTTATAACTTTAAGTTAAAACAATTAAAAAGGAGAATTCATACTTTAAGAGTAAGATAAAATTCTAAACACGGTCTAGAACATACCTAGCTAAGAACAAGAACATAAGTTAAAAAGGAAATATCCATATATGTTTCGAATTTCGAGGACGAAGTTTTTATAAGGAGGGAAGAATGTAACAACCCAAAAATTTACATAACTGTTACATTCATAAAAATAATTTAAAAGTTTAAACAACCTATTCACGTCGTAGAGTCTCGTATATGATATTTATAGCTTTAGACGTCCGACCGTAAAAATCCTATATCTATTGTTAGTATTAAAAATATTGTTTAATAATTTATTGTTATAATAATAATTATTATAAAAGAAAAGTAATAATACAATCTAAAAGAACATAAAGAAGTGAACGTGTGGTGTATGGGTATATCAAAGGAGATGATATTATCCTTATTTGAGGATTAATTTCAAGTATAAACCAAAACTTGGAGTGAGCTAGACAACAGATAGATATTATCTTGCTTTTGAGTTATCCATAGTTTAAGTAAACCCATAGAAAACCAACGTAAGTTAGTCGGTTAGGAGACCCTATATATTGAAATCACTTGCATTTTAATTTTCATACATTTCATTCAACCACTTCCTTATTAAGAAGATGTTTTATCTAAGGTATGATTTAAGTTTTCATTTTATTGATTTATGATTTTAGTTATAGAGTTTAGATATTATATAATATTAGATGTGTGTTTAGAGTCATAACTAGGGTAGACTTTGGGTGACATGACTCTAGTTAGGGTAGACTTTGGGTGACATGACTCTAGTTAAGGCATGGACTACACATCTATTCTTAAACTAGAGAAGGTTGTACAAACACAATCATGGTGATGACTAGCTAGTACCCACACCTTCCTTGACTGTATTCTAAGATTGACTGGTCTTGATTAGGAAAAGAGATTTGATCTATCACAGTAACACTCAAAACCAAGGTGAGTTCATATAGTCTTGATACATGTGAGTTATCATAACTGTTTTTAAACTGTGGTATATAACCATGTCGGTATAATATATGAAAATGGTATGCGACGACGTGTATTTTCGGTGGGGGTATTCTAGATCCAAGTATACTTAATGGGGCGTTACACCTGGGGGGATGCATGAATGCATTCAGCCTAGCTACGACATCCCAAGGGACACTA
>JBCNJP010000007.1:84327240-84364870 GCA_039602395.1 Deinandra increscens subsp. villosa | reverse complement strand
ATTTTAGGAAACTCCTACTAAATGTCAAATATGTGGAAAAATAAAACACACATTGGAAGGTATTGAGTGAATATTAGATGGTTCAATCATAAGAAAATGGGACATGAAGCTAGGTATTGTACTAAGAATAAGAGGTGTTACGAATATGGAGACTTGGGACTTTTAAAAAAAACATCCTAAACAAATAGAAACCTAAGAACAATAGGCTAAGCGACGTGCCTATTTGCTGAATATTAATGAAGTTAGGAAAATACAAGATAGTTATGTGTTAAGACTAAAATAAGAAAATCAAAGTCTTAAAAGATTCCTACATAGTTGAAATGGTAGGTGGTTATACCATAAGTATAGATACGACTAAGATACAAATATAACTAATGCCAATGAAAGTCGAAGAATTTGGTATAATCATAAGTATGGACTGGTTATCCAAGAGATTAGAAATAAAAAGTAAGTCCCATAAACTAAATAAGACAAATCTGGAAAGAGGTTTTGAAATAAAATAAGATTAAGAAGAACATAGGATTGGATGAAATGGGTTACTTGTATCTGGAAGAGATTATGTGTTAATATTCAACAATAAGATTTAGATATATATTTATGGAAACTTATAAGATGTGATCTTAGTAGTAACCCGTAAGTCCAAATATATGATGCATCCCGGTAGCAATAAGATGTATAAAAACATAAGAAATAACTATTGGTAGCCAGGGATGAAAAACTTCATAACTTAAGACGTATGGAAGTGTCTGGCTAGTTTACAAGTCAAAATAGAATATCATAAACAGTCAAGAGTTCTTTAGATTTTGGAAACCCTGTATGGAAATGAGAAAAGACAACAATATATTATGTTACAAAACTCCCAAAGACAAGCTTAGGACATGACACAAATTGGATGATTGTTGATAGACTGAGTCAGTTAGCTAATTTCCTTCCTATTCGTGAAGACTTTAAGTTTGGAAAATTAGTTAAGATCTATGTTAGTGATATTATATCTAGACATGGAGTTCAATCTAACTTCTGTAGTATCCGATAGGGATAGCGGTTCTACTATAATATTTGATAGAAAATTCAAAAGGAAAGGGGAACTCGGTTAGATTTAGGTACCGCTTATCACACTCAGACTGATGGACAAAGTAAAAGGAAAATTCAAATCTTATAACTTTAAGTTAAAACAATTAAAAAGGAGAATTCATACTTTAAGAGTAAGATAAAATTCTAAACACGGTCTAGAACATACCTAGCTAAGAACAAGAACATAAGTTAAAAAGGAAATATCCATATATGTTTCGAATTTCGAGGACGAAGTTTTTATAAGGAGGGAAGAATGTAACAACCCAAAAATTTACATAACTGTTACATTCATAAAAATAATTTAAAAGTTTAAACAACCTATTCACGTCGTAGAGTCTCGTATATGATATTTATAGCTTTAGACGTCCGACCGTAAAAATCCTATATCTATTGTTAGTATTAAAAATATTGTTTAATAATTTATTGTTATAATAATAATTATTATAAAAGAAAAGTAATAATACAATCTAAAAGAACATAAAGAAGTGAACGTGTGGTGTATGGGTATATCAAAGGAGATGATATTATCCTTATTTGAGGATTAATTTCAAGTATAAACCAAAACTTGGAGTGAGCTAGACAACAGATAGATATTATCTTGCTTTTGAGTTATCCATAGTTTAAGTAAACCCATAGAAAACCAACGTAAGTTAGTCGGTTAGGAGACCCTATATATTGAAATCACTTGCATTTTAATTTTCATACATTTCATTCAACCACTTCCTTATTAAGAAGATGTTTTATCTAAGGTATGATTTAAGTTTTCATTTTATTGATTTATGATTTTAGTTATAGAGTTTAGATATTATATAATATTAGATGTGTGTTTAGAGTCATAACTAGGGTAGACTTTGGGTGACATGACTCTAGTTAGGGTAGACTTTGGGTGACATGACTCTAGTTAAGGCATGGACTACACATCTATTCTTAAACTAGAGAAGGTTGTACAAACACAATCATGGTGATGACTAGCTAGTACCCACACCTTCCTTGACTGTATTCTAAGATTGACTGGTCTTGATTAGGAAAAGAGATTTGATCTATCACAGTAACACTCAAAACCAAGGTGAGTTCATATAGTCTTGATACATGTGAGTTATCATAACTGTTTTTAAACTGTGGTATATAACCATGTCGGTATAATATATGAAAATGGTATGCGACGACGTGTATTTTCGGTGGGGGTATTCTAGATCCAAGTATACTTAATGGGGCGTTACACCTGGGGGGATGCATGAATGCATTCAGCCTAGCTACGACATCCCAAGGGACACTATCTGTTGGGAATGTTTTGCTAGGCAAAAATTCCTAAGTCAGAGTTCCGAAGGAAGTTCCTCCAGGACTTCTTCTACACTAAGCAGTTCCTCCGGCACTTTCTCTAGGTTACTCCGGAACTTTGACTTTCCCTCATTACACAAGTTCCAAAGCATAAAGTTGTCAGGAAGCAGTTTTACTTTACGGCATGTTGTACACTGTTCACCGAAAGGTCTACTCAACTGTTCACAGAAGCATGCTTGTACTTCAACAACTTTCGGAGTAGATAATGTTTATTTATTTAGCCTAGGGGCTAAAAGGAAATAAAAGAATATCTTTTATTTCCTCCTTGCACTATATATATTAGTTTTACTTCATTGTTTAATAGGTGATCCCTGAACTTATATTTCAGCTGTAACTCTCTTGTAAACATCTTTGAAGTATCAATATAGTAGTGTTGGAATTTATATCTCTTGTGCATATACTTTATTTCTTGTTTACTAGTTACAATTTCGGATCAATATATCTTTGTTAAGAACACAAACAAGTCTGATTTCGCCTTTCTTGTTTGAAACCTTCTTGTAACTTGATAAGGTTAACAGGTTAACCACGATCCAACAAGTGGTATCAGAGCTTTGGCTCTTGTGTTTAAAAGTTTTAAAGAATTTTCTAAAACTTTTCTTACTTGAAGGTGTTTTGTTTTCTTTAGATAAGACTGTCGCATTTTCTCAATCTCTGAAAATGAGTGAACTAAGAAATGGCAGCACTAACAAACCACCTACTTTTACTCCTGATGACTTTGACACCTGGAAACTTCGAATGGAAATTTTCTGTAAAAACACTGACCACAAAATGTGGGCTTCCATTCAATCAGGACCACAAGTTATTAAAACCAAATCTGTGACAAATCCAAATGTTGAGTTGAAAAAAACGTATGAGAATTATTCTGATGAGGACCATAAGACCTGTGAAGGTGACTACAAAGCTATGTGGGCACTCCAGGCAGCTCTTCCTAATTCTATACTTATTGGCTTTAAGAGATGCAAAACTGCACATGATATTTGGAAAGCACTCATCGAAATGTATGAAGGAACAGAGGAGGTTAAGGAGAATAAGAAAGATGTCTTAAAACAAAGATATGAAAATTTCTGTCATAAAAGAGGTGAAACCATGTCTGAATAGTATTTGAGATATGTGAAACTGATAAATGAACTGCAGGGAGCAGATGTCACACTTGATAATGCTGATATAATCAGAAAATTTTTAAGATTTTTACCTGAAGTTTGGTCTGTCTATACAGTTAGCATAAAATACAGTCGTGATCTCAAAACTTTAAGACTAGGAGATCTCTATGGAATGCTGAGTGCACATGAGATGGAGATGAATGAGAAGTCTGGTGTTTTATCTAACCAGACATCATCCTCCAAAGGCACTCTGGCCCTCATTACTGCTAACTCAGAAAACTATTCTGATCATGAACCATTTGCTCCATTTTCTGAGTCTCCTAAGGGACATGAGGTTTCATACTTTCAAAACTTTGTAAATGTTGCTAACAATTCTTACACAGGGTTCACTAGATCAGATCTAGAATGCATTAGTGCTGATGATCTAGAAGAAATTGATATCACAACCCAGCTTGCTATGGTGTCACCGAGGGCTCAGAGGTTCTACAAGAGAACAGGAAGGAAGTTTAATAGAGACAAGAATGCTCCTATTGGCCTTGACAAAGCAAAAGTCAAGTGTTATAACTGTCATCAGTTAGGACACTTTGCCACGGAGTGTTCTCAGCCAAGAAGAGAAAACAACTACAATGCTGAGAAGAAACAAGAGTACAACAAACCAAGCTCTAGTTTCACTAAACCAAGCTCTTCTTCAGGTCCCACTCCACCAAAGCCCTCATATAACAATCAAAGTCATGCAACTGCTGTTGTTGCAAACCAAACAGGGTTTGTAGACTGGGAAGATGTGATGAGTGAGTTTGCTCCAATCAACCATGCCCTGATGGCTAGTGGTTCTTCACCTGCAAATGCAGAGGTAAACTCAAACTCTGAACTATCAATTGAACCTGAGAATGTTTTGTGCACACCAAAGTGTATTGAAATGGTTGAAAACTACAAAAAGCACAATCTGGCCTTAATAGAAGAATTGGCAAATCTTAATGAGTTGAAAGAGTACTAAAAAGGGCAGATATTGCTTATTCAACCAAAACTGATGAGCTGGAACAAACAATAAGGCTTTTAAAACATCAACAAACTGATTTTATCACTCAAATGGATGATGTTGTAGCACAATTGGAAATTTCACAAAAACAAAATGAGGAATATGTGCTAGATATTGACACCCTAAAGGATCAGTTAAGAGAAGCCTTGAACACTGCTGATAAGTTTCAAATTGCCAGTGAAAAAGCAGAGAATTATGGCACAATCACACACATGGGAAGGGAGGTTCATTTTTTGGAAATGTAGAGAATCCTGACTCTTATACTAGTCTTGTATCTCTACCTCTCAAGGAAACAAGTGTTTCTCTAACCCCTGATCTAATAGAGAATGGTCCAACAATTGAGGACCTCTCTAATGAGTGTGAAAGTGAAAATCACACTGGCTTGTCATATTCACCACCAACAGGTTTAACAAGCATCTCTGCTGAGATTGAAAAACTGAAAATTTCAAAACCAACTGTTAAGGTTTCATCTCCAAAATTTTCAAAAATCAAAGGTGAATTGACTGAAACCAAAAGCTCAAAGCCAACAATTGTGAATGTAAAACCTGTTGTCAAGCAAACCACTGAAATTTTGCCTTTAAAACACTAAAATTCCCATAAATCTTTGAGGGAATGTATTATTTGTGGTGAGATGGGACATGTTGCTGTTCATTGTTCTTTTAACCCTTTCAAACAGATAATAAAAACTGCAAATGCTCCTTCACAAGGAAATCATAATCTGTTTAACTCAAAGAAGCAAAAGGACAATAGAAATGTGTCACCAAGGAAATCACAGGGTGATCAAGGGCAAAGTGGTCAAACTCAGAAAGTTTGGATTGGAAATGAGAAGAACAACAACTTCTCTCAAGTTAAAAGAAATGTTTTTCCTAAGTTTCAAAACTCCGCAGGAACTTCATTTCTTTCGGAAGAACTTTCCTCCGGAAGAAGCACAGTTCCTCCGGAACATTTCAAAAACAACAGGTCTGCAAGATTTTTAAAACAAAGACCTGAATTTCAATCTGATAACTTTCATCAAGAAGATTCACGAGCAAAATCTGCTCCTCGTGAAAGGAAACAATTTTCTGAACAGTATGATGTGCACAAGTTTCCTGCACAAGTGAGTTCCTGCGGAACTCAGTACTCCCATACTGAATTTCCCACTGTTGACTCTCAACCAAAATTTGAAAATGCAAAACAGAGAAGCAACAGAAAATACAAGGAAAAGAAGGCTTTTATAAAGAAACATGGTTTTCCCAAATGGCAAAGTTTCATTAAGAGTCAAAATGAGAAAAGGGTCAATTTTTCAGAACATGATGATTTCATACCTGAAGATCAAGGACCAAACCAACTTGTTTTAAGAGAATACTCTTACAATGATGCCATGGGAAGACCAAAGACCACAAAGGCTTGGGTCTCATACACCAACTAACCATGTTGCTTACCTGTGTCGGAGCTACCTAATAAATCTCAAGCAAATGTTTGGGTTGTAGATAGTGGGTGCTCCAGTCACATGACAGGTAATAAAAATCTTCTAGAAAATACAAAAAGACGTGATGGAGGTCCAGTTGCTTTTGGAAGCAATCAAGGACACATTACTGCACTTGGTAATGTATCAAATGGAAGTTTTACTCTTGACAAAGTAAGTCTTGTCAATGTTCTGAATTTTAATCTGTTGAGTGTATCACAAATTTGTGATAAGAACTTAAATGTTCTGTTCAATGATGAATAAGCTCTAGTACTTAAGCCTGGTCTTAAAATTCCTTCTGAAATGAATTTGATTAAAGCTAAAAGACAGGATGGCTTATACTTACTTGATATGGCAAGTGCTACATCTCATAATGGTAACACCTGCCTGATATCAAAAGCTTCTATTGATGAGTCTGACCTTTGGCACAGAAGACTTGTACATGTTAATTACAAAACCATGAACAAACTAGTGAGCTTGGGATTAGTAAATGGTTTGCCAAAGAAACATTTTAACTGTAATGAACATTGTATTGCTTGTTTAAAAGGAAAACAACACAAGTCCTCTCATAAGTCCAAATCTGAAAATTCAATTTCTCAACCCTTAGAATTGTTGTATATGGATCTCTTTGGTCCTACAAGGGTAATGAGTTTGGGAAAGAAATCTTATTGTTTTGTTATAACTGATGATTTTTCAAGATACACTTGGGGTTTCTTCCTAAGAACTAAGGATGAAACTCCTGAACTTTTGAAAACTTTGAATACACAGCTTGAAAATCAGTTAAACTTCAAAGTCAAAACAATTAGATGTGACAATGGTACTGAATTTAAAAATCATGTTTTAAATTCATTTTGTGAAGAAAAAGGTATATCTAGGCAGTATAGTGTTGCTAGAACTCCTCAGCAGAATGGGGTTGCTGAGAGGAGAAATAGAACATTAATTGAGGCTGCTAGATCAATGTTAGCTGAGTCTAAGCTCCCTGTAACTTTCTGTGCAGAAGCAGTGCACACTGCCTGTTATGTTCAGAACAGGGTACTTGTGGTTAATTGTAAGAACAAGACACCATATGAGCTTTGGAGAAAAAGAAAACCTAGTATCCATTTCTCAAAGTTTTTGGTGGTCCTGTTACAATATTAATAACCAATGAGAATTTAGTTAATTTGCTGAAAAGGCAGATGATGGCTACATGGTTGGGTACTCTGGAGTCTCTAAGGCATACAGAGTATACAACCTCAGAACTAAAATAATTGAAGTGTCAATTAATGTGTTTTTAATGAAAAATCTAGAAATAGGTTTAGTTCTGAACCCTCATGGTTATTTGATATTGATTCACTAACCAATGCTTTCAACTTCACAGTTGATAAGTCTTTTAGTGAGAATGTGCAGTCTCAGGGGGAGAAATCAAACACAAAGAAGGATAGCTACAACTATGGACCCTTCTACTCCTCTGTCAGCACTCAAACCTATCAACCACCTGTCAAGCCAACTGCTGCAATTCAACAAGTTGCTGATCCCACTCCAGTAAATTGGGTTGAATCAGAATCAAGTGATACACAATCACAAGCAGATGGTTATGTCTCAGAGACCAGTGATGAAGGAAGTATGCAATATTCACCAAATATGAATCAAACTGCTGATCATGATGCTTCTCATGGGTCAAATTCCTTTGACTCAATTCATGAAGGAAACGTCAACTCTGCTCTCAACATGAGTGATCAACAGGTTCCTGATGAAACTACATCAAACCTACCTCCTTCACAAAGAATACCAGGAATTGAGCTTAGCATACATCTGCACCCAATTATTCCACCAGCTAGGCAAGTTCAGAGTCATGAATTCCCAAGTTTTCAGAATACAAGTGTCAGCAAGACTCATCCAATTGAGAATGTGATTGGTGAAGTAAGTGCTCCCATTCTTACAAGAAACAAATCAGCTGCAGATGCAAATGTGTGTTTGTTTGCATGCTTTCTGTCACAAGAAGAACCAAAGAAAGTTGGGCAAGCACTGAAAGACAATCACTGGATTGAAGCTATGCAAGAGGAATTGTTTCAAATCAACAAACAGAAGGTTTAGAAACTGGTTGATCTACCAGAAGATACTCAACCTATTGGAACAAAATGGGTGTTTAGAAACAAGAAGGATGAAAGAGGAATTGTAATCAAGAACAAAGCTAGGCTTGTTGTTCAAGGTTATGCTCAAGAGGAAGGAATTGATTATGATGAGGTTTTTGCTCCAGTTGCAAGATTAGAAGCAATTAGAATTTTCCTTGCCTATGCAGCTTACAAAGACATCACTGTTTATCAAATGGATGTAAAGAGTGCTTTTCTTTATGGAAAACTGAAGGAAGAAGTTTATGTCTGTCAACCACTAGGGTTTGAAGACCCACACCATCCTAACAAGGTGTGTAAACTGATCAAGGCTCTCTATGGTCTCAAGCAAGCACCAAGAACATGGTATGAGACACTGTCAAATTACCTGCTTGGCCATGGTTACAGGAGAGGAGCCATTGATAAAACTCTCTTCTTCAGAAATGTTGGAAAAGACAAGTTGCTTGTTCAGATATATGTGGATGATATTATCTTTGGGTCAACCAATCCTAAGTTGTGCAAGGAGTTTGAGACCCTAATGCAAGATCAATTTGAGATGAGTTCAATGGGTGAGCTTAATTTCTTTCTGGGTCTCCAAGTTAAACAAGCTGCAGAGGGCATTTTCTTGAATCAGTCCAAATATATTCAAGATATGCTCAAGAGGTTTAATATGTTATCTGCCTCTCCTGCAAAAACTCCTATTTCAACCTCTCATAAACTGAATTCAGAGTCAGAAAGTAGGCCTGATATTATGTTTAGTAGGCCTGATATTATGTTTAGTGTATGCTTATGCTCCAGATATCAGTCTGATCCCAAAGAATCCCACATGAAGGCAGTAAAGAGAATCTTCAAATATCTCAAAGGACAACCAAAACTTGGCTTGTGGTATGCTAAGAACGATGATTTTTCTCTTGTTGCCTACACTGACAGTGACTATGCTGGCTGCTACTTGGATAAGAAATCAACATCTGGAGGATGTCAATTTCTAGGAAATAGGCTCGTATCATGGCAATGCAAGAAACAAACCTGTGTTTCTACATCTACTACTGAAGCTGAGTACATTGCTGCTCCAAGTTGCTGTGGTCAAGTGCTATGGATTCAGAATCAGATGCTTGATTATGGAATCACCTTTCTAGAAACTCCTATGTATGCAGATAACACCAGTGCCATTTCCATAACAAACAATCCTGTGAAGCACTCAAGGACAAAGCACATTGAAGTAAGGTATCATTTTATTAGAGATTGTGTAGAAAAGAAATTGATTAAGTTACACAAAGTTCATACTGATCTTCAATTAGCTGACCTTTTTACAAAAGCATTTGATGAGGCAAGATTTTTCTTTCTCATAACAGCTATTGGGATGATGAACTTTGGTTAACTTTAGCTGTCAATTATTATCTTCAGTACATACATTTTTGTCTCCTAAATGTGCTTATGTGTCTCAAATTTTCCATCTTCTTTAACTAATCAATTCTCTGAAAAACCTCAAAAACACCGTGTTTTAAATTGAATCAAACTTAAATCTCTGTGAAATTGTCAAGAAATGAGTTCTTCCAAGTGTTTTAGCACTTCTGATCTTGTTCCGAGGGAACTCATTTAGTTCCGGAGGAATTTAGTCCGGAACTATTTCTCTTCATCAAAGAGCTGTTCCGAGGAAACTCTCTTAGGTTTTTAATTTGGTTTCAAGTGTTTTTGAAAGTGACAGGTTATTCCGGAGTAACTCACACTCCGAGGTAACTTCCTACGGAAGTTTTTCATGGCCACATGAGGAGCAAATTCAAAGGAAAGGGGTTCCGGAGGAACTTTAATCTTCCGAAGGAACAAAATTGTTCCGAAGGAAAAGTTCCGGAGGAGCTTCCTTATACGGATTTAAATTGTTTGGATAAAGTGGGACCCCCTCCAGTTCCTCACTGTTGTATTGTACAATCCCTTAATGAGTTAACAGTGACGGTTAACTGCTGACCCCACTAACTCCACTGTTACACTTTCCGTTAATTCCCTCTCTCCTCACCTTTTAACTGTCACTTCCAGAGAAGCCCTTCACTTTTTCGAAATCTAAATCCCCAAAATTCTCAGAAATTGCTCTCGCTTTACCTTCAATTCCACTCAAACTCATCTCGATTTCTCAAGCAATCACTCAATACAGAAAAATGGCAACATCTTCGTTTCACAACGAGCACAATCAAAGAGCTTATCTTGTGAAATCATCAAAGTCGGTTCCATTCGATGGAATGATCGATTTTCTTACTACGTCAGAGCTACATTTTTCCCTAACCGTAACTCCCACGATTTACGATGAAACTATAACTCAGTTTTGGGTAAATGTTGTAGTGGGTGCCCGTATTGAAGACGGCAAGCAGGTTATGCAAATTGAAAGCAAGGTTCACGGAAGAGACGTGTACATCACTGAAGAGATGATCAGAAATCATTTAAAATTACAAGACAAAGGCGGCATTCTTACTGTTCCCAGAGAAGATTACCAGTTCACTTTGATGGGCATCAGTTATGGAGGAAACCCCAAAAGTAAAACTGTGAAGAAATGCCACATTCCACCTGTATGGAGGTTTCTTGCCCATACTCTGCTGGTGTGCCTAACCCCCAGGAGATCTCATGAGGAACTTGGTGAAGTCCAAGCAACTGCTCTTCATGCTGTGATCAGGGGAGAATGCTTTAATTTTTCAAAAATGATTTTTGATGGGCTTAGGGAGAATTGTGAAAAACCTTTTAACATGTACCCAAGGTTTTTGCAATACATTTTGGATACACAATTCCCTGATGTTCCAAGAGCTGGTACCATCTTTCAGCAAAAGAACCTAACTGAGAAAATGTTTTCTTATTTGCTTTCTAAAACTGCAATTTCTAACTGTCTTGGTGTGGAAAATGACCATCCACTACCCGATCCAAGAGTTATTCCTGCACCTATGGTGCAAGAGCAACCAGTTGAGGCTCAAGAACCAACTGAGCAACCTGCTCCAGGTGACAACACTGAAACTACACCATCAGTTGTTGAACCCACACCTGAAATTGACCTTCTTTATAGAACTAAAATTCAAACCAAGCAATATCAAAGAAAGAAGGTCAAGCACTCAAAATCCTACACCAAAACTTCCTCACCTACTCATTTAAAAGTTGTTGAAAAGGAGACAGGGTCTACTGCACCTGTGTTTCATATTGCCACCCAACCTGAGAACCTTGAGCATGACCCACTGTCTGCTCAACATTAAAGCCAAGGGTTCAGCCACATTGCTGGTGATTTCTCACTTGAGACTTCATCTTATATTAGATTGGATGTACAACCCTCATCTCTCTTGTTTACCTCCATAGATCTAAACCTCAATATACCTGTGAATGAAGCAGAGACATATCAAAATTCAAATGACAATCTCTTCACATCCAATTCACCTCATGAAGATGATTGAATGAATATTGACTATGTTTCTTCTAACCCCCATTCACCACCTAAGGAGTTGAACATCAGGAGAGATGATGATTTTCATGTAGAAAGGGCTGCTACTACATTTGTTTCCCCACTGGAACAATTGGGCAGTAGTAACATTCTTAAGACCCAATCTATGGCAACCAGCAGCCTGTTGAAACCAAGGGAACCAGAAATAGAACCTAAGGCAACAACTGTGCTTGCAGGGAATCCCAGGAGCCAAGACAACCAGGGTGTTGAGCTTGATTAAGCTAGGCTTGATGGCTCTTCTTCGCCCAAGGATACTGAGAAATCAGTTGAGGGCAGTGCTTTACTTAAGGAATTGACGGCCAACCAATCTGTCTTGCAGAAACAGATGCAATCCCTGCTTCACACAATTCAACAGCGGGACACCTTGATCGAAAGGCTTAAGCAGGAGAAGGCTAGTGCATCAAACCCAACTGGTGAAGCTGTTGCTACCAAAAAGGGGGAGAAAACTAGTTCTTCAACACCTTTTCAGAAAATTCCTGCTGAAACCAAGCCAACTGAAGACTCTGCTAGCTCTAGTGAGATTGATTTCGATCCCAATGAGAGGTTACTTGAGAAGATTAAGAAGAAGCTATTCAAAATCTGTGGAGTTAAGCCCTTTAACCCAATAGAAGGTCTGCTTAATGTTCACATGGATCAGCTAATACAGGTAGCACCTGAAGAATGCAAGATCAATCACATGGAATTCATGAGATTTGTGATGGCTGCTTCGGGTGCCCATCCTCAGAACATTGGAGAAGTCAGAAACTTCTTATCTGATGTCTACTTGGCAAAAGAGCAAGAGTATCTTCAAACAGGTGTAGAACAGTTTGAGGCTGAAGGAGGAGAAAGGAGTGAAGAACATGTTGATAAACCAGAAAGTGAACCAGTGGAAGATGTGACTCTTCAAGAAGATTTATTTGATGTAGAAGTGACTGAAGCTTTGTTGCATCTAAAGAGCCCTACATCTTCTTCAGCAAAGGTTGTAACTGAGGAAATTCCAAAGGAAGATGTTCCGGAGGAATTTTCCTCTACCAATGAAACTCCGAAGGAAGTTACTCTGGAGGAGCCAATCATTACTGATGAAACTCCAAAGGATGTTACTCCGGAGGAACCAACCTCAGCTAAGGAGATTCCGAAGGAAGTTACTCCGGAAGAACTTCTCATAACTGAGAATGTTCCGAAGGAAGTTACTTCGGAAGCTGCTTCCAAGAAATTGCCTAAGACTATTTCGGAACAAATTGCTCCGGAAGTCAGTCCTAAGGTAGTTACTTCGGAACTTGGCACTAAGACTATTCCTGAGCAAGTTACCTCGGAAGCCAGTCCTAATGCTACAACTTCACTTCCTGAATCTTCAAAGCCTGCTGCAAATGATTCTCTCAGTGAGAGAACCATATCTGGTTTCACTTCCATGGAGGATGATGACATTCAGAGCACAGGAGGTCCAAAGGATAATATGGATCCTGCTACAAGAGCTCTGTTTGATCAATTACAAAGGGAGAATGCTGAGATACATAATAAATTTCAAGAACAGAAGGAATCTGCAGAGTTTGAAGAGTAAAAACGACTACTCATAGAAGAAGGGATTTATGAGTATGTCATCAAAAACTCAGACCTGATGTTCTTAATCAATGCAGCAAGGAGAAGATCTGATTTGTACTTAGAAGAAAGAATTTCCAAATCTGAAGAACAAGGTCTTTCAGAGAAGGTAGAAAAGTACAGAAAGGTCTTAGGAAATGAATATAGAAAAATTCGGATGAAGAGTAATGAAGATAACAAAATTTTTCTAGGACAGATCATTATGAAGCTCAGAAGCAAGGCCTGCTTTACTGATGCATGGGTTGATGAAATGAAGGGTGATGACTTGATCAGATGGATGTACATGATTCTAGTCATTAGAGCTGATAAAGCAAAAGAAATGAATGTGAAGAGATTTGTTGATTATTCCTTTGACCAAGAGAAGGCACAAGAGAAGCAAGGTACCAGATATCAAAATTTATCTGAGGAAGATGACTTGCTGATTCATAAATGGTACTTCAAGGAAATTCTGATGCAGAACCCAAAAAGAATCAACTCTTGCAGATTGCCAAGGCTGATAACTGAGTATGATGCCATCAGGAAGAGTCAGATTGAAAAAGAAAGAACTACTGGTGAGAAAAGGCCACCAGGTATGTATACTCTTTTTGACTCTCTAAACCCTGAAGGTCTCAGCTTTCTCAAAGACAAGAAGAGGAAAGCCCCTGTGCATGCCTCTCAGTCAAAGAAACCAAGAATCAACATCATCAAAGATATGTTTGACACCATCTCTAATCCCCATCTCTCATCATCTCAACCCTTCACCACAACCTCACAGCCGACTGCTCCCTCATTTCAAACTCCTAACCAACCCATCCCATCTCCATAATCTTCAACACCTCCTAAAGAGCTAAAACCCACAAAACCAGAAACAGAACCCTTATCCCAACCACAATCAACCATTCCTCCCATCAAGCTCACATTCTTTGGTAGAAAGAAGTATATGGCCAGAAGGAAGAAGATAGTAGTAAGTGAATCAGAAGAAGAAACAGAAGCTTCTGATGCCCCTAATCTAACTGTCAATCAAGCCAACCCAACTTTCATTCATCCTGACATCATAAGGATTGAAGAGCACAAGAATGAAGGGTTGTTTCACTTCCACATGAGCAATGGAGAGGTGATAAATTTGAAAGATCTAAGGATGGTTGATTGGGATAGCCTGCATCAAAGTAACATCATGAGCATAATGGGAACTACTAACTATGTTGTATACTAAAGTGGGTTTGGACTCAAATTTTTTAAGCACAAAGAAGAAGCTGAGCATAAAACGGTTTTTGGTAGCAACATCTTAGGGGGAGACTGTTGGGAATGTTTTGCTAGGCAAAAATTCCTAAGTCAGAGTTCCGAAGGAAGTTCCTTCGGAACTTCTTCGACACTAAGGAGTTCCTCCGGAACTTTCTCTAGGTTACTCCAGAACGTTGACTTTCCCTCATTACACAAGTTCCAAAGCATAAAGCTGTCAGGAAGCAGTTAAACTTTACGACATGCTGTACACTGTTCACCGAAAGGTCTACTCAACTGTTCACAGAAGCATGCTTGTACTTCAACAACTTTCGGAGTAGATAATGTTTATTTATTTAGCCTAGGGGCTAAAAGGAAATAAAAGAATATCTTTTATTTCCTCCTTGCACTATATATATTAGTTTTACTTCATTGTTTAATAGGTGATCCCTGAACTTATATTTCAGCTGTAAGTCTCTTGTAAACATCTTTGAAGTATCAATATAGTAGTGCTTGGAATTTATATCTCTTGTGCATATACTTTATTTCTTGTTTACTAGTTACAATTTCGGATCAATATATCTTTGTTAAGAACACAAACAAGTCTGATTCCGCCTTTCTTGTTTGAAACCTTCTTGTAACTTGATAAGGTTAACAGGTTAACCACGATCCAACACTATCTGTGTAAATATGTTTAAAGATACGAGTATCATTTCATATAAATTGACATTGTTATAAATCAGTAATTCATGACCTCACAAGCATTCTGGCTGTCGTGTTTTATGTTTTAAAAAATGTGTATCACAGGAAACCCTAGAAAGGGTATGGAAGATAGTAGCACAAGAAGCTGCTAGAGATCGAGTATAAGCTGGTGTAACTTTGTATTTTCTTTTTTAAAACGATTGTTATAAGATATGATAAGTTTTGTTTCCGCTACTGAGCTGTTATCAACCGGTCATTTCTAGGCCCCCTCTGTGTGGGGTGTGACAGAATGGTATCAGAGCCTGAGGTTTTAGCGAATTAGGTATTTAAATAAATACCTAGGCTTTAACCTGTAGGAATCGACGATGATAAGTACTGAAATTTGAGTGTTAGGACTTAAGGCATCTTGATATGGAACAAGGAGTCATTGGGTTATTTGTATAAGGTCGATTAATAATCATATCTAATCAACGTGATTGTTAATCTACAGGTGTACGAAGAACATTGTGAACCCTAATTTTTAGATACATGCTAAGAGTCATGTGTACTAGAGTAAGAACCCTAATTATTTTAAGTAAGTTTTCAATACTAAGACTTGAGGACTTAAGGTATAACGTTATAAGATTCAAGAAACGGGTTGAAGGGAGATCTAAGTAGTTTTTATCACTAAAAATACTCTTTTCCAATCCAACTTTGTCTATTAAGCTAAAAGTCAAGCATTCGAGTAATTTCTGCAACCTTGGTAATAAGAGATCAGACCATAGAAATAAAATATTTGACAAAAAGAAAAGTATATTTTAGGAAACTCCTACTAAATGTCAAATATGTGGAAAAAGAAAACACACATTGGAAGGTATAGAGTGAATATTAGATGGTTCAATCATAAGAAAATGGGACATGAAGCTAGGTATTTTACTAAGAATAAGAGGTGTTACGAATATGGAGACTTGGGACTTTTTAAAAAAAAACATCCTAAACAAATAGAAACCTAAGAACAATAGGCTAAGCGACGTGCCTATTTGCTGAATATTAATGAAGTTAGGAAAATACAAGATAGTTATGTGTTAAGACTAAAATAAGAAAATCAAAGTCTTAAAAGATTCCTACATAGTTGAAATGGTAGGTGGTTATACCATAAGTATAGATACGACTAAGATACAAATATAATTAATGCCAATGAAAGTCGAAGAATTTGGTATAATCATAAGTATGGACTGGTTACCCAAGAGATTAGAAATAAAAAGTAAGTCCCATAAACTAAATAAGACAAATCTGGAAAGAGGTTTTGAAATAAAATAAGATTAAGAAGAACATAGGATTGGATGAAATGGGTTACTTGTATCTGGAAGAGATTATGTTTTAATATTCAACAATAAGATTTAGATACATATTTATGGAAACTTATAAGATGTGATCTTAGTAGTAACCCGTAAGTCCAAATATATGATGGATCCCGGTAGCAATAAGATGTATAAAAACATAAGAAATAACTATTGGTAGCCAGGGATGAAAAACTTCATAACTTAAGACGTATGGAAGTGTCTGGCTAGTTTACAAGTCAAAATAGAATATCATAAACAGTCAAGAGTTCTTTAGATTTTGGAAACCCTGTATGGAAATGAGAAAAGACAACAATATATTATGTTACAAAACTCCCAAAGATAAGCTTAGGACATGACACAAATTGGATGATTGTTGATAGACTGAGTCAGTTAGCTAATTTCCTTCCTATTCGTGAAGACTTTAAGTTTGGAAAATTAGTTAAGATCTATGTTAGTGATATTATATCTAGACATGGAGTTCAATCTAACTTCTGTAGTATCCGATAGGGATAGCGGTTCTACTTTAATATTTGATAGAATATTCAAAAGGAAAGGGGAACTCGGTTAGATTTAGGTACCGCTTATCACACTCAGACTGATGGACAAAGTAAAAAGACAATTCAAATCTTATAACTTTAAGTTAAAAAAATTAAAAAGGAGAATTCATACTTTAAGTTTAAGATAAAATTCTAAACATGGTCTAGAACATACCTAGCTAAGAACAAGAACATAAGTTAATAAGGAAATATCCATATATGTTTCGAATTTCGAGGACGAGGTTTTTATAAGGAGGGAAGAATGTAACAACCCAAAAATTTACATAACTGTTACATTCATAAAAATAATTTAAAAGTTTAAACAACATATTCACGTCGTAGAGTCTCGTATATGATATTTATAGCTTTAGACGTCCGACCGTAAAATCCTATATCTATTGTTAGTATTAAAAATATTGTTTGATAATTAATTGTTATAATAATAATAATTATAAAAGAAAAGTAATAATACAATCTAAAAGAATATAAAGAAGTGAAAGTGTGGTGTATGGGTATATCAAAGGAGATGATATTATCCTTATTTGAGGATTAATTTCAAGTATAAACCAAAACGTGGAGTGAGCTAGACAACAGATATATATTATCTTGCTTTTGATCTATCACAGTAACACTCAAAGCCAAGGTGAGTTCATATAGTCTTGATACATGTGAGTTATCATAACTGTTTTTAAACTGTGGTATATAACCATGTCGGTATAATATATGAAAATGGTATGCCGCGACGTGTATTTTCGGTGGGGGTATTCTGGATCCAGGTTTACTTAATGGGTGTTACACCTGGGGAATGCATGAATGCATTCAACACAGTCAAACACGCTCATACTTATAACGACAGCCCGAGGGGCACTATCTGTGTAAACATGTTTAAAGATACGGGTATCATATCATATAAATTGACATTGTTATAAATCAGTAATTCATGACCTCACCAGCATTCTGGTTGACGTGTTTAATGTTTTAAAAAAATGTGTATCATGGGAAACCCTAGAAAGGGTATGGAAGAGAGTAACATAAGAAGTTGCTAGAGAGTATAAGCTGGTGTAACTTTGTAGTTTCTTTGTAAAGACAATTGTTATAAGATATGATAAGTTTTGTTTCCGCTGCCAAGCTCTTATCAACCGGTCACTTCTAGGCCCCCTCTGGGCGGGGTGTGACACAAAGGCAAGTCAAGAACTGCAATTTATCACCAACTTTGCTAAATTTCCTGTATAAGAAGGATAGGACTGAAGATAGTACAAAAGAGGATGATATTCATAAGGTTCCTTAGCCTGTGGATTTATCTGAGTTTACATATGCACCTTTTGATCCTAAAGCTGAATTGTATGATTATTCCAAGTTTACAACACCAGCAAAGAAGAAGAAAACTAAATCAACAAAGAAGAAAGTAACATTTGGTGAAGCTCCAAAGTTTGATTCAAGTTCATCATTTTTGGAAGATGAAAACATCTTTGGTGAAGTTGAGAAATTTGTCAGTAACTTATATGAAGAGGAAGTTATTAAATCTTTGGTGCGTGAGAACAAGCTGAAGGAATTAAAGATAAATTTACTAGAGAAGCCAAAGGGAGAGATGCTTCTAGTTCTGAATCTGGATCTTCAAAGACTCCGGGTTATAACCACAAATGTTTGGGATTTGAGGTCAAAGAACTACGTGTTCAAGCTCAACAATCAAAGAATGTGACAACCCGTAAAAATTCCAGGTCAAACCAATTACTTTGACTTTTATCATTGCCGCTAATACGTGCATTATCTGTTAATTATCTGATCATTGCCTCTTAACTAGAATATATATATAACCGTCTAAATAATTCCCGAGTTTGTATCAATTGATTTTTGTTCAATTTAAAATCAAGAAAATCCACAATTAACTTAGTGGAATTTCAATAACAAGAAACTATATAAAAAATGTAACTTTTTATATATTTCTTCACTCGGGGTCCGAACTGACTTTCCGACACGACAAAAATTAAAGTAATTTTTATATAATCAAAAGTTTTATCAAGACTTGGACTCCCCGACCCATTTCGCTCAGAAAAATCCAAACACCAACCGAACCTCGAACCCGTAACCCCGTTGGACCCAGTCAGGCCCAACAACCTCAAAACTTATCCGATCGACCCAAAATTTTACCGAGTGAGTCAGCGTAACCCAACAAGAGTTTTGACTCAACCCACTGACCCGTAACCCGACCCGAGGCCCAGCCGAATAATCGGCCCAGTTACCAAACCGATAACCGGTTTTCGGCCTGGTTATCTGGCCCAATTTTCGGCCCAATCCCAAACCGGCCCAAGTTATCTTTTGTTATATATTTCGGCCCAACCTTTTCAAGCCCAAACTTTTATATTTAACCCAACTTAATTTTATATAAAAAGTCCACCACCAATGTAGTTTTTATAAAACCAAAAATTAGTGTTTTAATTTCCAAACTTGTTATAAACACTAAACCCCTATTTTTATACAAACACATGGACTTTTATAAAATTATCATTAATTAAATCACATCCATCTTTTATAAAAATCTCCATCTGTTTTTAAAGATCACCTACACTTTTTATTTAGGTGATTATTTTTAATCAAAAGATAAATGAATTATTAGTTGGCATTTGGGTATTACCCAAAGGTTAATTACCTCCTAACCAAGTATAAATAGAGGGCTTGGGGTGCCCATTTCACTTGCACCTCCCTACCTTTCTACCTCCCTCAAACACCCCTCTCAAGCTCTCCCTCTCCTCCCCATTTTCGTCCCTAGCCGCCCCACCGCCTCCCTTCCAGCCGCTGGCCACCACCACTAAACCACCGCTCCACCACAGCCGGCCATTACTCCGCCATCGTGAGCCGCCTCCAACCGCCACTCAACCTCCTTATTCCTTCCCTTGGTGAGTTTTTTTCCATCTTTTTCCTATACTTAGATTATCACCCAACAACCTACAAGGCTTGATATAAACTTAAAACAATTCTTTCTATAATCCTCTAAAAACCAACACTTGGGTTAAATAATACAAGTGACTTGATCTAACACATTCTTTGGTGCCTTAAGGCTTAATGTTGCCAAGATGTGGGGTTGTACACTAAAGAAACCAAATTTGGGAGTATTATGTATCAAAACCTAGATCATTTATATTTTCTTGCATTTAATTACTTGTCATTTAATTTCTTGCAATTTATTTACTTGTTATTTAATTATCTTGGTTCTAACACTAATGTGTTAGTAGATTTGTCCTAATACTTCAAGTATTAGTAGATTTGTTGAATATTTTTGAACATAAAGGTCCTAGCTTTTGCTAGTGGATTTATTTACTTACTTATTATATTTATAACTAACCCAAGACTTAAATAAATGTTCTAATATCATTAACTTGTTATAAAAGGCCCCATGACTTATTCCTAACACATAAGTGTTAGGGGAAATCTTTATAAGTCATGAAATTATAAAACATAATCATTTGACAAGTTAAATGACCAACTAAAACCATGGGTTTAATCTTGATAAACAAAGACTTGTTTAAAAATTTATAAATCAAATATTCCTAAAGACATGGAATAAATGGATTTTTGGACTTCAAAAAGGACTTGGATTTTATTAAATAATCTCAAGTCAACTTGTTCTATTTTATAAAACTAGTCACCAAAAACCCAAGACTTTAAGGTGAATTAAATTCACTAAAACCTTAAAATAGATTTTATACTCTTATCAAATCAAGTAAAGATGCATTTATAACATCTTATTTATAACAAATCATTTGGACTTTATTATATAGGTTTTTAACTATAAAAAGGCATTTTTATAAACCTTGATCAACCCCTAAAGGACTAGTTTCAAGTTTGTGATTTTTATAAGATAAAATAAGACTTTTATTTATAAAAATAACCTGAAAACTGTTACGGATCAGGTCTGATCCCAACACATTTCTGACACATATTTTTGATGTTTTAAATAAACCAAAGTGACCGAAATAGAGAAACGTTGCGTAGGGAGAAGACTGGGATCAAAACGGATTAATACGCAACGGTAAAACTCAATTTTAGTGACTTATTTCAAAACCGACATAAAATATATTTTAAGGCCTGAAACTAAACTAAAGGAATATTCTTGACTTTTCCTAAAATATATAAAGTCCAAATACGATAGAAACCTATTTATTAAACAAAACCGGTGACTACGTTTTCTATAACTCTAAATAAATATTTTAGTTATAAAAATTTAAACGATTACGACAACCAAACATTTTGACTTGGAAAATAATCATTGGTAATTTCTTTATAAAAACGATCTCGTTTTGCAAAGGTTTAAACCGGTAACGTAAACGTTTTTGACGTTTTAAACGTCAAATAATTATATTGAACATATAATTATTTACAACACTTACACTTTTAATTTATTAAAATTTGGTCATCTTAAGTCATCCCATGATTATAATTTTTGTCAAAGTAAAATTTATAAAATCTTTTATAACCGTATAGGTATAAATACAAAGACTTGTATTTATTTTTAAAGCCTAATTATACTATTGTATAAACCTTGTCACATATTTTTACTTGAAAAAATATATAATTATTTTGTCAAATAATTATAAAAAGGGTTTAAGTCATGGCATAGATATAAATATATACCTTAACCAATAAATAATAATAGACATTATTATTTATTTCAATGTTTCGAGCTTGATTGATTTCTTTTAAGTTAAATAGATTTATTTAACTTTCCTTTATATTTATTTTGACATAAATATAAGTATTGATTTCGATCAATATATAATATCAAACGGACTTTCAAAACTAATACAAACGGGATATTATATCAAGACTTGACCGGTATCGTTTTGGTGACTTTATTATTACTCAATGACCAAATGTCTTATATATATATACATTGTCATATTACTAATAGGACGTTAATTGCATACCTCGTTTCCGGATTTGCATACTTGTCCTAATTTCGTCTCGATCATGTGAGTTTCACAGGGCCTTTTCTTTTGCTGTTTTATCATACGGGGGAGAATTCATGAAACATTAAACTTTATACATTCTTTTTTACTTGTATACAATGCCCCTTTCTTTTAAACTGTTTTAAATATCTTGGGGGATCATTCCTGAATCAAACAACACACTTTTACTTGACATTATGGTTACTGTACCGAGGTAATGGTTACATGTTCTTTTCCGTATCCCAAACTATGGTACATTATTGTTATAAATGGTTGTACAACTGAATCTCACTATTAATTGAATTCGATTAGTTCTGTACGAAACGATAGCTAGTGAATAGATCTATTTGGATTGACGCCCCTACCCTGATTGGTAGCTCCAATTATGACTCCGGTAATTGTCAAGGGGTACATGTCAGTTATTCTGCTCCGATCGGTATTTCTTGGGATAGAATGCCATGAGTGGGTAAACAGTTAGTGTTCGAATTTGAGGTTCATGTGAGATCATAACAACAACAACAACAACAGTAAGCCTAGTAATAAACTGTGCAGAACTTGATGTGCACAAGCCTATCATTAAAACTGTGCAAAACTTGACTTGCACAAGACTTTCATCAAACTGTGTAAAACAAGACTTACAAGACTTCTTTTACTACATAACTTTGTATGCCTTAAACTGTTTGCAACTCATTATCAAGTCAATAAAACCTGTGAACTCACCAACTTTATGTTGACTTTTTAAGCTCATAAATTCTCAGGTATTTAACTGATGCTTGCTTAGATTGACATTCATCATTAGGACCTGCATGTTGTTTGGTGTCATAGTCAACACTTAGCGCATTTGGAGTTTTCATCACAATAACATCAATTTGGAATCGTCGTACTTTTTGAACTCGACTTTGTACTTGGAAATCATTGTTTTACTATCACTACTTTCCGCTGCATCTTGTAAGACATTTTGTATAAATCAAGACATTTCCTTTTGTTTAAATCATATAGAGGTCGTTCAATATATCCATGACTATGACTCAATGACATCACACGTCTCCGTTCTCGAAAGTTCAGGGTGTGACAAAGAAGAAAGAAAAGGTTTAAAGATCAAGAATCAAAAGATATATTCACCTCAAACAAAATAAGGCTTTTATTCTTCTGGTGGTTCTTCATCTGAATCTAAGGTTTCTTCGTGGAGTCAATCTCCAAGGTATGATTCCTATGATGATTTTTTTGATAATTTCGGTTCTGATAATTCTTCATGTTCTAAAAGTTCGAAGAATTTTTAAAATGTTTTTAAACTTCGTGAAAAAATATGTTATGCATGTCGTCAATCAGGACATTTAGCTACAAATTGTCCAACGACTGCATATATCCACAACACTGCCAAATATGTGGATAGCAAAGGTCAATTTTTTGATGATCCATGGTCTCCAAAGGTCAACTCAACTTGTAAGTCGTTTTGGTCCAAACCAAATACGTCAGTTGAAACTGATTCTGGTTCTGATAAAAAATTAAAATTGTCTTTGATTTGGAAACCAAAAAGTGTTTCCAAAGCCAACAAGAAAGACTATGTGGAAGACATCGGGCGACCCAACGCTATTGAATCGGGTCGATCCCAAAGCAACTATTGTTTTATTTGGTGTCAGCAGGTATTTCAGGAAGACCTATTGGTAATTGAAAGATTGCTGGTGGTGAAATATCTGTGATAATTTAAACTAAATTTTCAAATCAAAGTTATGTTTTTTCAAAACGTTACATTGCAAGTATTCGTGTTGGTTGATCAATTTCTTTGTTTTTCACTCCGCCTCGGTTTGAGGGGGAGTTTGTTTGTCTGAAAATACAAAAATAGTGTGTTGTTTTTCAAATCGTAAAAATTAAAATCTAAAAATAAAGTTTATCATTTTTAGGGGGAGAAAATTTGAGAAGACAAAAACATTGAAAAATGAGAAATTGTATCCGACATGGTTGGGAAATTATGGTACACTGGCTACTGATATCTGACTCATGAATAGACTAGATGAAAAAGCCATAAGACCATTGTTATATGTGTGCTAGGTAGACTCAGCAAATCAGAATGTATACAAATGTGATATACATTAAATCTGGTGCTTGACCTAGTGCACAACATCTTGATGCATATCTCATGATATATCAAGAAAAAGAAACATGAAAAGAAAAACGATGTGACATCCATCAAATATCTATTGGTAACCCGACCCGTTTTGATAAACTTGGGTAATTTCTTTTAGCAAAATCGTTTATATAAGAATGATTGAAACAATTTGAATTTTTTTCAAAAAATGCCTAAACGGTTAAAATTTATTTTTCTCGTCATAAATTATGAAGCCTCCATGGCGACCGCCTTCTACCACTCGGAGCACATCAGCGGAGAGGAACCGTTGGAAGAACTCGGGTTGGATCGAAGTCACCAAATGCGGATCATAGATGTACACCATAATCTCCGAGTTTTGTTTCGGTTCCATTACAAGGTAAAATTGAAAACTCATCTTGTATGCGAATCTTAGCACTCCTGATCGTCATTCTTAAGTTTCTAATTTCATCATTGGAGGTCAGGTACAATGGGGTTTTGCGTGAGGAAGATGACACCTAAATCCTGTTCGTTAAATACTTTACCAAACCAACTTCAATCAACAATTGTGGCTGTCCCGGTGCTTAATAATTGCGTAACATGTTCGGTGGTTTCCGAGTTCTACCTTCGGTATCAACTGTTTTTCTTTTTCTTTGCACCAGATTTCATTTCTTTCATTTTTCTTTTTTTGTGTTGTTGTTTTTTTGTGTCTTTAGTATTTAGTTAATCAATTGATATTAGTAGCTTTTTTTAGAACATTAACGAAATCAAATTGTGAAGCATTTCTTTTACACCTAAACATTTTATCCTAAAGATCATATAGTTATACTATAGTTGTTTCAGAAAGATTGATCATAAACTACTACAAATTCAAGAGAATTAATAGATTTTATAAACTTTTTTTTTAGTTGCAAGTATAAAAGATTACTTTGAGAAACTGAAACCTTATTTTTTTAATCATTAGTACTAGTAATTTAAACCCTTTTATTTAATTATAAAACAAATATAAATACTTATTATGCATTTATAAACAATAATTTTTTTATTAACTTTTAATTACTAAAATAGGGCATTAAATTTGTGAAAATAAAAGCGTCTTTTTAAAATTATTTATTCTTAGTAGGAACCTTTTAACTCATTTATAATTTTATTATTATTATCTTTTTATTTTTTAATTTGTTGATATTGTGAATTATTTAAAGTTAAGCGGTAAAATCTAAATTAAGTCATCTTCCCACATTCATAAACCCGTCAAGCCCTAGATATTCTAGAAATCTTTTATTCGTTATCGAAAGTTTAGATTAATCAAAGTCAGTATTCGATCATAGGACATCCCTGCGATTAATCATCCTCTTTACTTCAAGCTTGCAATCATACAAACTCAGGTGAGTTCATAGCCTATTTTTCTATTTATTTCCAAACCATTTTGGGGTGGAAAACACGCATAAACGTTATTAATCTTTATTACTTTATTTCCAAGCAAGTCATATTCTTTATCATGTTTATCATCATGAATCATTACGAGGCTTTATTCAATCAATCAATTAATTTTCATTAAGCAAAGTCAAATACTGTTAAATAGATTCACTTGTATTTATCTATGTTATGTCGTATAAACGTCTACTTTGTCATGCTTATCTGTTAGAACACAATGTAAATGTAACACAAAACAGTCAAGTATTAGAAAAAAAGATAAGATATATCCATAAAAGAGAAAGGATATGAAAGTTTGTATGAATTACAGATTTCTGCATGATTTCTGTACTCATACAGAACTACTCCGGAAATTCCGAAGTAGTTATGTACAGACTAAATTCTACAGAAATCCTCATTTCTGTAGGAGTGATACGGAATCGTGACGAGAATGGATAAACCTAGGCTAAACCTAGCGGCGGAGGTGCTTGGCCAACCAAGTCACCAACGACGGTCGATATCCGGCCAACCGGAGCTATCTAGGAGATTAGGGTTTTCAACGAAAACACACAAACTTTCAATAAAACTTAACAACCCAAAACAAGAGTCTTACAATGCTTAAATAGGAAAAGTACTAAAAGATAAACGATGAGAATAAATCTCATTTATTCTAGGAAAATATAAACACTAAAATTCAAAATACTCTTTAATTAATCTTGGGTTGGTTCTTGTGATTATCCAAAAGTTCGGTTGTGGAAAACATGGGGTGTTTTCCATTTCTGTTTTCTAAGAAAACATGGAAAACAGAAAACGCGTTCTAGTGATAGTTTTCTGAAAAAAATTTCCTAGAAAACAGAAAATACAGTTTTCCATTCTTTTAACTAAATTTGGAAAATAGTTTTGCATTGTTTTCCAATTTCCGTTTTCTATTTTATCAGCCTAAATCGTCGCGAGTTTTCCATTCCGTTTTCTATTTTTTAAGCCTAAAAGTTTGAGATTAGGGTTGGCCAAAAAAACGCCGCTGCTAGCTCCTCGCCGCAATCTCCTCCCTGCTCCTCCGTCGCGAGCTCCGGCTCATCCGTCGCGAGCTCCGGCTCATCCGTCGCGAGCTCCGGCTGCTCCGTCGTGCCGCCAAACTCCACCGCTCATCAATCGTCGGTGGATCGATTGAAGACCCACTGTGAACAGCCTCGAATCAGCCTCGATTGAACTGCGGTAATTTTCTTGTTAACGTTGAGCTTTGTTGAACTGATAGAAATATCTTCGTTGTTCGATTGTTCGTTGGTTTAATTTGAGTTCTTATCTTCTTCTTGTGTCCTTACGAGGCAATAATTATCTAACTGTAGTTTTGTGAAGCAAAACCTGAAAGAATTAGTTAACCCCTTTTCTTAGGTATGATTGTGGATCCTGCAGGAAGACAATCCTAGTTCTGGTTTTAGATTCATTATATGATTATAACATAACTTTGATGTGAATTTTTGTGTTGTCTGATTTAGTAATTACTTTTTTATGATGGTTCATTTGAGGAATAATGATATGAATTGTAAGGCAAGTAAGTAAGGAGAACAGTAGGTATAAATGAATGCAAAGTTTTGGTACTAAATTCCAGAACTTGTTTTCTTTGAATTGATTCATATTGGGTTTAGGGTTTATTGATTTTGGGTATAAGATTTATGGGTTGTTTTTGCTTATGCAAAATGTTTATGCTGCTGCTTCTGTTAAACTTAATGAGTATGATTTCTCTTTGTTGAACTTAATGTTTAGCTTAGGTAATCATGGGACATTTCCCATTTGACCAATTCTGTGGTAAACTTGCAGATCTGAGTTTTTCCCATTTGGCCAGGTTGTGCGGAGAACAATCTTGTTATAGTATAAAGTTGGGATCTCTCTCGGTTATTATATTGTTGTGGACATACTAAATTTGGTCCCTGTTGTGATCTTTGGTGATTCACCATGACTATCAAAACTTAGATTTTTTTTTTGGGGGGGTAAATCAACTATCCCTGTTGTGATCTTTGGTAATTCACCATAACTATCCCTGTTGTGATATATCCTTATAGCAATGAAAGACCAAAAACAATTCTTTAGTGCATTATTTATTTATCTATTATTATATTTTTTTGAGTCCTCATTATTAATTAATTACTTTTTAATCATATGGATGATGATTATATATGTTTTTATGCATATGTGTATAAATATCTTATAGATGGGTGGAAATAGTGGGGATGCCATGGAGTGGTCCGATAAGTGTGTGAAGTATTTTTTGGACCTTTTAGCGGAGAAGGTTAAGAAAGACCCCAATTCGGCACCAATTTTAAAAACGAGTGATTGGAATGAAATGGATGAAAAAATTTTCGTTAGGTTTGCATTGAAATATGGTCCTGACAAGTTGAAAGCAAAGTACAATCGTCTAAGAATTATGCATACGAAATTTACGGAACTAATAAATAAAACGGGTGTCACATGGGACTCTGAAACCGGCTTAGTGTTTGCTCATGATGATGTATGGAAGACTTTCATTCAGGTATTATTTCATTAGGCCTAATTTATATTAGTTGTGATAGTTAGTTATTTGATGTACTAAGTATTTGGTTGTAGTAAATAAATTGCAGCAAAACAAAGCCTTTAAAACTATTAAGAAAAAGGGTTGCAAGATATATCCATTGTTGAGTGCAGTCTTTAGTAAATCTACCGCTTCGGGCACTTTTCATAATGCATCGACCACCGCTCCTCTAACCTCACCACAAGAATATAGACTTGAGGATGAATATCTAGGTGATGCTGATTTTGGTGATTCTGAGGGTGGTTCGAGTGCTGGTAAAAAGCGTATGCCAGATATGGATATTGAGGGTCAACCGGGTTCGCGAAGAGCAAAAAGGTCTTCTGGGAAAGATAAGATTGATGCCCTCATGGATGCATGGTCAGAATCTATGATTGCTAGGAAAGAGAAAGATTTAGCAAAAGCTGAGAGGTATAAAGTTAAGCCGGATGAAGCCACAAGTTTCACGAGTGATGATGAGTTCTCCATTAGTAACTGCATGCTTGTCCTTAATGATACACCTTCTGTTAGCACCAAATGTTACAACAAAGCACTTCAGCACTTCCATGATGTTACTTGGAGGAAGATATTTTTGTTAATGCCTGAAGATAGGAGGAAGGGTTGGCTTGATAGTTTAGATAATTGAGTACGCTTGTTTAATTTCTAAAAGCTATGTAAGCATATTTGGTTTTTGTTTAAGACTATGTCCTCTGATTTGACTCCTAGTAAGACTTTGTGATTCGACTCTTAGCAAGACTTGATATGTCTTGATATTTGGTTTATGTTATATGATAACACTAGACACTTTATCTCTATATTGTTAGATGAGTTTTTTGGGAGATCCTACTCTTATGGTTTATATTCACCTTGTAGATAAACAAATATGAACTCAGTTTTATCAAGTAGCAGCTCGAGCTCAGATGAAGATGCTGATGACAATGACATGATGATGTTTCTGTATCTAAAGAAGCACACTAAACTCTTTATTGACCGAAAGCCTTGTCGGACTTCTATCCTTAGTGGAAAAGAATATTTGCGAGAGATAGTTTGTGGCAATCCTATCCAATGTTACGAGTTATTTAGAATGAAGCCACATGTGTTTTTAAATTTGTGTGATAAACTAAAGTTATTAGGTTTATTACAAGATTCTAATGATGTTAGTGTAGAAGAGGGCGTGGCAATGAGTTTACGGATTTTATGCCATGGCAATAAACATAGAGAAATTTCAGATCGGTTTCAACATTCTACATCAACTGTTCATTGCTGGTTCAAAAAAGTGTTGAGAGCACTAAAGGCTTTTGAATTGACTGTAGTTAAACCAGTTGATAGAGGTGCAGTTCAACCGGAAATTCTAGCAAATTCAAGATGGTATCCATACTTCAAGGTATTCTACTTGTTTGTAGGTTGATTCATTTGTTTGCTGTAAGTTGTTTATTATTTATATTCAGTTAATATATTATTGATTCTGTTGCAATCTTTCATGTTTGTTATTTTCAATCAGAATTGTATCGGCGCCATTGATGGTACTCATGTAGCAGCTTGGGCACCAGCATCAAAACAAAAGTCATTTCGAGGAAGAAAAGCGGTACTTGTCACTCAAAATGTCATGACAGTTTGCTCACATGACATGATGTTTACTTTTGTATATACTGGTTGGGAGGGAACGGCTAATGACTCACGAGTTTTTTATGATGCTATTAATAGACCCGAAAACAAATTTCCTATGCCGATCGGCGGTAAGATTTATGCTCAAGTTTTATTTATTAGTTTGAGCTAACTTTTCATATGTTTATTGACTAATTCATTTTATAATTTCTTTGTGTAGATTATTTTTATGTTGTTGATAGTGGGTATCCAAATTTGAAAGGATTTTTAGCCCCATATCGTGGTGAGCGATATCATCGTTCTGATTGGCAAAGTGGGCGTGTAAGAGGAAAGGAAGAACTGTTCAACTTCATGCACTCATCTGTTCGTAATGTCATAGAACGTGCATTTGGTGTGCTTAAAGCAAGATTTCACATTTTAAAAGATATACCAAATTACCCTTTGAGGCGTCAAATGTTGATTCCACATGCATGTTGTGCATTGCATAATTATATCAGAATGGAAGATAGGGCTGACAACTTGTTCACCGAATATGGTCAAGATTATCTTGAAGTTCCGAGTGAAAGATCGAATGTGGTCCAAGAAGGCCATTTTTTTGACATGGCCAATAATATGGAGATGCTTCAAGTTAGGACTTCAATCACTAATGCCTTATGGGATAAGTATATGAGTCGCCGATCTGGTTTGCAACGTTGATAGTATGTTTTAATGTTTTGTGGTGGAGTATGTGTCATGTAGATGTTCTTTGACTCGACGGGATCGATTGACTTATTAACTCTTTTTTTATATGTATTGTGTTTACTTTATTATTGTCCTAATAGATATAATTTAGGATTATTCTTGAATGTGGTTTAAATTGTTATGTGAATTAGCTATAAAATGTTTATAAAAAAATGATTATATATTGTTTAAGTAAATTAAAATGATTTTAAAATGTTAAATTAGAAGTCTTTATTGTATTGATTTTATATATATATATATATATATATATATATATATATATATATATATTAAATTATAATGTATTTTATGTGTTTTAAATTATATCATATATAGTAAGGAAATCTAATAGAATGGAGAGATGGAAAACAAACAGAAAACAAGTAGACAAGAACGCATTTTCTGTTTTCTATTTTCCAGAAAATGGAAAACACATCTTTTGGTTAGATCGCGTTTTCAAAATTTTCCAAGTGTTTTCTAGAAATGGAAAACCCATTTCATTTTCTAGAAAACTGAAAATGGAAAACTGGAAAACGTTTTCCACAACCAAACACAACCTTAGCACTCCTGATCGTCATTCTTAAGTTTCTAATTTCATTATTGGAGGTCAGGTACAATGGGGTTTTGCGTGAGGAAGATGACACCTAAATCCTGTTCGTTAAATACTTTACCAAACCAACTTCAATCAACAATTGTGGCTGTCCCGGTGCTTAATACTTGCGTAACATGTTCGGTGGTTTCCGAGTTCTACCTTCGGTATCAACTGTTTTTCTTTTTCTTTGCACCAGATTTCATTTCTTTCATTTTTCTTTTTTTGTGTTGTTGTTTTTTTGTGTCTTTAGTATTTAGTTAATCAATTGATATTAGTATCTTTTTTTAGAACATTAACGAAATCAAATTGTGAAGCATTTCTTTTACACCTAAACATTTTATCCTAAAGATCATATAGTTATACTATAGTTGTTTCAGAAAGATTGATCATAAACTACTACAAATTCAAGAGAATTAATAGATTTTATAAACTTTTTTTTCAGTTGCAAGTATAAAAGATTACTTTGAGAAACCGAAACCTTATTTTTTTAATCATTAGTACTAGTAATTTAAACCCTTTTATTTAATTATAAAACAAATATAAATACTTATTATGCATTTATAAACAATAATTTTTTTATTAACTTTTAATTACTAAAATAGGGCATTAAATTTGTGAAAATAAAAGCGTCTTTTTAAAATTATTTATTCTAAGTAGGAACCTTTTTACTCAATTATAATTTTATTATTATTATCTTTTTATTTTTTAATTTGTTGATATTGTGAATTATTTAAAGTTAAGCGGTAAAATCTAAATTAAGTCATCTTCCCACATTCATAAACCCGTCAAGCCCTAGATATTCTAGAAATCTTTTATTCGTTATCGAAAGTTTAGATTAATCAAAGTCAGTATTCGATCATAGGACATCCCTGCGATTAATCATCCTCTTTACTTCAAGCTTGCAATCATACAAACTCAGGTGAGTTCATAGCCTATTTTTCTATTTATTTCCAAACCATTTTGGGGTGGAAAACACGCATAAACGTTATTAATCTTTATTACTTTATTTCCAAGCAAGTCATATTCTTTATCATGTTTATCATCATGAATCATTACGAGGCTTTATTCAATCAATCAATTAATTTTCATTAAGCAAAGTCAAATACTGTTAAATAGATTCACTTGTATTTATCTATGTTATGTCGTATAAACGTCTACTTTGTCATGCTTATCTGTTAGAACACAATGTAAATGTAACACAAAACAGTCAAGTATTAGAAAAAAAGATAAGATATATCCATAAAAGAGAAAGGATATGAAAGTTTGTATGAATTACAGATTTCTGCATGATTTCTGTACTCATACAGAACTACTCCGGAAATTCCGAAGTAGTTATGTACAGACTAAATTCTACAGAAATCCTCATTTCTGTAGGAGTGATACGGAATCGTGACGAGAATGGATAAACCTAGGCTAAACCTAGCGGCGGAGGTGCTTGGCCAACCAAGTCACCAACGACGGTCGATATCCGGCCAACCGGAGCTATCTAGGAGATTAGGGTTTTCAACGAAAACACACAAACTTTCAATAAAACTTAACAACCCAAAACAAGAGTCTTACAATGCTTAAATAGGAAAAGTACTAAAAGATAAACGATGAGAATAAATCTCATTTATTCTAGGAAAATATAAACACTAAAATTCAAAATACTCTTTAATTAATCTTGGGTTGGTTCTTGTGATTATCCAAAAGTTCGGTTCTAGCCACTTTGAGAAACCTCCTCTACTTGCATGCATGTGTCGACGTGGGCTAGGCCCATCACACCTTGACCCCTATCATCCTCCCTCTCTAAAAAACAACTCGTCCCCGAGTCATCTAGGAAATCGGTCTCGGGCAAATATGGGGACAAATCAGAGACGTTGAACGTAGCGGAGACACCATAATGACCCGGGAGATCAATCCGATATGCGTTTTCATTAATCCGCTTGAAGACCCGAAACGGACCATCCGCCCTAGGATGTAACTTGCCAAAACGACCCTGCGGAAAACGCTCCTTTCGCAAATGAATCCAGACGAGGTCTCCTTCTTTGAACACAACCTGACGACGATGTTTGTTAGCACGGGCCTGATATTATAGATTATGTTTAGTAATCTGCTCACGAACTTGCTCATGGAGTTGCTTAATTTGTTCGGCCCGAGCATCCCCATCTGCACTGTAAGAGCCGACATCAGGAATTGGAGCTAAGTCTAAAGGAGTGAACGGATTTCTGCCATAGACAACAAGAAAAGGACTCCGCCCCGTAGAGCTGTGGACCGACCGATTATAAGCGAATTCGGCTTGGGGAAGGGCCAAATACCACTGCTTCGGGTGGTCCCCAACGAGACACCTTAAAAGATTGCCCAAACTCCGATTAGTGACTTCGGTTTGGCCATCGGTTTGAGGGTGATGCGAGCTGCTAAATTGAAGTTTGGCCCCCAACCGTTTCCAAAGAGTTCGCCAAAAATGACTAACAAATTTCACATCTCTATTCGATGTTAGCGACTTAGGCACGCCATGCAAACGAACAATTTTGGCAAAATATAAGCGGGCAACTTGGGAAGCATCGTAGGATTTAGAACAGGGGATAAAATGCGCCATCTTCGAGAAACGATCCACCACAACCATAATAGAATCTTTTTTTCGTTGCGTGAGCGGTTATCCCAAAACAAAGTCAAGAGTGACATCCTCCCAAGGACCCGTTGGAGTGGGAAGCGGAGTGTATAACCCCTGATTAGTGCCATGCGCTTTTGCTATGTGACATATACGACACCTTTTGATTATTTTTAGCACATCATGTGCAAGTTTAGGCCAAAAAAATCGTTCCCCCACGAGAGCTACGGTTTTTTCTCGCCCGAAATGTCCAGCAAGAGCACCTTGATGACATTCAAGAATGATGGCGTCGCGAAACAAGGAAAAAGGAACACATAGACGCACACCTTTAAACAAAAACCCATCCTTCCGATAGAAATCACGCACCGGGCCGGTCCCGGTTTTTTTCCATACGTCGGCCAGATCCGGATCATCACAATAGAGGGATTTAATGGAATCAAACCCAGGGAATTTAACCAAGGAAGTAGTGACAAGAGCCGGTCGGCGGCTTAATGTGTCGGCAACCGTATTAGCGGATCTAGCTTTGTGTTTGATGACGAACGAGAAATCTTGGAGCGTTTCGACCCATTTGGCATGACGAGGGTTCAACTTAGCTTGGCCTTGGATGAACTTTAAAGCCTGATGATCCGAGTATAAAACAAATTCGGCGGGTAATAAGTAGTGACGCCAATACTCTAGGCTCCGGACAATTGCATAAAATTCTTTATCATAGGTACTATACCGTTTTCGTGCTTCATTGGATTTCTCACTAAGAAACGCAACAGGGCGATTTTGTTGACTCAAAACTCCCCCAATTCCCAATCCGGACGCATCGCACTCGACCTAAAAAACGTGATCGAAGTTTGGTAAGGCCAAAACGGGAGCCTCGGTAACAACCTGTTTGAGGTGCTCAAACGATTTCTGGGCAGCTTCAGTCCAAACAAATTTACTTGATTTTAAACAATCAGTGAGCGGAGCCACGATGGTGCTAAAATGCTTTATAAAACGCCGGTAAAAGGATGCAAGCCCGTGAAAGCTCCGGATGTCATGTAAAGACGTAGGCGTCGACCAAGAAGTAATGGCCGAAATTTTATTATGATTCATGCGAATTCCTTTCCCAGAGATGAGATTTCCCAAAAACATCACTTCCGACGTAAAGAAATGCCACTTTTTTCGATTGGAAAACAACTTTTGAGACCATAAGATTGTGAAAATTTCCCATAAGTGATCAATATGTTCAGTGTTGCTTTTGCTAAAAACCAGAATATCGTCGAAATAAACGACGACACATCGACCAATGAGGGGCTTAAAAACGTGGTTCATAAGCCTCATGAAGGTGCTTGGGGCGTTGGAAAGGCCGAATGGCATCACCATCCACTCGTAAAGACCATCTCTTGTCTTGAATGCAGTTTTCCACTAAACACCGGGCCTCATGCGGATTTGATGATAGCCACTTCGAAGATCAATTTTAGAAAAAATTTGGGCGCCATATAGGTGGTCAAGAAGGTCATCGAACCTGGGAATTGGAAACTGATATTTGATAGTGATTTTGTTGACGGCTCGGCTATCAATGCACATCTGAAAAGTGCCATTAGGCTTGGGAACAAGTAAAGCCGGAATGACGCACGGACTCATGCTTTCTCGGATTAAACCTTTGGCCAATAATTCGGAGACTTGTTGATGTAGTTCTTGAAACTTCTTGGGATTCATACGATAAGCATGCTTGTTAGGAAGACTCGCACCCGGTAGGAAATCGATACAATGCTGTATGTCTCGCATGAGGGGCAGACCGGGTGGTATTTCATCTGGAAAAACATCATCGAACTCATGTATAAGCAGGTGAACCTCGGACGGTTGTATGTCGACTTCTGGATTCTGTTCAGTGATAAGAAGACCAAATAAAAAGGATCCCCCTGATGACTTTGTGAGAGCTGAAAATTCAGACTTTGAAACAAAAATAGATTCTGACTTATCTTCTTTCGGGTGGAGTGGTGCGAGGGTGATATTCAAGCCATCCTTCTTAAACGTATAAGTGTTCCGAAAACCGTCATATTTAACGCGTCGATCATATAGCCACGGTCTTCCTAACAAAATGTGACACGCGTCCATGGGGATGACCTCACACCACAATTCATCCGAATATTTATTACCAATCGAAAACTGAACAAGGCACTTATGTGTTACTTTGACGAGGTTACCTTTTTTTTAGCCAAGTAAGTTGGTAGGGTTCGGAATGATCATGTAGTGCTAACCCCAACTTCTCAACCATCGAAGTTGCAACCATATTTTCACAACTACCACTGTCGATAATAACGGTACAAATTTTACCTTTCGTGGTGCAACGCGTTCGGAAGGTGTTGTTTCGAAGCCACTTTGTATCATCTTCGGGGTCGGATAGAGAGGCATTGAGTACACGGCGTGTAACCAGGAGCTCGCCTTTATCGGGAAAAAGTACCTCGGTCTCTGTTTCCTCTTCAGTATCATATACGGGTTCGGACTCATCCACAAACGCAACGACCTGTTTGTTGGGGCAGTCGCGTTTTAGGTGACCAAAACCTTGACATTTGAAACACCAAAGAGCCGTAGAAGTTTCCGGCGTTGTAACCGGGGTTGGAGTTGGCACTGGTGGTGGGTCGGTTTTGATTGGGGCGGCCCGTTGTGAATTGGACGATCCAATGGGTAGCCGTGAGTACGGTGTGGTCCGAGGGGCTGGTTTCTTCGCGAGCTGCTTTTCCACTTTTTGTGCCAATCTGCAAACATCATTAAAGGAATAATATTGTTGTAAAGTTACCACATCGGCGATATCGGTTCGGAGAGCTCCTAAAAACCGTGCAATCGTTTGTTCTTCTTCCTCCTCTATTCCGCACCGCATACGAGCCTTTTTGAACTCGTGGATGAACTCTTCAACTGGTTGAAATCGTTGTTTCACATTATGATATTCCACATACGCGTCCTGGCGGTAATTGACAGGCAAGAATTTAGCTTTGAGCAAACGTTTCATCTTCTCCCAGGTGTCGACTTTATGTTTCCCTTCCCTGTAACGTTGTTGTTGCACATGCTCCCACCACAAGGATGCATGCTTCTTGAGTTTAATGGCGACAAGCTTGACTTTGATGTGATCGGGAATGTCCCGGAGGTCAAAAACTCATTCCACGGTGTGTAACAAATCAATGAAATCATCCGGCAGGAGGCGACGTTGTGTTTAGGACCAATGATGGCACAATAAAGTGGGTTTAGGGACAATGAGGGTTAGTTGGCACCAATGAGTCCTAATAAGGTGTTTATATAACCAATAAGTTGTGTTTACGACCAATTATAGCCCAATATGGTGTGTTTAGTTGGGACTAATGAGTCCCACTAGGGTGTGTATATAACCAATAAGTTATGTTTTGGACTAATGATGGCCCAATAAGGTGTGTTTAGTAGGGCAATGAGGGTCGGCTGGGACCAATAAGTCCTAGTAAGGTGTGTATATAACCAATAAGTTGTGTTTAGGACCAATGATGGCCCAATAATGTGTGTTTAAGGGTAATGAGGGTCAGTTGGGCCCAATGAGTCCCAATAAAGTGTGTATATAACCAATAAGTTGTGTTTACGACCAATTATGGCCCACTAAGGTGTGTTTAGTTGGTACCAATGAGTCCCACTAAGGTGTGTTTATAACCAATAAGTTGTGTTTAGTACCAATGATGGCCCAATAAGGTGTGTTTAGTAGGGCAATGAGGATCGGTTGGGACCAATAAGTCCTAGTAAGGTGTGTCTTTTATAACCAATAAGTTGTGTTTAGGACCAATGATGGCCCAATAATGTGTGTTTAAGGGCAATGAGGGTCAGTTGGGACCAATGAGTCCCAATAAAGTGTGTATATAAATAATAAGTTGTGTTTACGACCAATTATGGCCCAATAAGGTGTGTTTAGTTGGGACCAATGAGTCCCACTAATGTGTGTATATAACCAATACGTTGTGTTTAGGACCAATGATGGCACAATAAAGTGGGTTTAGGGACAATGAGGGTTAGTTGGCACCAATGAGTCCTAATAAGGTGTTTATATAACCAATAAGTTGTGTTTACGACCAATTATAGCCCAATATGGTGTGTTTAGTTGGGACTAATGAGTCCCACTAAGGTGTGTATATAACCAATAAGTTATGTTTTGGACTAATGATGGCCCAATAAGGTGTGTTTAGTAGGGCAATGAGGGACGGCTGGGACCAATAAGTCCTAGTAAGGTGTGTATATAACCAATAAGTTGTGTTTAGGACCAATGATGGCCCAATAAGGTGTGT
>JBCNJP010000007.1:84108224-84326740 GCA_039602395.1 Deinandra increscens subsp. villosa | reverse complement strand
ACCCAATCAACCCCTAACACTCTCGCAACTAAGAAACCTTATACTGGAGCCCACCCTCTTTGCAAAACTTGTAACTACCATCACTCGACTCAATCTATTTGTTGGCATTGTTCCAATTGCGGCAAATTTGGTCACCTTATGAATGTATGTCGACAACCTATTCGGGCTCAACCTTTATCCTCTCATCCTCCGATGGTCCAGCCTATGATACCTGCTCAGGCTACTTTTCGTACCTGCCATAACTGTGGTCAACCTGGGCACTTTAGAAACGCTTGCCCGTTGCTTGCTATTGCTATTATTCCCAACCCTCCAGCCGACAATGCAAACCATGGAGTCCGTGTTTGAGTTCCAACCTGAACGATGTTTTATGTACTCGATACGAGCTTAGTAATCGTTATCATGTTTAATGTATCTCTGTCGTGTTGAAATAAAAGCTCTTATCTCTTTCGATTTTATCATTTCTCAATATCCAATTACTCACGCAATGAACACGTAGCATTCTTGTTATAATATCACTTTATCAAAATTCATTTGATTAAGTTCACCCACTTTAAGATGATACATCTCGAATGTACATCACCAGTCCAATGGACTCATCATCAAATATTGAAACTCTTATATTAGCAACATCTTCGAGAAAATCCTATCTCCTCAAGATCAATTCTCGTTATTTGGCGTAATCCCTACACAATATCCGTTAGTGATTCCTGAACATTCTCAAAACCATGATTTAATCTGGTCTTGATTCCCTTATTAATCCTAATAAAGGAAAGATTATGATATCCAATTTGTTTTATCATTCGAATGGTGATTCATTCAAATAATGATTTGCAATTTGATATCAAGTGGTCAATTCGTGTTATCTTTTGAATGGTGATTCATTTAAAATGGTAATTTCGTGTTGTATCATTATCTTTTCCTCAAACGGATTAATCAAGTATTTTCGTTAAATATTTCTTTTACATCGCTATCATCTTTAGTGAAAAATTAAATTACTGTAAGTTATGAAACGCCTGTTATTCTTATACTGGCCAGTCCAAGACTTATACGTACTACACCTAAACACTTGTGTGTGATGCTAGCTTAGCATACATTTGGTTTTGGTCATAGACGTTAACCTTGGATTCTAGCCAATTTCTAATCCAGACTATTAACTAGACCTCGTGTTTCGTAGGTGAACTGAATGTGGCTCGCTACCCATTTAGCCCACCAATACTCGACACGTTCTCTCGTTAAGAAATCTGTGATCCCATTATATTGTGTGGAATGATATTCTTAACTTAATGTCAAAATATCAGTTTCAACAATTTAAAAGTGAATCATGTTACCCCCGCCACTCTCCTCATATTCCACCGGTCTTTTCCCTGAAGTAGGGGAGACGGATCTATTAATCTGATTGTTACGCAAAATCATGTAATCACGATCCCTCATATCATATCCAATGTTGTTCAATCTCTATCCTGTATTTGATCTTAAGTGTTGAAAAATGGTAGTTCTCTGTAAGATGACTAGCGCATTCTTAAAGTATTACAAATGTGGTGGGTTAGCTGCGGTACACCCTATATATAAGCATCGAAGGTACTTTAAAAATGAATTAGGAATCGAACTTAGAACTGACCATTGGTTGTTTGTTTGTATCAAATTCCCTATCACCATTGATATATTCTTTCCTCTTACTTCGAATCTCTCTTCTAATTTCGGGACGAAATTTCCTGAAGTAGGGGAGACTGTAACACCCGTGCCCGACCCAGTTACAAAACCCAACCCGAATTTGAACTCGTCATGCAAACCAAATTTTGATTTAACAATTTCCGGAAGAATTTACCCAAAATATACAATTAAATTCTGTTCGGGATACTCGATAATCATTTTTGAAAACAAAATAATAAATTTACTAGATTCTAAGTTAAATGATTCAATTAAAACGAAAATAAACCGATTTTTGGTTTTTACGCGATTTCGGTATTCGATTTATCGTTTACCGGGAATCTCGGGGTTTTTATCTCAAAATATATAATTTTAAATATCCTACCATCATTTTATAACATTACAAACCAATTGGTTAAATTTTGAATCAATTATGTTAATTATTTCGCAAATAAATGAATTTATCGTTTTTCGTGCAAAACCGTTAGTAACCGGGAACCACGTAAATTTCAAAAATCATATTTTAATGTTCCTTGGTGTTTTATAAGGTCAATATAAGTCACCCGTAAATTTTTAGAGGTTAACGAATTAAAACGAGCACGAACGGTTAAAAAGAAAATAAATATATATTAAATACGTATTTTTATACCTCGTTATGCGTATCCCGAAACTTAGAAAACCATGATAAATTATCCTAAACTATTTTTAGACATAAAATGTTAAGTTTCACAAAGTTTAGGGGTTAAAATTGCCAAAAAACCAAAGTTTAGGGGCTGAAATGCAAAATAAAAGTACAGGGACTAAAACTGCCATTTGCCAATAGTTGGTAGGCGTATCGCGAGCCTCTGGTTCGATCCCCGCGCGATACGCGGCCCGCCTACAGGTCGCAGATTTTTTTTTAGCGACTTTCTCTCCACGTTTGATCCATCTAGGTGTCGATTTCGATCCCTGAATCACCCCCTTACGTGTCTACATCAGATTTCGACCCTAACCACTATAAAATCGAGCTCAGATCCTTCGGTTATACTCACCAATTCACAAAAACATCACTAGAAAACCCTAAACCCGCAACCGGAGCTTCATCTGCAAAATTCGACCAAACGACGAGGTCTTTGAAGCCCATCTCCTGCAGTCCCACGTTATTTGGTATGCTCTACAAAAGCCCTCTATCAATTTCTGTTAGTTTTGTTGTTTTGATCGTGATCTAAAAATCCATAAAAACTAGGGTTCTTGATATGTTTATTCAAATCTGGGTAATCGGGAAAGAGTTAGGGTCTGAATTTTTGAAGGATATGATGTTATAACATATATTAAAGAACCCCTAAGTCAATTTCATGATATCTAAATGTTTGGTATTTTATATAAAAATGGGTCAAAATTAGGGTTTTCACGTCGTTGTTCTGCCCAAATTAAGTAAACGATGTTGAATTAGGATTTACTATTTTGAGGAATATTATAATGTATCATAATGAATAATACCCTAAGTTTTTACAATTTTATAAATTGTTTTGGTATTTATTTAATAAATACGTCAAAATTAGGGTTTTCACGATGTTACTTTGCCAAAATTGAACAAACGGGTTAAATCTAGGGATAATCCTTTAAAATATATTATAAAATAATATTTTAAGTAAAAGCCCTAATTTTATTTGATTTTATAAATTATTTTGCTATATATTTGATAATTATTTCAAAATTTGGGTGTTAAATATGATTATTAAATATCAAATAAACCAGAAGGTATTGAAACTTGAATTTTGGTCTTAGAACATATTTATATATATAATAAGTGTATATGAGTTCAAAATTGATAAATGAATTAATTATTAGATAAATTACTAAAACCCTAATTTACCAATAAAGAGTAAAATGGTCTTTTATCAAATAAGACCTAAGCACTCCTTAAATTCCTCGTGTCCTTAGAACTATAATCATTATCATTCCCTATGTTCATATAGCATGTTCGTTTCATTAGGATAATCTCCGGGTTGTTATCTCTCGCAAATCAGTTCTATCTCTCATATTCGATCTACTTATCAGGTGAGTATTCACTATCCCCCTTTATTTTAAAATGGGATATGACTCAATATTCAATTCGTATTATCATTACTAATGGTGATTCATTCGAATGATAATCCGACTTGTGAGAAATCATAGCTCCATATCTTTTAACCTTTTTGGGGTGTAACATGTATCTCTATTCAAAATCATTTCTCTAAACGTTATGCGATTATATGTTGATTGATTGAATGAATTATATGTGGAATTGTCATGGAGGTCTCTAGTCTGCCAGTCCCCCTCTATATGAGGAAATGATGTTGTGAAGTCATAATGATTAAATGTTTGTTATATATACGTGCTCATTAACTGTCTAACTGTATATCTGAATGTATCTCTTATCACATATATCGCATGTGTTAAAATATGTTTTATAAACTTGTGTTTACTCACCAACTACTTTTGTAGTTGACACTTGATTTTATACATGTTGCAGGAATTTATGCTTGAGCTTTGATGTGATCACGATAGGATTGCTGGACCTAGATTAAAAGACAATAAATCAGTTTGATATGTATTACTGCATGTTTAATATTCTTGTACAATATCTTAAATTGATTAATGAAAAAAGGGCATGTTTAAGTATTACAACTTACTTTAGTTGTCATGTGCATCTGGACAATCATTGCGCCCCGACATATTCCGCTGTCAGTTGGGGTGTGACATCCATGCCTTGACACAATTTCTTTTTCATAAATCTTGGCCAATTGTTCTGTGGGGTAAGTTTCCTTAATCGGCAAAAAGTGAGCTGACTTTGTCAATCGGTCCACGATTACCCAAATAGCATCATTGCCACTCCTAGTTTTAGGAAGCTTGGTTACAAAATCCATAGTCACCATGTCCCATTTCCACTCGGGTATTTCTAATGGTTGAAGTAAACCAGCGGGCTTCTGATGCTCAGCTTTTACCTGCAAACACGTATGGCATTCCCCAACATACTCGGCAATTGCTCTCTTCATCCCCGGCCACGAATAGTGGGGTCTCAAATTCTGGTACATTTTATCATTACCAGGGTGCATCATATACCTGGACTTATGCGCTTCACGAAGGATCATTTCACGGAGACCGCCTTCCTTCGGCACTCATATTCTATTTCCCAGTCTAAGGATACCATCGGGTCCCTTAGTAAGTCGACCCACGACGGTCATCATTTCTTCCTTTCTATTCACTTCTGGATCGGCTATTTGCTCGTTTTGGGCTTTCAAAATTTTATCGATTAGATCAGCATGCACATCTATTCTCATCGCACGAACCCTCAGAGGCTTGGTTCTTTCCTTTCTACTCAATGCGTCAGCCACCACGTTGGCTTTTCCAGGATGGTACTTTATCTCACAATCATAATCACTTAACACCTCCATCCAACGTCTTTGAGGCATGTTTAGTTCCTTCTGATTGAACAAATGCTGCAAACTTTTATGGTCAGAGAAAACCACAAACTTCGTTCCATAGAGATAGTGTCTCCAAATCTTTAGGGCAAACACTATCGCACCAAGTTCCAGATCATGTGTAGTATAATTCTTCTCGTGTGTCTTAAGCTGCCTTGATGCATAAGCGATCACTTTGTTTCGTTGCATCAACACACATCCCAATCCATTGATTGACGCATCACAGTAAACAATAAAATCCTCTGATCCTTTGGGTAAGGAGAGTATAGGAGCGGTGCTCAACTTTTGATTCAGAAGTTCAAATGCATCGGTGTGTTTCTGCTTCCAATCCCACTTTGCATTCTTCTGAGTTAATGCGGTCAAAGGAGAAGCGATCTTGGATAAATCTTGAATGAAGCGACGATAATATCCCGCTAAACCCAAAAATCGTCTAATCTCTGACGGAGACTTAGGTTGTTCCCAATTTCTTACCGCCTCAACCTTTGCTGGGTCCACCTGAATTCCAGCATCGCTCACAATATGACCCAAAAATTGAACTTCACGAAGCCAAAATTCACACTTGGAAAACTTCGCATAAAGCTTCTCCTTCCTAAGAAGTTCCAACATTGTTCTGAGGTGTTCTTCGTGTTCCTCTTTCGTGCGCGAGTAGATCAATATATCATCAATAAAGACTATCACATATTTGTCGAGGTATGGCTTACATACTCGATTCATCAGGTCCATGAAGATTGCAGGTGCATTCCTTAAACCAAAGGGCATCACTATGAACTCATAGTGCCCGTACCTTGTTCTGAATGCAGTTCTTGGCACATCTTCTTCTCTAACCCTTACTTGATGGTATCCAGACCTCAAATCAATCCTGGAGAAAATAACTCGCTCCCTGGAGCTGATTAAAAAAATCGTCTATTCGAGGGAGTGGATACTTATTCTTGATGGTTACTTTGTTGAGATCACGGTAGTCAATGCACATATGCAATGATCCATCCTTCTTTTTCACAAATAACACGGGAGCTCCCCAAGGTGAAGAGCTAGGTCGAATGAAACCCTTATCCAAAAGTTCTTGCAGTTGGCTCTTCAATTCCTGCATTTCAGAGGGCGCAAGTCTATACGGCGCTTTAGCTATTAGGGTCGTTCCCGGTGCCAATTCAATTTGGAACTCCACCTTTCGCTCAGGTGGCAATCCCGGTAGCTCATCCGGAAATACATCAGCGAATTCCGAAACAACGGGTACATCTTCAACCCTTTTCTCGCGAGGGACTTCTACCAAGTTAGCTAGGAAAGCATGGCATCCATTCTTCATGCATTTGTTCGCCTCAAGCATTGAAATTATCTTCAACGGTCACGCTTGACGATCGCCCACTATCGTGTGAATTTTCCCGTCCGCGGATTCAACTTCCACAATCTTCTCGTCGTAACGAATATTAGCTCGATGCCGAGTCAACCAATCCATTTTGAGTATAATATCGAATTAACTTAAGGTCATAGGAAGCAATTCTAAATCAAATATGCCATCGTCTAACCTTAACTAGCAATTCTTAACAATTTCAGGGATACTAACTTCTTGCCCATTAGCAGTTTCTACAATATAAGGCCGATCTAAATCATGCAATACACATTTCAATTTCGGAATACATGTAGTAAAAACGAAACTCCTATTTGCACCAGACTCAAATAACACACTAACATAATTGCCATTCACAGAAAACATACCGGAGACGACATCGTCGTTTTTACGGGCCTCCTAAGTAGTCATTATGAAAATTCGAGGCTTACCTTTTGGGCCTCCGCCATCTGCCCTTGTTCCTGGATCTGGTTTCATCCCTTGGCTTCGGGCAGTCGGCGATCCGGTGTCCCTTGTCTCCACAGTTATAACACCCCGCGGGCTTCGCACATTTATCAGCATAGTGTCCGATGGTGTTGCATTTGTAACACGTGGGCTTCTCTTTCCTGTAATCCCTTCCTCTGTCATCTTTGCCCCTTCTCTCATCTCGGTGCCCTTTCTTTCCTCCTTGGTCACGGCCACGGTCACAACCTTTACCACCAAACTTCCTCTTTCGATCAGAGGACTCCCCTTTCTTTCCAGACTGATGATCCCATTCTTCATATAAAGTCCCAGTCAAATTCATTGTTGATTTTAGAGTATGGGGTCGAGAAGCTCTAACATCAGCCCTAATAACGGGGCTCAAACCATACACAAACCCTCGAATCTTGGTCGACTCTTTCTTTTCCATATGCGGAACCAGATTTAGCAGCTCATTAAACCGATTGATGTAAGTCATGTAGTCTGAAACCTTCATCTCCAGATGAATAAACTCGTTCTCAAGCTTTTCAGACTCATGCTCTGGGAGAAACTTTCGCTGAACCAACTTACGAAACTTGGCCCACTCCATATCATAGGCCTTGGTCCTTCCACGCTTATGGAGTTCCGTCTTCCACCAGTTCAATGCTGGACCCTTGAACGATTGCGAAGAAAACCTCACTTTATCCTTCTCAGCACACTCACTAATATCCAGTGCCCCTTCTACTTCATCTAACCAGTTAAGAGCTTCAGTGGCGCTCTTATCACCTCGGAAAGTGCCTGGCTTACTAGCCATATAAGTCTTATAACTACAACCTCTTTCTTCGACTCTTCTCTTCTTTTTCTTACTCTTCTTTTGGTCATGCTCCTCCGAGCTGTAGGAATCAGGACTGTGATGGCGACGCCTCTTAGGCTCGATTGGGAACTGGAAGACGTCTCAACTCCGACAACCTTGTGCCTTTCAGACTTGGACCTGCGATGGTGACTTGACTCAGTCCTTTCAGCATATAAGGGGTCTTGCTTTTCTTTGTCATTCTTCTCTACTGCTATCCTCTTTTCTTGAGCAACTAGATTCCGGGATGCAGCAGCAATCCCGTCAGCGATCAATTTCTGGAATCGATCTTCTTGCTCCTTTTCGCGCTTTTGTTCTAAAGTAAGAGGATTTTCATCCTTCCCATCTATAACATGTAGGGAGCGGTTTTCTTCATCAGCTTCTTTTTGAAGATCGTCAGTATTCTGACGTGTCCTTCTTCCGGTGGTCTTGCTAACACTGGCCTTCATCATCGACTGAAAGTAATGCGAGACGCTCGATTAGAATCAACATAAAGGTTCATTTAGACTCAACTGTAACGCATCTGTGACACGGACCAATCTCCACAAGGGTTTTCACACAAACGGGGTATAAGTGCTTGCTCCGGTCTTGCCCCCATGGTATGGATCAACGTGAAGGATTGCTTCAGTCACATGTCTCGGGGATCTACAGAGGGAACACCCATCTGATACAACCCGGAATAGGGGGAGGGCTCACGAAACTAAGCACCGTCATGACTATTAACGGAAACAGAGGATATGTGGAGTTCTAAGCAATTCCTACTCAATGCATTACTTAACTTCTAGCTTCAACAAGCTATAATATCCTGAGCACAATACAATCTAGTACCAATACTGCAATCAAAAGTCATCACACAAGATTCAATAACAACACAACCATAAGTCTTACAATGTTTAGCAACCCGATACAAATACAACACTTAAACATTACAAGTTCTAAACAACCATACGATACAGTGTCTGAAACATCACAAATACAACTGAAAGGAAAACATCATAACAACAAGAACCATGAAAAGATAAGAACCACAATCACAAAGCAGCTAGCACAATACCATCACGACCACAACATCAGCACCCGTATCCATCAACGGTGTTTCTTCTTCCCCATGCCTAACCGGATCCTGGTTGCTTCCCCGAAAGCAGATGACGCCTTGGATAACATTTTCGCCATATTCTTTTGTCTCTTCTTAACCTCCTCGTTCTCCTTTGCCTGCGCGTGGTTCTGCTCCACAAGAGCAACAACATCAGGGGAACTCGGTCCCGCGAAGTCACGATAAGGTGAGTAAGGGAAGGGATAACCAGGGCCCGAAAAGGACGAAAGGTGAGGCTCAATATAGGGTGCGTACGGAGCTTACGGGTAGGGTGGCATCATGTATGGTGGGGGTGGCGGAGGATGAGGATAGTATGGATCAACAGGGGGTGGGTACAAAGGGGCGTGAGAGCTGTAAGACCGTTGTAATGCCGGAAATGAGTAGCGGTCGGAAACTAGGCCTACCTGTTGGGCTTCCATACGTGCAGCAATGTAGGGGTCACGGGGATCCATAGCATAAGGAGGGGGTGGCGGTGGAACAGGCTGTCCTACCACAACGGCGGCTGCCGTGACGATAGGGACCTCGACCATCGGCTCAGACTCGTCTGTGCCGTCGTCAACTCCAGTGGCATAGCTCGATAGGGCGTAAGCGGGAGATGCATAGACGTGGTGCTCATGGTGCTGTGAGTGATAGCTAACAGAGTGTCCCACTGAAAGTTCAATGACCAAATGGTTACCGGACTGATGGGGCTCCGGATTCTCTGGTTGCGGTGGCTCCACCTCGTCTGCCTGCTCCTCAGGCTCGTCCTCATAATCATCCAAGTTCACCAGCGGTGCTGCAACAACTACGGAAAAAACGACATCAATCTCGTCCTGAGTCAGCTGGATCTGTGGCTGAGGGCGAACAGACATACGAGCTCCAATGCGCTTCCGCGGCGGTCGCGAAAGTTCCTGTGGCTGCTCCTGGTGATGCGGCGTGTTCCGAATGAACGCTGAAGGAGACACGATATAGCCCGAAGAATCGAGACTCAATGGAATAACCGGTCGGCTCGGACCTGCTTCCACCTTCTTCTTTCCTTTTCCACTAGATCGTGAGGTTGATGATTTGCTTCGTCCGAACACCATGACTTCAGATTACCTGTCCAATTGAAAAGTCAGTACCATATTTTTAATCAAAATAATCCCATGCATTCTTAGGGTACCATTACCCTAACTCACACCAAGGACGATGTGTCCTATTACACCATGCACACAGAATAACCATCAGCTTAGGTTGTCTTGCCAGGACTCACCAAGTCTTAGTGCACCTGTGGGTAGAAATGTCAGTTTGCAAGGCTGAAACTACTACCTACCTTACACTAGTCCTTAATTTCCTCCTAACTCACGAACTTCCACCTAGGTCAACACTTAACAAAGGAGGGACTATCAGCTTTCATGTGCTTGCTAGGGTTCAATAAGTCTCAGTGCACCTTTGGGTAGGGATGGCAGTTGGCAAGGCTGTAATCACTACCGACCTTACACTAAACCTTAATTAATCCCTACCAAACAAACGTCTGCCTAAGTCCTAGACTTAGCACCGTGCTTAGCCTAAGAGTTCTTACAGGTTCAAGCTTAGTGGCTCTAAGAGTCATCTAATCTGCTGGAACCTTGGGCTCTGATACCAACCTGTCGCACCCCGCCCCACCGCGCCCTGCCAGGCGCGGGGGAGAGGAGAGTGGGACCGGGCGCCCGTATCAGAACTTGCAGAAGCAAACAGATAGATAAAAGAGTAGATAAATGCTCACAACAACAGACGACCCGTCCAACAAACATAACTAGAGCCATGTCGGCTGTAACATAGAGCATGTTAAGTCCTACATACAAGCTTCACAAATAAACTAAGCCCAGGGACACCCTAAGGCTACAAGTACGGTGAGGGCACAAACAAACAACACAAGATAGTCATGACAGTCACAAAAACGACATAATAACAAGATAATCCCCAAAACCCACAACACCATCTCGTCCCAAAACCACAACGTGACTTCCGCCATAGCTTTACTTACCTGCACATGAACCAAAAAGACGTCAACAATGAAAAGTTGTTTGTGAGTCGTAGCGCATTTGACTCATTTTCGCAATCAAAACTTGTTTCCAAAAACACTGTGCCTGCTATAAATTCCTATGGTTAAACCAGCACGCGAGAGGGGTAAACGGACCAGTGGCCGTCACCGCTCCCCATGACTAGGCATATACGCCATCACCCGACCCCTAATGGATCAACAAGAACGGGTATGAGACACCTTGATCTACTACAACAGCTGTATTGGTGCAATATATGTCTTTGTGGCCCCACACGGACCTAAATTAACCACACTAATCTGTCATGAACGTCACGTAACATGCAGTAAATTTATAACACGGTAAAACATAACTAAGCACAGTAACAAGTAACACAACAAGACATGGTTCATGTACACCCCAAAACATTTAAATAAAAGTAGGGGAAAAGCAATCAACTCACTGAATGCAACGGGCGGAAAAAACTATAACGTCCACCGGGCACGAGGAAATCCAAGGTCCAGCTATCGTATCACAGATGCGAGTCTAAAAATATATACATAAATATATATGAGAACCTAACCCAAATCCAAGAACGTTTTCACAACGTTTCGTGAAAACAACACGAAGGGGAAGTTACAAACATTCTCGAGAATGTACCGAGAGGCCAAAATAGCTATACGAGATCCTCGAGTCCAACCGGTGGTGAATCCTCACCATTATAATTCCACGGGACTCTATTCGTAAAAATAACAAAATCGGGTGCTCGGTAATTTCCCAAACACAAAACAAACAAAATCACTAATTCTGGTCACAGAGTCGATGCGGGCCGCAACGGGTCACTGGCCAAGCGATGCACCCCGCATCGGGTCAAAAGTACCTGGCTGATTTCTGGGGGGTGATGCGGGCTGCGACAGGGTCATCCGACAGGGTCAAAAGTACCCGGCTGATATAAAGTTTAGAAAAATCAAAAAGATTTTGTTTCTTATTTTTTTTTTATTGATCAACATGAAATACAAATAGAAAATCAAAATCCAAATATTTTGGAGTCTCGAAGAGACGTTTTACGCCAAGATTATTTATGTTGGCAGGTTTCTATGTGGAAAGTGAACATCACAACTCAAGTATTCTGAAGGTGTTAATAAAGTCAAGTATTCATGATCAGACTAACCGTCTAATTGAGGGAGAGTTTGATTAAAGATACAAGATTATATGGAGATTGATACTGCACATGTCGAGGGGGAGTTTGTTGGTGCATAATTCTTAGTCGTCATGTGAAGTATCAAATGCAAGATAAATGTTACAAGTTGTTGTTGTCCGAACTGAATCGAACTAATGGTTCGGGTTCACACGAACTTGGCCGAACTGCCAGTTCATGTGACAACAAGTTCGCACAATCTAGAGCGTCTATAAATAGATCAACTTGTATAGAATTTAGGATAACTTGTCCAGATTCACTGTGTTTGTTTCCTGTGAATTCTCTCAGTGATTTCAATACAATTCATATTGTATTTACATCTTGTGTTCCTAGTTTTACATTGATTTCTATACGACCGAGTAGACGATCCACCGCTCACGCAATTACAACTTCGCAAAAATAACCGTCATGAAATGACACTTCGCGTCAGTTAGTGTCAGTTAGTGTCAGTTTGTGTCACTCATGAAGTGTTGGTTCGTGTCAGTTCGCGTCTCAGTTTGGGTCACTTCGCGTCTCAGTTCGGGTCACTTCGTTACTCACTTCACATCTCTGTTTGTAAAGCTAGTTTGTGATCCAGTTCGTGTCACTTCGTTGCTGACTTCACATATCAGTTCGTGTCACTTCGTGGATCACTTCATAAGTCAGTTTTAGCTTAGTTCGTACCCATTCGTGCACTAGTTCGTACTAGTTCGTGCCAGTTCGTGTTTCAGCTTGCAAATCAAATTCTTAGATCGAGAGTTTTTGGTTGTTTCACCAAAACTGACATAACTTGAGTTCCGTTAAGAGTTACGGGAGCTAATACCAGCCAAAACGACCATCTTGGAGAGATCTACACTTTTACTCGCCTTATGGCTAGTACCCTATGTTTCGATACTCAAATTCTACTTTTAAGACCTCCGTTTTTAGTTTGAAGTTTTTAGAGTATCATATTTCGGTAAAAGATGTCTGATTTCAAGCCTTTGTCGTTATGCAAAATGCGATGCAAACCTTGATCAATTTTGATTACGAAATTGGAACAAGTCAGAAAGTTCCCAAGTTATTAAAATTGGAGGATTATCACAACTGGAAGCAATGGTTTTCTGCTTATGTTAGCAAAAATGATATATATCTATGGATTCCTATTGAAAAAACTTTACACACGTCCAACTGATGGAGGAGAGTGTAAGGAAATAAACATTTTCTCATCTAAAGAAAGAAAGAGTTATGAACTTGAACAAAAAGCGTTTGGTTATCTTACCACGGCTTTACCTACCAAACTGTTACATCAATTCAACACATGCAAAAAGATGAAACAGTTGTGGGATATTTTGTCTGCAAGATGTGAAGGGAACGATCAATACAAAAAGAGTAGACGAAAGGTGTTGAAAAAAGAATTTGATAATTTTTAACATTATGATAAAGAAAACATCAATGTTCTTATGTCAAGGTTCTCGCATCTAATCAGTGAATTGAAAGTGGTTTGGATAGAGAAAACTGAGGAAGAATTAAAAGAGAATATAATGGAGGCATTACCACAGAATTGGGAAAATTATGTCTTACTGATTACACATGAGAAAAAAATTTCATCATTATCATTTCATGATTTAACAGGAAAGCTTCATGCTCGAGAAATGGAAATGATGAATACAAATAAATCAATTGCTCAATTGAAAAATCCACAGTTATATCATGGTCAGAATGCAGCAAGCATAAACGCAAAAGCTAAACCAAGTGGTCTTAGTTCTCCACCAAGTACAAAGTTTATTGGAAATGTTTCTAGAAATTCTGAAACTTCTGATTTCTCAGTGGGTTGTAGTTTTACAATTCCAAGTCCAACAAATCAGAATGCATTTTCTGTCAAAACACATGATGATTGTGTTGCTTTAATATCTGCTTTAATCTCATCTTCTCTCGGCTTGATTATCAACAATGTTGGTGATGCTAAATGTCACACCCAATTTGCCACTAACGAAGTTTTACCGTATGGGGTGTAATCCAGACCAGAATCCAAGTCATTAGTTAGTTTGCCAACTACTAAGTAATAAATATAAATCAGAGTAATGCCTTTTAGGGAAAATATTCACATGTCATGGTTGCAAATCATAGCGAAAGCATTGTAAAAATAAGTTGCGTCAAAACACGACGCCCAATGGTAACATAAGAAACAAAAAAATCATTAATAAGTTTTGAAATATAAACTTAAAGTAGAACTCCCAAAAGAAATAAAAAAAATGTTTTAAGTGACCAGCGTGTTGCCCGCTTATTCTTCCCAGAACAATCCTCTTTTAGCGACCTGTAAAAGATAGGTAAGACCAAGTGTAATCTAACGCTGGTGAGTTCACATAAATAGTACAACCTACCGTTATACCCGGCATATATATATATATATATATATATATATATATATATATATATATATATTATATTCATACATAAAATGTGTTACAATACTAAAACTATCGTAGGTAGCTAACCTAAGTTCATGTCTAGAGAAAGTTCACAACCGAGACTGACTAAATGCATGTAAGGTTAACCTACACGTTTTGCCTTTCCCCGTCTCTATTCGAACACTATAGTTTTGGCTGACATTAACTCAGTCCGACCACCAGTCAGGAAGGCATCCTGTGCCCGCTGAGCGGGGTTTGTCAGACCCAAGTAGTATTACTAAATATCACTATGCTAATTTACTTTATTAACGGTTGCGTGTAAGGTCTTAAAATAGATAGACTATTCTAGAGACATGTGATAATGTGTATCCAGTATTTAACATGCGTTCTGCAGGTTATCGAGTAACCTGTGAAATGTGCGTGTCAACACCCAAACGGGATGTGACATAACGGTTTGTGAAACTCACCTTCGGGAGCGCTGCTACAAAAGTCCGCACTTGAGCCAAGTGCTTCTTGTTTGTGTTTGAGTAGACCTAAAAGTTTTGTGTGGTCTATGAATTAGTTTGTGCCCCTTGGACAAATGTGTTTGTGTGTACTAGTGTGTAATTGATTTGCCTATGACCTAACACATAACAAATTTGACAATGACCCGACCTACTGAACCGAGGACCCATTGGTTGATCATGCTTTGGTGAAACTATGTATGTTGGTTGGGTTCAAGTTATCAGGCATAGGGTTGTTTCCTAGTGACATGCTACTAAATTCGTGGTTTAACACTTAAGCGAATAAGGTAGGACTATGCTAACACAACTACATCCGTACAGCACAAAGTCGACGGATCAACTCCGTGCAGTCTTGCCATTCCCACGGGGTGGGGACCTAGGACCTGTATTGATGCATGGTTTACATACCCTTGGGTTCTTAGCTAACCCGAAAACACAGACAGTACATATTTGTATCAAACAATTAAAGCATGCATCGATACACGTTATCAAGAAACTAGTCAACTATGCTAGTCAAATAGAGGGGTCCCTAGCATGACCTATCAAGAGATTTGTTCTATGAAACTCAACATGGGTTTTAACCTTTCTATTTCATGCAATTTTCATGTTTTGACCTAAGGCTAATACTTAACACATAGTGAGCTTAGAATTGCACAAGTTCACACATTTCAGAATTTAGCTCATCTGCGCACTAACTTTGTATCCCCCAAGTTAGTGACCTAACGGGTGATTCAGGACCTATATTTGTATCCTATTTAAAGATAAAACACTAAGGTTTATTTTCCAAAAAGAATCACACCAATTGAGTAAAAATTGAATGAGTTATGAGGTTTTGAAGTTGACTCAAATTTCATGAAGCTGTTGCTAAGTAAAACTACACATGATGACTTCAACGACCCCTAACTCATTCAATACATCGAATTATAACACCAAATTTTCCATATCATATTTTCTATATAAACCATAGATTTTTCATTTAGAACACCTACCCATTGCACATACGCAACATGGTAAAATTTTTACAAATAGTCATTTACTAAAAAACTGGACAGACTTACACACTTATCTTGTGACATAAAATTGATTGACCAAACGGAGTTTTTAGAGGGTGTGCGAGTATCCAACAGAAATATAAGACTATAAATTTTCATATGGAACAAGAATCAGACCCATTGGATAAAAATCGACCAAGTTATGGCCTTTCAAAGTCAACACATTTTTCTGGACGAATCTGTCAAAAATTCGGCTTTACAAATATTTTTGAAAACAAGTTTTTAATAATTTTTTTTGGTTGTCACACTTCATGATACGACTGATAAAACATATCAACATTATATAAAAGTAAATCAGCCTTCATGATAAAATATAATCCACAATAATGTACAACAAACTCAAGGTATGAATTTTCCAGCACATAGAAATCAATTACACATGATCATCTATTCATCATGTGTGATGATTATCATCATCAACTTAGGGATTAAATTAGATGTCACTTGAAATAATTTAAATAGGGATGAAGAAAGATCCTCCGAAAGCTTGATTGATTCTTGAACTTTCAAGTACTTGGTCTTGATTCAAGAAGGCAAGAGAATTGTCTATGTGGTGGCTAGGGTTTGAAAAGGAGAAGAAAGGGATACTTTACGTGAAAGAGGGAGATAGGGAATGAGGGTGAACGAAATTTAGGACGGGGGGGGGGGGGGAAGGAGATTTGGGCAGATTTTTAGTAATAAAACTTTCCTAATTGGTTTCCCTAATTTCCCTCATGAGTAGATTCTACTCCAAGGCTCCATACGAGTGAAACTTTTGACCAAGGGGGAGAAATGGATTTTAAAACCAACTCTTATAATAGATTAAGGGACTAAAAGAACATCAAGTGATTTAAATATTGTTTTTGCAAATAACAAGTAGTCGGGATTTTTATTTACGAATGTTCTAACATGTATAAAATTGCTAACATGTATTAAATGAATATAGATTGTGCATAAGCATGTAACGTCATATAAACAAGTAATGTATGGTATTTTTTTTCTAAAATTACAGATAATTATAGATAGCCATGAATTGCAAAAGTGATACAATTGTTGGTTTGTTTATACTGAATTGGTGAACAACAAAAGTGTCGGGACATACTCGATAACGTGAGTGCACGTGACATAAACATGACACGAAAAGACTAGTACATTTTAACAAATACTTGCCAGGTGATTAACGGGGTTAACCTGGGAATTTGGCAGTTGTCACATCATCCCTTGTTGTGGAAATTTTCGTCCCGAAAATTTGGTTACGCGTTTACTGTTTCTGAAAGGGAAAAGAATTTTTTTAAGGTTGTTACATCATCCCCTTATCAACGGAAATTTTATTCCAAAATTTTAACTAGTACCTTGGTTTGAACTCGATGCATGGTCGAATAGGTGAGCGTACTTCTTCCTCATATGGTCTTCTCGTTCCCATGTGAGCTCCGGTCCACGCTTTGATTGCCATCAAACCTTGACAATCGGGATCTTGCTTCGTTTCAGCGTTTTCTCTTCACGACCCAAGATCTCTAAGGGTTGTTCAATAAATTGGAGTTGTTCGTCGACTTGTAGTTCCTCTAGTGGAACTATCATAGTGTCATTAGCTAGACACTTTTTCAGGTTGAGACGTGGAACATGTTGTGCACTCCTTCTAGTTCTGGTGGCAAATCTAGTCGGTAGGCCACCGTGCCTATCTTTTAGATGATTTTGAAGGGTCCCACATAGTGAAGATTTAACTTCCCGCGCTTACCAAATCTTATCACGCCTTTCCAAGGTGAAACTTTCAGCAATACGATGTCACATTTATGGAATTCCAACGGTTTGCGACGCTTGTTGGCGTAGCTCTTCTGCCAATCCCTGGCAGCCGCTAACCGGTTCCTAATTTGCACAATTTTCTCTGTGGTTTCATGTACAAGTTGGGTCCAGTGAGTTGGCTCTCACCTACTCCAGCCCAGTAGACCGGTGATCTGCACTTTCGTCCGTATAGCGCCTCGAACGGTGCGGCCCTAATGCTTGTATGGTAAATGTTGTTATAGGATAATTCCACAAGCGGTAAATGAGTCTCCCAATTCTTTCCAAAATCCATTATACATGCCCTTAGCATGTCTTCGAGAGTCTGAATTATACGTTGAGTCTGTCCATCCGTTTGAGGATGGTAAGTAGTACTCATGTCGATTCGGGTACCCTTGGCGGCTTGTAGCGATCTCCAAAATTTGGAAGCAAACGGGAATCATGATCAGAGATGATGGATAGTGATACACCGTGAAGTTTTACTATCTCCTTCAAGTATATTAGCGCGAGCTTATCGGTCTTGTCATTCTCTTTCATAGGCAAGAAGTGGGCAGACTTTGTCAGTCGGTCGACTATCACCCATATCATATCGTAACCAGCTGGAGAACGGGGTAACCCTGTAATGAAGTCTATAGAGATATCCTCCCATTTCCATCCTGGAATCCTTGGTTTCTAAAGTAGACCTGACGACTTCTGGTACTCGACCTTGACCTTTGAGCAGGTCAAGCACTTTCTGACATATAAGGCAACGTCTGCCTTCATGTTGGGCCACCAGTAGACCAACTAGTTCTCGTAAGTTACCGTAATGGGGCACCCAGACCTGATTATTATAGTAGCGAAGGCAATCGGCCTTAACCTCCGATTCACCATCGATTCCCCGTGTAGAGACCGTGAAAATATGAGGCTTTTGCATTAGATATTTTGTGGGCTAGTTTATATTGTAATTGGGCTAAATTGTATGGGTTAATATGGTCCGGTCGAATATAGGTTTCATGGGCAGAATTTCGTAACTTGGTCAACAAGTTTAGGTCACCACTATATAAGGAATAGGTAGGTGACTAGTTTTAGGTTGTTGGTTGTGTGTATTCTCAAGGGGTGTTCATCGAAATTCTCTGTGAGAATTTCGACTTTCTCAAGGTGTGTAGCAATCGGATTTCAATCAAGTATTCTTCACCTGGTTTGTGTTTTCTTATTATATTTCGTAGTTTCATCACTGTTTTATTTGATTATTCTTGAATCATCTATAATCACCGGATTCCGCACGGTGATTAGTAGACTAGATATCGCGTGAGGGGCTATTTTAGATCCTTACAATTGGTATCAGAAGCGCAAGTTTCGTGGTTCTCGCGATATCAAATTCAAGTTTTTGTGACTAACGATTTGAGTTTTCTTAGTGATTTTCAGCTTTTAGCACGAAACGGGAAGTGTTTTTGCAGGTTACGCTCAGGACAGAAGCCAGTTGCTAGTGTTTTATAAGCCCTTCGATCGAAATCTGTGGCTTTAACCCTTATTTCGATCGAAATTTTGGCTTTTGGATCGACTTCTCGATCGAAGAGTACTTCCCGGTCTCTCCCTTTTTCGATTGGAAAGTCCCTTTTCGTGACTTTTCGATCAGCATACACTTTTCGGTCGAGCCGAATTTTTGCCCGATCGAGAAGCACACTTTTCGATTGACATTTGTTCGATCGAAAAGCTATTTCCGACCACCATGCTTGACCGAAAACTCATAATTTTCGATTGACCCTCGTTCGATCGAAAAGCACTTTCCGGTCACCCTTCTCTACAGAAAACCACACTTTTCGATTAACCTTTGTTCGATTGAAAAGTACTTTCTGATCCAACCCTTGTCCGACCGAAAACCTCTTTTCGACTCATCAGTTGTTCTTCAATGGCATTCGATACGTCAAGCCTGTCCGGTGCAACTCTGGAAATGGACGCCAAGATCGGAACCAACGCCAGACTTCCTCGTCTGATGTCGGGGAAAGATTTCATGAGCTGGAAATACCGAATTAGGAAGCTGGTTAGGTGGGTCAACCCAAAGAAAAGTCAGGCTGGACCGAAGATGACTGGGAAAAGGTTGAACGTGACATGAAGGCTTTGGTTGCATTGACCATGGCCTTATCCCTCGAGGTAGCTGAAGCTATCATAGAGTATAAATCTGCTAAAAGAAAACACTCTGGGATGCTCTCGTTTCTGCATATGAAGGAAATGATGACATGAAGGAATCTTGGAGGGCAAATCTCAGGGAACAATTCAATGAATTCAACTATGTGCCTGGGGAAAACATGGAGACCCAACTGCAGGGTATCATAAAGATTGTGACAGCCATGAAGGATCATGGAGTTACCTACACTCAAGTTGAGGTAAATAAGAAATTAGTGAACTCACTTCCACCAAATTGGGACAACACCATAGAGTTAATCGAGAAGACTGTGGCATTGGGAACATCACCATTGAGTGAGCTCATGTCTACTATTAGAGCCTATGAAGAAAAGAAACAGAAGAGTGCTAGAAAGTTAGGAAATGGTGCATTGATGAACCAAGTCAACCAAGCCTTCATCTCACAACCAGCTGCATGTCCAAGCAATTCGATCACTAATCAGACGGCGTTTGTGTCACAAACCCCTAGGGCTAGCTCATCCGGTTCATCCAATTTAATCTCTTTAGATATCAACAATCTAACCATAAATCCTAGATTTGCTCTTGGTGTAGGTATCATGAGTTGCTATCAGGCCCTTATTGCTGGTTCTCTACTTCCCACCGACTTAACTCCCGATGATGTTAATCAAGTCAACCCTGAAGATCTAGAGCACATGGATATCTCCTATCAGATGGGGATGTCTGCCTTAAGGGCAAAACAGTTTATGGCCAAAACAGGGAAGAAGGACTGGAATGGAGGGAAAGGAATCAAGCTCAGTTTTAACAAGGCAAATTTGCGGTGCTATAATGGCAACGAGTATGGGCACTATGCTAGAGATTGTACCAAGCCAAAGGTGGAAAGGGATGATGAGAGGAAGGAAGCAATGAAGAAAGAGGCTATGAAAAATGACAGAGCACTGGTGGTACAGCACACACCAGGGTATGATTGGACTAATCAAGTGGAATACCTGAGCTTGATGCTTGATCATGTGGCACTCTTGGCTGAAGAAGAAGCAGAGAAGGGAGCTGCTGAAATTTGTCATCATGCTTTCATGGTAACCATCATTCCAGAATCTGAAGCCAGCTTAAGCAGTCATGAGGTATGTTCAAATTCTAAATGTCTATCTGTGCTTAAAGAATGTAAAGAATGAGAAAGTAAGTTTATTAATGAAACCCTAAATCACGAATCAACTGCTAGAGACCTTAGGGAGTATAAGGATAAGACCAGATTTTTTTGAGAGAAACTGGAAGCTGCTAAGTTAGATGTTAATAATCTTCAAACTCAGATTAGTGATAAGAATACATTTCTTAAAATTGCTAAATCTAAAGTTGAAACTTTAACCATGGAAGTAGAGGAACTTAAAGCCAAATTAGGAACATCACAAAGCAAAATTGAGCGTAACGACAAGATTATTTTTGAAATGTTGAAGGTTAGTTCCCTATTTTACAACACTGATGCCAGAATGCGGCATGTTAAAAGCAACACAGGTTTGGGTTTTGGTACTGATGAAAAGGATGGAAAATCCACACACTCTGTCCCAATGCCATTATTACACGAAATGATTACTGATCATGAAATATCTAAGACCACTTTAGAAGTTAAGGCAGAAATATATAGAAAACTTGTTGGTTGTCCTATTAAAATATATGTTCCTGTCTCTAATACTACTAACAATCCTACTTGTTGTGCAGATAAAGTAATAAAGAAGCAGGGGTAGTGGATAGCAAGAAGTTTCCTAAGAGTCCAAAGAATTCTAATTATGATGATTTTTACAAAAACTTTGATTTTAAAAAACTTTAATCATCTGTTATGTCTGAGTCAAAAACTTCAGAGTTTGTTTTGTTTGATTAAACTTATGTGTGTGATGATTTTAATATTGGCAAGTGTGATGTGAAACCATTAAAACATTTAAGAACTGTTAAAATCTTGAGAAGTGGTACAGGACCACAGGTTGCTGGTCCCAAACCCTCAACTAATGGTTTGTTTAATGTGAAAGCTCGTGAAAATAAGAATGATAATGTTGTCCAGAATGTGTAGAAAGTACGGGACGCCAGACCTCATGACTTTGTCCCGTACCCAGAAGTCAACTCTGCATATGACCAGTTTAAGCCGATACAGCGGGAGTACATATTGACCACTAAGCCTCATGGTAAAACCCATTGGATACACAAAAATTGTTCAAAACCAAATTGGATATCCACTTGGCGTAACCAACCACAGGCTCCCGCGTATCCCAAAAAGCAGTCTTGTCATGTGTGTGGTAAACCAGGACATTTGGCAAGGAACTGCTTCCACCGACCTTACGAACCCTTCTATCCCAAGAGGGTTCAACAGAGGCCTGTCCCAAAGGGCCAAACACAGGGTGTCCCGGCTCACAAGCCTGATTCATCAAAATCCAAGGTGCCGAAACCAGCACCTTGGAAAACACAGGGACACATACATAGTGAATCAAAAGCCCAAGTTACCTAAGCAACAAGCAAAGACTGATTTTGAAGAAAGCAAAGTGAGTCACATTTTTAAAAAATTAGTAAAGGTTGTCAATCCTCTTAAACCTGTTTGGATTCTTAAGTCTGTTGGATTCTCACATTCTATTTCACACCCAAAGTAGGTCAGTTTTTCTAAACCACCCATCCATCCAAAACCAGTTGGCTTGTCAAAACCAACTAGCTAGCGGAAGGATGACAGGTGGATTGTACCAAAGGTGGTAAATTTTTCTTTCAAGCCTAGTGGAGTGTACAAAAACACTCAAAACATTTCCAAGAGGTAAATTTTCAAAATCAAAATAAAAATAAAATTCCACCAAAAAGGCCTCTGGAACTCGGGAAAGAAAATCACTATCCCATAAATGTCAACACCAAGGACATACTCAGTCCAATCAAAACAGTCCCACTTTCACCCAGGATCGTTAAGGCATGGATACCCAAAACTAACTAATCTCCTTTGAATGCAGGAACAACCAAGGAGGACTGTTAACAACCTTTGGTATGTTGACAGTGGTTGTTCCAGGCATATGACGGGCGACATATCTTTACTACAAGACTTGGAGCAATTTGATGGAGGATATGTGTCGTTCGCTAGAGGAGTTGGAGGATATATCAGTCCGAAATGGATGTCTCAGCTTCCATGACGTCAACTATGTCGAGCAGTTGAAACATCTTCTGTTAAGTGTTTCACAAATCTGTGATAGGGAGTATCCGGTACTTTTCAACAACAAAGAATGTCTAATTCTCAAGCATGTATACTCCATCCCTGATGATTGGGTGTTAATGCGAACACCAAGATACGGCAAATACTATGTTCTCAACATGCAGAAACCCTCCACAACTGAGGTGGCATGCCTTCTCTCTAAAATAGCTGAGAATGATGCTCAATTGTGGCACAGACGTTCGGGGCATATTAATCTGAATAAGTTGAATCGGCTTGCAAGAGGAGGACTTGTCAAAGACCTTCCAATCAAAGAATTCGTGATCAAGGAGAAATGTGTGGCATGTGCTAAGGGGAAGCAACACAAACGCCCACACAAGCCAAAGGTGTTCAACAGAATCTCCTCGGTACTAGAGCTGCTTCACATGGACCTTTTTGGTCCAGTCAGTATGTTAAGCCTTAACCGTTGTGCATTTTGTCTTGCTATTACTGATGATTTTTCTCATTTCACGTGGGTATTCTTTTTGCCTAGGAAGAGTGATGTTGCAGGAATGTTGATAGCCTTCATCAAGCTCATTGAAAACAAGCTAAACTTGAAAGTGAAGTCCATTAGAAGTGACAATGGGACAGAATTCAAAAATCATACAATTAACGAATTGTGTTTAGAGAAAGGAATTGAACATCGGTACAGAGCACCCTATACTCCACAGCAGAATGGAGTGGCAGAATGTCGCAACAGAACACTGATTGAAGCTGCACGTACAATGTTATGTGATTCTAAATTGCCCACCATGTTCTGGGCAAAAGCTGTAAACACAGCCTGTTATGTGCAAAACATGGTTCTCATCAATAAGCGACACCAGAAGACACCATACGAATTAATCTATCATGATAAGCCCAGAGTTGGGCATCTTCGTGCTTTTGGGTGTCTTTGCACTGTTTTATTAAATACTGATTTGCCAAAATTGGCTACTAAATTTGATGAGTGTTACTTTGTAGGTTATTATGCTAGTTCAGCCTACAGGGTGTTCAACAAAACAACTGGTATTGTGATGGATTCTACCAATGTGGATTAGCTTGAAGAAAATCCCTCAGATGGTGGAGTAGGTCCCGTGCAAGCTTTTGACTACAATCAATTCTTCCTTCCTTTTGGATTGGATCCGGTCATTGCTGAAGAACTGTTTGACGACTCAATATCAAGACGATCAATGACTCATACCATTTCAAAATCTCTGGCTATTGCCTTCGACGCCAACAAAACACTAGTACATGAAACTACTGATGCTGGTGTTGATGATGAGGCAGAGAACAACCCCGGTACAGACACTATTCAATCTCAGGTAACTGATGCAGAGGCAGATGCTGAAATTAATGAAGAACCTGTTCAAACAAATCTACCTCCAGAAATCCCAATTCAAGCCGTTGCTGATACAAGGATCCACAAATATCACCCCTTGGATAATGTCATTGGTCCTTTAGCGTCTGGGGTTATAACAAGAAGTCAATTAGGGGACATCAACCACTGAATGTATTCCTGCTTTATTTCTCAAATTGAGCCCCCAAACATAACAATGGCTCTAACAGATCCTAGCTGGGTGGAAGCTATTCATGAAGAGTTAAACCAATTTTTAAAGCTTCAGGTATGGAGGTTGGTGGAGAAGCCTGCTGATAAAAAGGTCATCACAACTCGGTGGCTCTATAAGAATAAAAAGGATGACAACGGTGTTATTGTCAGAAACAAGGCAAGGTTGGTAGTTCAAGGGCATAAGCAGATCGAGGGAATCGATTATGATTAAGTATATGCACCGGTTGCTCGTTTGGAGGCAATAAGAGTCTTTTTGGCCTACGCATCCTACATGAATTTCACTGTCTACCAATTGGACGTGAAAACTGCATTTCTCTATGTTGAAATGGATGAAGAGGTGTATGTTACTCAACCTCCTGGGTTCATTGATGAAGAACACCCCTACCATGTGTACAAGCAAGACAAAGCACTGTATGGTTTGCACCAGGCCCCACGGTCTTGGTACAGAACGCTGACTGACCACCTTCTAGCTCATGGGTATATAAGGGGTATTCTGGACCAGACACTCTTCAGGATAGAAGTTTAGGATGACATTATCATGGTGCAAGTGTATGTGGACGATATCATCTTCGGGTCCACAAATGAAGATCTGTGCAAAGAGTTTGAAAAGTGATGCAAACAAAGTTTGAGAGGAGTCAAATGGGTAAAATGAAATTATTCGTAGCATTACAAGTGAAGGAAAGTGACAGCGGCATCCTAGTTCATCAAGCCAAATATGTGGCGGAGATTCTGGAAAAGTACAAGCTGGTAGACTCAAAGCCTGTCTCCATACCCATGGTAGCCAGACCAGCACTCACAAAAGATCCAGATGGCCAGCCGGTCAGCGAGCATATGTATCGGTCAATTATCAGATCACTGATGTACTTGATGGCCAGTTGACCAGATATTATGTTTGCAGTGTGCCAATGTGCACGATATCAGACTAACCCTAAACTCTCTCATTTATCTGCTATTAAACGAATTTACAAATATTTAAAGGGTAGGCCAAGGCTGGGCCTATGGTACCCTAAAGAGTCAGGGTTTAATCTGTATGCTTTTTATGATAGTGATTATGGTGGGTGTGAGCTTGACAGGAAATCAACAACTACAGGAGCTCAGTTTTTAGGAGACAAGTTGGTGGCATGACAAAGCAAGAAGCAGCACACGGTGTCTCAATCTACAACCGAAGCAGAATACGTGGCTGCATCTGCATGTTGCTCACAGGTGGTATGGCTGCAGCATCAACTGGGAGATTACGGTTTGAATTTCTTTGACACTCCCATTTACTATGATAATAATGTTGTTTTGCAAATTGTTAAAAATCATGTGCGGCATTCGAAAACCAAGCACATTGATATTAAAACGCATTTCATACGGGATTGTTATGAGCGCAAGCTGATTCACTTAGAACGGGTGGAATCGTATGATAATGTGGCGGACATATTCACCAAACCCCTCCTTGGTGCTAATTTTGAAATGTGTCTCAAAGGCCTCAGAATGATAGCCTTTGATGAGTAGTCTGACAACTACTATCTGTTTATCTGTTTATTATTTTTAAAAAATCATAAAAACAAAAAAAAAATACAAAAATAGTGTCTATTTTTCGTCAGTGTGTGATTTACTTTTTAAAAAAATATATAGTGTCTCGTTTGTTAAAAAAAATCTAAAAGCAAGGGGAAGATATAGAATAAACATCTTGATGTTTCTCCTAATTTTGTGTGCTTTTAAAATTTTTACTAGTTTTGATTGACCAGGTTAGGAAGTGATATAAATTCCAGGTGTTTGCTGGCTGACACGTGTAAGGTGGATGTGAAAAGTTGTGATTCATGGTTGATATGCTTAGTAGGCTCTGTTGTAAATCAATCAAAAGGTATGGTTTATCACAACACTTGAAGATAAAGTATGACGATTGATAGGAAACACACACTTAGGTTAGTACAACCTCTATTTGACTGTAGGAATCTTGAGACACACGCCCGGTTCTAAGTTTTCATGTCATGCTCAAAAATCCCATTCCCTCTGCTTTGCGTGAGCAATGACCTGGGAATGTTGTACGTGAATCAGGACTCCTCTGTTCTGCGGTAGCAGAGACCTGGAACCTCCCTGTTCCACGTACATCTTAGATCACATTGTACATACATAATAAACCCAAAAGATGCCAATGTGCACAAACAAAAGAGACCCTCAAGTGTCCAAAACCCTCAGCCTTTGTCACTGATGAGAGCATTATCAAAAATGTTTCAAAAATTCAGTTGACGTTGTATACTATCCCAAAAAATCTCCGTGATCTATTCTTGCTTTTCCCAACCAAGTCTCGAGCATGATGTTAGGCTTAAGGAAAGGTGTTGTGAAAAATGTTGTATGGAAACTAGGTATACTTGATAGAATGTACAAATTATACCTAGGACTTATGTGTGTGACCTGGATGGATGTTCATAATTAATAAACCTTAAAAAATAATATATGTGATAAAACTGCCTGAGTAAGCGACAACACGAGTTTAAGGATGGACCAAAATACCGGCAATCACCTGAGCACGCGAAATAACTAAAGCTGAAAAGGGTTCCTTAGTCACAAACTATCTGGTATGATCCCTTATGTGCCTTCTCAATCAAAACTCAGGTTGTTATTTTTTATAAAACTTTTAGTTACTATAATTTTTTTGTTTTAATTGACTCTTTATTTTTTGTTTTATTCTATAAAATATTTCAAAGTTGTCAAGATGTGAATATCTCAGGCTTGATTTCAGGGGAAGTTCTGTGAATAAACGATTATGAAACTGGTGGTATTAGAGCTTAAATTGGAAAAAAATGTGTTTTATTATAACTTTGGATTAATGGAGTAAAGTTCTCATAGTTGAGGGTTGGATATGAAAATTTTTAGAAATTTTGAGAGGAGATAAGGGACTGATCGGATTTCCCCTTCTCATTTGTTCCCTCTCTTCCTCCTTGTCGCAAACCCTAACACTCTCACCACGATTACTACCGCACCACCTAACACCACCATCACCGTCGATCTTCACTGTCACACACCACCACCATCATCGCCACTCCCTTGCGACCTCATCACCACCTCTCTCGTTAGAAACCACCACCGGATCGCCCCCCTGCCACTCTCCAAATCGTCGCCACCAACGCCGATTGTCACCTTCCGACATCACCTGTGTGGTCGGAATCCATCCCTGAACACAATCCTTGTGTTAATTTGAAGTTCTAAGGAACTATGGCACCCCGATTGAAGCACGTTGCTAGACTCGCAAAGGAGAAACCCGAGTATGTGTTTAATTTTTGTGTTGTCGGTTGGGACGGGTAAGAAATCTAGTTTGGATGTGTTTGTGTTTGAAATTGGGTGTAAAAACACTCGTTTATGGTATGTTATGTTGAGTTGGAAGTTTGATAGGAAGAAGATGAAGCTTTTCGATCGGTATACGGGCTTTTTGATTCGCCCTAAAGCTTTTAGATCAAGGACTTTCGGTAACTAGGAGGTTTTCGATCGAAATCCGGGCTTTTCAATCGAAAGCTATGCTTTTCGATCGAAGCACAGACTTTCTGATCGGGAACTCGAACTTTTCGATCAGCCTTATGGCTTTTCGATCAGGGAACCTAGTAACTGTCGGACTTTTCAGTCGGAAAGATGCTTTTCGATCGAAAACCTAGTTTTTCGATCGAAAAGGTACCTGTTGACGTGTTTCAAATGGTTTTCTTCCATTTTTAAGCCGTTATGCTGCACGTTTTTTGAGAAAATCCTTACGACTAATGACTTGCTGTTTATTTTGGTTTTTATCTTTGTTTGTGATTGCAGGGACTTAGAGTTTATCAAGGATAACATTGTAGCTTATCTGTTGGATCCACCTGCTGAGTATAAAGCGAAGTACAAGTCCATGATTGAAGGTTTGAAGAAATGTTGTCTGCATTATGCTCTCACTGCTAATCCTGTTATTTGCAAGAGAATGCAACAAGAATTTTGGAAGACAGCTTTTCGTGTCAGATGATGGGAAGCAGATCATGGAAAAGATTCAGGGCACAAGTATTGTCTTGACCGAAGAAAATTTTAGACAGGCTCTCAGGTTGAAAGATGTTGCTGCTGATCCTATTACATTGGAAAAGGAGATTATGACCCAATGCTTGAAAGAAATAGGTTATCACACTGTGTCTCCATCCACCATGAAGGCTCTTATTCCGCCCTACAGGAGAATGCTGGCTCATTACTTGCAAAAATGCATCATTGCTAAGAAGAGCTCAACTGATCAGCTAAACCTGGTGCACACCCATGCAAAGGTGTCACTGGTCAGAGGGTTAAGTTCAACTGGTCCAGAGTAGTATTTGAAGACATCAAGGCCGTTGTGACAAGGGACAAGAAGTTTGCTGCTGTTCTAAGATTTATACAGCTAGCTCTGGATTCTAGATATCCAAATCTGAGGAAGTCGAGTGATACTCATGATACAAAACCAATGGGAATTGAGGTCTTTCCAATGATAAACCCTAAGAAGAAGCTAACTGATAAAGTCCCATTTGGAAATAAATTTGGGGAATTTGCTGAGATAGTGAGAGAGGAGGTCCCCATTCAAAGGAATGTTGTAGTTAAAGAAGAACACAATGTACTCGCCTCACAGAAGCCCGTAACTGAACTGTCTGATAGTAATGAATGGGAAGATTTTGATTTAGAAGATGTGCAAATTGGAGCATTGCATTTTGATGATAGTGACAATATCAACTATGATTCGTATCTTGATGACATTGAAGTTGAGGAAGAAGAAGAGACGGAAACTGTTGAGATACCATTGATAAGAAAACGGAAAGCTACAGAGGATCGTCCCCTCAGTACTTCTATTACAGATGATTTGACTGAAAAGGTGAACATTGCCACACAACACCTTACAGAAGCCCTAAATGACCCAAGAAGAAGACAATTAGACCCTAGAGTGCCTATTTCTACTGGCACTGGACCCAATCAATCATCCTCCTCACAACCCACTGCTCAAGACAAAGGGAAAGCTGTAGAGACAGCCGAATTCAGACTAGAAACAGAGCTGAGATCAGAGATAGCAAAATTGAATGCTCAGAATGCAACCCATAGTGAAATAATTGGTGATTTGATTGATATTCAAAAAGTTCACAACACTGAGATGGAAAACCAGAAGAAAGTTAATAGAGAATCTCAAGAGAAATTAGAGAATTGCACAAGCTGGTAAAGCAGCTTAGCTCTGCTTATAAGAGTGGTTCAAGTAAGTCCCAGTCAAAGAAAGATGATAAAGGAGACCCAGGAAGCAAAGGAAGCAGTTCTGGAGCCAGTGATTCCTCACATTCACCGGTTTTTAACGAGACGGTACCCCCCCCCCTTTCGCCCTGAATCGAGAGTCCTTCTCCTTCTATGATAGGAATCCGAATTATCTTGTCTTGGCATAGGATTTCTGCTTGGTGCTTGGACAACCAATCCATGCCCACTATAACGTCGAAGCTACCAATAGCAAACAGTATAAGATCTATTCCTAGCTTATGGCCAGACAGTTCTAGAGTGCAGACCTCTACTAAGTGTGTTGTATCTAATAGCTTGCCATTCGCTAGTTCAACAGTGTACTTAGCACTTAAGGTTGTTTGCTTAGCTTTTATTAGTCTACAAAATTTATTGGAGATAAAACTCTTTTCCGCACCAGAGTCAAATAGAACATTCGCAAAGTAATTGTTGAGAAGGAACTTACCAGTTATGACATTAGTGTCATTCCTTTCTTCACCCAAACCCATGACAAATGCTTCACCTCGTCCACCTTTCCCACCATTTCCGATGTTGTTTCCACCATTATTCCCACCATTATTGTTGTCACGGTTGTTGTTGTCGCCAAAGTTGTTGTTCATCTTTCTCAGTTAATGGGCAGTCCTTCTTCAGGTGCCCTGGTTTCTCACACTCAATACAGCCACGCGGGTTATCATTTGTGTTGTTATTGGATCGCTTCTGAAGCTCGCCCCAGCAATTCTTAGCTTCATGTCCGAGCTTGCTACACCGCTCACAGTTACCACTCGTCTTATAGTTGTTGGGGTGGTGGATGTTGCATCGGTTACAGAAGGGTAACCTCCCTTTATAACCACCTTGTCCTTGACAACTGCTGCCTTGACCACCATTGTTGTTACGATTCTAATTGTTGCTACAGTGTTTGTTGCCATTATAACCACCCCTGGAGTGATCATGATGCTTGTTGGAGTGATGGGAGTTTGAAGACCTCCCTATGGGATTTCTAGCTCCGGTGGTAACCGGTTCTTCTTCACGCTTTCTTTTCCGTCAAGAGCAGTCTTGGGGGTCTTCTTGGGCGGTAGAGTCCCCTGCTCTACAACTTGGTCAGTCAGTTTATGCGACAGCCGGATCGCATGTTGCATGTTGGCAGGGTTTGAAGCACTAACCATGCCCTTGATTTGTGGAGCGAGGCCATCCATGAAACGCTCAATTTTCTTGTAATCTGCATCTACCATGGTTGGACACAGGACTTAGTACTCATGATATCGAGCACTGTAGTCTTCAATCTCATAACCCATCATTTTCGAGTTTTGAAATTCGACCTCCAATCTCTTCACCTGGTCACGGGGGCAGTATTCCTCCATGATGACGTCCTTGAATTCATGCTATGTCATTGCATTGGCAGCATCCAGCCGAGCATCTGGACTTGAGTATTCCACCAAGTAAGGGTAGAGTCTTCTAGGGTGCCTGTTGCATACTTCACTTGGTCCCCAACGGGGTAGTTGCACATAGAGAAGACCTTTTCCAACTTTTTCAGCCAACGGAGTAGACCCACTGCCCCTTCAGTGCCCTTGAACATCATGGGTTTGCACCCTATGAACGATTTGAATGAACCTTGGTTTTGTCCTGATTTCATTATAAAAAATCCACTTTAGAATTTCTATCCCTGGGTTACAAGGTTTTGTTTTGAGAAAAGAAAAAAATATACCCTATATTTATTTCATCGGTTCTTACCTACCTTTGTTATTGTTATTGTTGTTCTGGTTAGCTAGGGCTGCAGCAATCCCCTGATTGATCAGGTTTTGTATCTGGGCTGGTGTCATTTGCTGAGGGTTGTTTGCGTTGTTTCTGCGTGGAGGCATGGTTCTGATAAAACATATAACCATTAATGAATAATATGTCCATATTAAATTCATTGCACATGTTATAATTGCCCATACAATTATTTTCACACAATCCATGGTGTAAAGGGAAGGAGAAAGAAGACACAATATTTATAATATCCATCAATATAATTAAATTCAAACCACAATTGTCAAAAAATTTCAAACCATTAGAATTTAAACAAAACATCTAGAATTGTCAAATCAAACAGAACGAAACAAGTGAGAAATGAAGATAACTAAAGTAGAATAAGTCAGGAATCGATGATGATGGAATCATCATCAGAATCCCCTGTTGGCTCCCCCTCTGGGTCGTCTGCCAGCGCCTCTTGGAACTCCTCCTCAGGCTCCTCCTCTGGGTCTTCATTAGGATCCTCCTCAGGATCCCCTTCTGGATCTTCTTCAGGATCCTCTTCTAGGTCTTCGTCCATTGGTGCCACCGCCTGGATGGGAGCTGCAGGTATAGGGATTCCCAAATGTTCTTGTATAGCGGCCAACTGTTCACTCAGCTGATTTATGGTCATCTGTTGCTTGCTATCGTGGCTTGAGCTTCCTAGAACTGTTGCATCATGTCAGTGGGGTCTGGACGAGCGCTAAGTTCATAGAGCGCTCCCCTTATTCCATTCACTTCGAATACCAAGTCATTGTGTGCTTTCTTGCTCACCATGGTCTCTTCTAGCCGGTGAATGTCTTGTTGTTCCATGTTCTAGTTTATTATAACTCTCCCCCGTACCCTAAAGGCCAGCAAGGATACCAGCGACCACCTGCTTCAGGTTAATTGGTTGTGGAGGGTTCAACAGGGTGACCATGTGGTACTTCTCTAGGAGCCAATAAGTAGTGACCCTAATCCAACTAAAGTCGTCCTGGGGTAGTCGGGTTGCAACGAGATGTCGTTCCCGTTCGTAGTGCTCCTGAGTATACGGGATAGCTGGGTTGGATGAGGATGTCTCATTCTTCTGAGCTTCTTCTTTCAGAACTTTCTTGTCGCGAGTATTGTCGGATGGTGCCATAATGTTAATCCCAGGCAGACAGACATACAACAAAACAAAAACAAAATCTACATGAGTATTGTTCTCGGCATGCGGGGTCAACATTTTAAAAAAATTGTATTTTTGGGAGTGTTTGTAACTAATGAGTCGTGAAATAGTTATAGTCTAGAAATCTTTTCAGTTTGTAAGTACAAAAATTTATAGTTCGCTGTAACCAATGGCTCTGATACTAATCTATCACACCCCTAATTTACCACTAACGGAGTTTTACCCTGTGGAGGTGTGATCCAGACCAGAATCCAAGTCATTAGTTACTTTGCCAACTACTAAGTAATAAATATAATCAGAGTAATGCATTTTAGGGAAAACATTCACTGTCATGGTTGCAAATCATAGCGAAAGCATTGTAATGCGTCAAAACACGACGCCCAATGATAACATAAGAAACAAAAAAAAATCGTTAATAAGTTTTGAAATATAAACTTAAAGTAGATGTAGGATCGTTATTAGTTAGAGTTAAACTAAAACAAAAGCCCTTTACTTGCAAATATAACCCTGCGGAATTAAAGTTATATTTCACTTTACTTAAGCGATATTTAGTTCTTGTGTATAATGTAAATGCTTGATTTGCATAAGATAGTAACAACGAAGTAACAAATACTCGGCACTATTTGCATTAACTCAAAGCCACACTATTACAAGTTGTTCAAGAACAGATGATGTGTAAACTATGAGCTAACTAAGCTATATATAGTGTTGATGAGATCAATGACAGCCATTTATCTCATGCGATCTAATCTAGACTGTAAACAATAAAGTCAAATACTAACTACCAAAAGAATAAACATCCAAATTTGGAATATCTTGTGTATTGGCAACAACATACTACTTTAGGAGAGCGGCTTGAATCAGATATAGAAGCATACAAGAAGCTTTTGCAGGATTGGACTTGCTGAAAAGACATCTTAGGAAAAGTCCAGTTGAACTCATTATCTGGTGGATAATCGAGTTCACCCGGAATATTCGCTACAGGACAAAACTGCTTCTTTCCGCTTGAACAGCCAGTTCCGCTTGAAGTGAGAATTCCGCTTCAACTTCAACTTCAGCCGGAACATAACAAAATTGGCATTCAGCCAAAAATCTTCCAAGAGCGATATTCCTTACAGTAGAACTCCCAAAAGAATTAAAAAAAAATCTTTTAAGTGACCAGCGTGTTGCCCGCTTACTCTTCCCAGAACAATCCTCTTTTAGAGACTTGTAAAAGATAGGTAAGACCAAGTGTAAGCTAACGCTGGTGAGTTCACATAAGTAGTATAACCTACCGTTATACCTAGCATATATATATATATATGTATATATATATTATATTCATACATAAAATGTGTTACAATACTAAAACTATCGTAGGTAGCTAACCTAATTTCATGTCTAGAGAAAGTTCACAACCGAGACTGACTAAGTGCATGTATGGTTAACCTACACGTTTTTCCTTTCCCCGTGTCTATCCGAACAAGGAAGTTTTGGCTGACATTAACTCTCTCTGATCGCCAGTCGGGTGGGCATCCCGTGCCCGCAGAGACCCCAATAGTATTACTAAATATCACCATGCTAATTTACTTTATTAACGGTCTGAGTGTAAGTTATTAAAATAGATAGGCTATTCTAGAGACATGTGATAATGTGTATTCAGTATTTAACATGCGTTCTGCAGGTTATCGAGTAACCCGTGAAATGTGCGTGTCAACACCCAAACGGGATGTGACATAACGGTTTGTGAAACTCACCTTCGAGAGCGCTGCTACAAAAGACCGCACTTGAGCCAAGTGCTTCGTGTTTGTGTTTGAGTAGACCGAAAAGTTTTGTGTGGTCTGTGAATTAGTTTGTGCCCCTTGGACAAATGTGTTTGTGTGTACTAGTGTGTAATCGATTTGCCTATGACCTAACACATAGCAAACTGGACATTGACCCGACCTACTGAACCAAGGACCCATTGGTTGATCATGCTATGGTGAAACTATGTATGTTGGTTGAGTTCAAGTTATCACACATAGGGTTTTTTCCTAGTGACATGCTACTAAAGTCGTGGTGTAACAATTAAGCAAATAAGGTAGGACTATGCTAACACAACTACATCCGTACAGCACGAAGTCGACGGATCAACTCCGTGCAGTCTTGCCATTCCCATGGGGTGGGGACCTAGGACATGTATTGATGCATGGTTTACATACCCTTGGGGTCTTAGCTAACCCAAACACACAGAAAGTACATATTTGTATCAAACAATTAAAGCATGCGTCGATACACCATATCAAGAAACTAGTCAACTATGCTAGTCAAATAGAGGGGTCCCTAGCACAACCTATCAAGAGATTTGGTCTATCAAAATCAACATGGGTCTTAACCTTTATAATTAATGCAAACTTCATGTTTTGACCTAAGGCTAAAATTTAACACATAGGGAGCATAGAATTGCACAAGTGTACACATTTCAGAATTTAGCTCATATGCGCACTGACTTTGTATCCCCCAAGTCAGTGACCTAACAGGTGATTCAGGACCACTATTTGTATCCAATTTAAAGATAAAACAATAAGGTTTTTTTTCCAAAATTAATCACCCCAATTGAGTAAAATTTGAATGAGTTATAATGTTTTGAAGTTGACTTAAATTTCAGAAAGCTGTTGTTAAGTAAAACTACACATGATGACTTCAACGACCCCTAACTCATTCAATACATAGATATTTAACACCTAATTTTCCAGATCATATTTTCTATATAAACCATACATTTTTCATTTAGAAGACCTAGCCATAGCACATACGCAACATGGTAAAATTTTACAAATAGTCATTTACTCAGAAACTGGACAGACTTGCACACTTATCTCGTGACATAAAATTGATTGACCAAACGGAGTTGTTAGAGGGTGTGCGAGTAGCCAATATAAATCTAAGACTATAAATTTTCATATGGAATAAGAATCAGACCCATTGGATAAAAATCGACCAAGTTATGGCTTTTCAAAGTCGACACATTTTATTGGACGAATCTGTCAAAAATTCGGCTTTACAAATACATCTTGAAAACAAGTTTTTAATAAAAAAAATTTGGTTGTCACACTTCCTGATACAACTGATACAACATATTAGCACATTATAGCAAAGTAAAGAACCTTCATGATGAAAAATAATCCACAATAACGTACAACAAACTCTAGGTATGAATTTTCCAGCACATGGAAATCAATTACACATGATCATCTATTCATCATGTGTGATGATTATCATCATCAACTTAGGGATTAAATAGATGTTACTTACTTGAAATAATTGAAATAGGGATGAAGAAATAACCTCCTAAAGCTTGATTGATTTCTTGAACCTTCAAGTACTTGGTCTTGATTCAAGAAGGCAAGAGAATTGTGTGTGTGGTGGCTAGGGTTTGAAAAGGAGAAGAGAGGGATGATTTACGTGAAAGAGGGAGATAGGGAATGAGGGTGAACGAAATTTAAGAGGGGGGGGGGGAGATTTGGGCAGATTTTTTGTAATAAAACATCAAGTGATATAAATATTGTTTTTGCAAATAACAAGTAGTCGGGATTTTTATTTACGAATGTTCTAACATATATAAATTGCTAACACGTATTAAATGAATATAGATTGTGCATAAGCACGTAACGTCATATAAACAAGTAATGTATGTCAAGTATATTGTTTTTCTAAAATTGCAGATAATTACACATAGCCATGAATTGCCAGAGTAATACAATTGTTGGTTTGTTTATACTGAATTGGCTATCAACCAAAGTGTCGGGACAGACTCGGTAATGTGAGTGCACGTGACATAAACATGACACGAAAAGACTAGTACACTTTAACAAAGACTTGACAGGTGATTAATTGGGTTAACCTGGGAATTTGGCAGTCGTCACACTAAGTTGTTTAAAGAATATTTTAATGAAATTGATGATGATAATTTAAAAGAAATGGATATAACCTGGAAATTGGCTATGTTATCACAAAGAGCAAGAAGATTTTTCAAGTGAATTGGAAAGAGATCTGTTAATGAAGATGGAAAGTTGAGATTAGATAAATCTAAGGTGAAGTGTTACAAATATTCCAATCTTGGACATTTTGCAAGAGTGTTAACAATCTCAAGCCAATAAATCTGATTCAAAAGCTACTACCAATGGTTCTTCATCAAGCAATTCAAATAAAAGAGCTTTGACTGTTTAAGCCAGTGCGACTTATGATTGGGGTAAAGTTTTTAACGAATCAGCGTTGATTGTCACATCTACATAAGATGATTATTATTCAGAAACAAGTTCTTATGAATCAGTTAAGGATGATGATTCTGAATCTAAGATTGATAGTTTGTTGAGGGAGAATGTTGCTTTAATGAAAGAAATCAGTCGTCTCACTGAAAAATTCAACATGGTGACATAAGAATTGGAGACTTCCAAGAAAGAATGTAAGGAATTTGAACTGAAAGTTGCGAAATTATCTAAGGAACATGCTGAGTTAGCTAAAGAAGCTGAGAAATGGAAAGCTGAAACAAAAGAAGTTGACGCTGATTTCAATGATCTTTTTGAGAAATCTAAGATTAAGCTTAATGTGCTCAACAAGAGTTCTGATGAACTTTCTGCCAAAGCAGTAGCTTATTAGAATGATAATGAAACATTGTTGGAAGAAAAGAAGGAATTAGCAAGGGTGAATAAGTCGTTGAAGGCAAATATTGATATTCAGAAAAGAAATGAGGATAAGTTGAAGAAAAATTGCTTGCTGAGTTAGATAATTTGAGGTTGCAGAAATCAGAAATAAACCGGGTTGCAAAGAAGTTGATTGCTACCAAGAAGGAATTATCTAAAGCACAACAGAAGATATCAGATTTGAAGATCCAGGTGATTGATACAAATCGTTTTATGAACAATGTCACAAATTCACAATCGTTCACAAGCTTTTTAACAAAAGATGAGAACTTTGAGAAAATGTTCGATAAGACAGTTCCATCCCCTGCTATTATCAAGGAAGCTGTCAATATTGTGAAGGAAAAGGTTGACGATTGTGATTATTTTAAGTTTTCTGATTCTAAATCTGACGAAGAGAAGGTGCTGAAGAAAAAGAAGAACAAAAAGAATGGCAAGAAGAATGAAAAGAAATCTACATCAACATTAATATCAACATACCCAGTACAATCCCACCCGTAGGGTAGGGTCTGGGGAGGGTGGAAAGGGGACATACCTTACCTTTACCCTTAGGGATAAAGAGGCTGCACCCAGAGAGACCCCCGACAAGAATGAAAAGAAATATGATATTTCTAAACCCCTTGGGATAAAGAGGCTGCGTCCAGAGAGACCCCTGACAAGAATGAAAAGAAATCTGATATTCCTAAATTTTCACGGTTTGTGTCTGGTTCTTCATCGACAAATGAGAAGGCAGCTACTTCAACTGAGAAGATTCGTTCTCATACTGATATCGATGAGACGATTTTCTATGCACAGAATGATGTTAAAGAAGTCAAAGCTAAGTTTTCACGATTGGCAAAGAACGAACAGAAATCTGCTGGTTCGAAAGAGAAGATTTCGGGTAAACATGTTGGTTTGGGTTTCAAGAAGAATGTTGCTGAAGTTGACCTCTCTACCGATCAAAAGAAACAAAATTTGAAAAAGGTCAACTTAAAACAAGTTCAGAAGGATGTTTTCAGAGCTGAAAAAGTTCAACCCAAGAGATTCTACAAGCTTAAGGTTTCAGAACAAATATTTTCTGATAAAGAATTTCCGCTTCATTGCGTGGATGCTCAGAAAATTTCTAAGGTTTTTATAAAAAGTGTTGATTCGAGGAACAAGAATAAACAATCTGCTATATTTTCTTCCGGAGGATCAGGTTCTACTCATAAAAGCCCGACATCATAATGGGTTCATGATCACAGGTATCGGGTATTTGATTATTTTTATGATCATTTTGGAGAAAATGTGTTTTGTGAAGCTATACAGGTTTTTTAAAATGTGGGACTAGAAAAGTCTTTTGTGTTACAATTGTCGCCAAAAGGGGCATATGGCACAAGATTATCCGGTTCCTAATGTTTTTACTCAAAGAAGAGGAAAGGTTCCACTTGTTGGTAAAACTGCCAAATCAAAGTTCATCGTTGAACATGGAAGAGTGTTTGATGAATTTCAACCTATATTTTTTAAAAAGGAAGGAAGGTTTATTCCTAAATTTTCAACTGTTCCAATTGTAGGTTGTTTGTCACATCCAAAACTAGTTCATCAAATATTGATTTACTAAAACAATAACAACAATGGAAACCTAAGGTAGTTTCAGAAGGAAACCAGGACACTGGTCGACCGGAAGCAATCCGCTTCAGATCATTTATAAACTGATGTGTTTGACTAGTGTGCAGGTAGTTCTGGAAGACCTGTCGGTGATTGAAAAGTTGCTAATGAAGGAGTATTATGCTTATTTTAAGTTAAATTACAAGTGATATCATCTTTCTAACCTAAATTTTTTCTAAAAGTTAAAACTGACAGGTATCCATGTCAGTTGATCAATTTTCTTTCTTTACTTTCTCGTTTATTGTTTAGGGGGAGAAAATTGAAAAGCCAAAAATACTTTCTTATTTTTATAAAATAGATTTCCAAAAATAGAGTTTTTCATTGTAGGGGGAGAAAAGGCATGTTATGGGGAGAAATGCATATGGTGAAGTTGAATACATGCAAAATATAAAATTTGGAGATATTGATCATTAGGAAATGATGGTAAATTGGCTTACGTATCTGACTCGTGGAGCCATAAGATCATTGTTTGATTTGCTTGGTAGGCTCGGCAAATCAGAAAGTATTCAGATGTGATATACACCAAATGCTATGCTTGACCTAGTTGATAACATCTTGAAGCGTATTTCATGACAAACAGAAAAATGTGTGAAAAAAAAAATGAGAAGTCACTGTGTATACATGTGTTCATTTTGCAAAGATTTAAACTTTTTTTATTTTCTTTATTTTCTCAAATGATCGGGCTTTCTCTGCGTATCGAAAGATCGACTTGATTGTTGTTCATTTGAGATTCTGCTTATAATTCATCGGACTTTCTTTGCGTGTATGGGAGTACCGACTTGATTGTTGTTGAATTATACAATTTCAACTTTTTTTTTATTTTTAGTTTTTCTATATATTATAAAATCTGAGGCCTTATCAACGTATCGAAAGATCGACCTTAAGGTAGACGATTTAACGTTCTTATTTGTTTTTGCATGGAACACAGTTCACGATATCATTAATACAATACACTATGTGATAATCACAAGTGTAATCACACAAGAAAAAGAAAAATGTCTGAATATGTCTGATAGTGTGGGGTACACTGGTCAAAACAAATAAATAATACCTTAACATATCCAGATGTTATGAGTATTATTCTGCCTTAGTTTGCGATAGACAAATTATATCGGCAATCAACATGGCTTATGTGCTTCAATTAGTTAAAGTTGAATTGTAGTTCAGTACGTTTTGTTCAATATGATCCCAGATAGTGATCATTTTAAACAAAAAATAGAGTTTGATTCTGTATTGCAATTTCATTTCATTTCTATTAATACAAAAATATTTTCGGTGTATTGTAGCATAAGTTTGAAAAATCAAAAATATTTTAGGTTTGTTTTGATATAAACTTTCTAAAAGCCAAAAAGATTTTGTTTCTATTTTGTTTTTGATCTGATCGACACGGGATACAAATCAAATTTCAAAATCAATATTTTGGAGTCTCAAGAGACGTTTTGTGCCGAGATTATTTATGATTGAACAGGTTCTAAAGTGAAGAAGAATGTCACAACTTCAAGTCTTCTGAACTTGTTGATAAAGATGAAACACACTATGCATCATCAAGTATTCAAGATCAGACTAAACATCAAGTTGAGGGGGGGGTTTGATTGAAGATACTAGTCTATGAGATGAACCGGATACTGCACACGTCGAGGGGGGGTTTGTTAGAGCATAATCGGTTCATCGTGTGAAGTATCTGAACAAGTCGAAGATGCAAAATGTGCTGCCCACGAACTGAGACACGAAGTCCCACTTCAGGACCCCACGAAGTGGCACTTTGTGGGACAGCAATTTTCATAGTATAAATACATGTTTTCTTTGTATTTTGAAAAAAAAAACTTGGAGAACTAAGTGTGTGTTTTCTGATTGTGTTTTATTTGAAGTGTTCTTAGTGTTTATAGATTGTAATGGTTCACTCTTGATCAATAAAACAATCTTTAATTACATCTTTGTATTCGAAGTAGCTAGATCGAGTAGACGATCTGCCACTCTCGCGTTTGTCACATCCTACCCAACCGGGTCATAAAACATACTTTCACATACACCCCTTCAATGTTGTAGACACCTTCTGACTACAACATTCTAGTTCAACTTATGTTACCAAATCACAAGATAGAAAACTATAATGTTTCAACTAATTTCATAACCACGCTTGTGGTCTATCACTCCATAGCATACTTTGTAATATAAATTATAACAACTCATGTGTTACCTCATACTCCATAGCTTTCACTACTTTCACCTACAATTTACTAAACCATTGAGATTGGTAATTAATAATATGATCAACCATAACGCTCAAGTATTACGCCACTTATCAATTCAACTATTTTCACCTACTTTCAAGTTCAACATCTCTTTTAGGCATTTTCACAAACACTTGATGTGCATGAAAATGCTTAATCTATCACATACACTTTTAACATACCAATTTTGTCACACCCTGAACTTTCGGGAACGGAGGCATGTGACGTCATGGATCATAGTTGTGGATACGTAGAACGACCTCTATCAGATTAATATACGTTTGAAAAACCATGTATGTCATCAAAGTTGCAGCGGAAAATATGTTAAGAAGATATTGTTTTACAATACTAAAATATGAATATTCCAGAATACTAAGATAAAGTAGTTGAGTCTTGAAATCGTATTGACCAAGGATTTGAAAGGAAAGTGTTTCATAAGTTATTCATGATGACGAATGAGACTATGACTCCATAATGCATGCCCTAAGGTTTGACGTCCCATTTGCATATGGTTTGACTTGGTTACCTGAGAAATACATGATTTTAAAAGGTCAACATAATGTTGGTGATTTCACAGGTTTAAGACGCTTACAAGTAAATTTGTAAACAATTTATAACATACAAAATATTATAAAGATCTTAAGTTAATAGACTCATGAGAGTCAAGTTTTACACAATTGTATGAAGGATTTATGCAGTTCAAGCATGGTTTGACTTGTTCAGTTCAAGCACGGTTTGACTTGTGCGGTTCAAGCACAATTTCAGGCATTCATGATATTATAAATGTGGTTACCGTGGTATTGACTTTACCTGGTCCTTGATTTCGAACACTAACTGATTTACCCAGCGGATGGTAACTTCCCCCCAACATACCACAGGCATAGAATAACTGACATGTACCTCGTGACTTGTATAAACGGAGTCAGAACTGGAGCGACCAGCTAGGACAAGGGCGTCAACCCAAATAGATCTATTCACTAGTTATCGTTTCGTACAGAACTAATCGAAATCAATTGATGGTGGGCTTTGCAGTAACAAGTTATCCACAAGATTACCGCGAATGAGGTTACGAAAGAACAGATAATCAAATACTGTGTTACAGTTGTATCATAATATCAATCAGGCGTTCTACTGGTCGGTTATATTTTATTGTCTAATAAATATAGGATTGGTAGAAATAATTATAGTTCCAATAATTATTTGAAGTGTGTTTTTCTGTTTCATGATTCTTTCCAAAAGTATTTAAAATAGTTTAATGGAAACGCTTTGTATACAATCATGTAACACCCCAAAATTTAATGACTTAAATTATATACGTGTGCTATGTTTGTTAAGTAGCTGAAATATATGTGATATAATATATATACGTATAATAGAGAAACGTCACGATTCGCGTGTGAATATTCGGCACGACATTCGAGGAAGCGTCAAGAGGCGAAATTATAGAATATAATAGATAACGAAAAATAAAGACCGTAGGTACAAACGGTTCTCAAATCCGAGTTATAACGAAGCGGGAAAACGCAAAATAGTGATTTAGGCCCGGTTTATAATAACCGTAATTAAAGCATGAAAGTCATTGAATTAATGCCGAGGAAAAAGTAGAATATCAGGTATTGTTAAATACTTGATTTATAATCATTATAAAATATAATTAAGACGTTCGGCACGAAAAACGATGAAATCGGTAACCAGTGTTGTTATGCGATAACAGCCGAAATCAATTCGGTTAGCCGTTCGAGATGATTTTAGTGACTCGGCGAAGTATAAATATTATTATAATACTTCTAAAGAATTTCAGTTAAGAAGATGTATTCGGTCTGTGAAACGACCAAGATAGCGACGCCGATTAGACGCGCTTTCTACCGTGTAATTAATAAAGCGATCACCAATTGACGTTATGGCTGAAGAATAAACACAATAATGAAAATTAATGAACTCCCGTAAGATTTTAGATGTACGAGAATTTTTATGAACCGGTTACGAAATATTAAATTATTTAACGGGCTTGGAATACGGGTATAATACCTACTTATTAATATTACCCCGTATGAAATATCTAATGTTACTTGTTCCCTACTTCACTTCTTGAATAGCTGTCAGAAAATGTTGAGATTAAATCATCAAATATTTTGATTAGTCATGCACGTACATGTGTAGTGTAAGTTTAATTCATTTCCAATTCCTTTGTACTATAAATACATACAAACACATACAGTTTCAAACACAACTCACAAATCAAATGCATACACAATTAAGAAAAGGAAACGACAAAATAATAAGAAGGAAAGAGAGAGAGAGAAGAAAGAGTCGGCACTCTAGTCCTCTCCCTTCACTTCGTTTTTCCGGCGACAAAACCCGGCACCCCCTCGTCCTTCCTTTCCCGATTTCCCGGCAAAGCAGCTCGTAACCCCCGTCACACTGCCGTCAAAACCCAGTTGTCTCCTGTCTTTTCTCCGATGAACACCGGCAAAACCTCGCAAACCTGCAACCCTCACGGCAACCCTCTCCGACGTTCCTTCCGGCGAAGCTCCACCCTATTCGAACTCCGGCGACCTGCTACTTCGTTTCCCGGCCAACGCAGTTTGTGACCAGCAGCCATCAACCGGCAACCTTGCGTCGTCCTTCGATCAGACGATCAACACCGCAGCTCCGGCGAAGCATACACAGTTCGGCAGCCTCACCCCCTGCTTTGTTCGTTCAACCCAGCAGCAACAGCTCACAATGAGGTGGTCTATGATGGGTATTATTTCATGTGGGTTGATATTCTTGATGCTTATGGTGGTGCTAGGCGGTTGGAGATGGTGACTGTAAGCCATGGCGGTGGCGAACCGCCAGACAACACCTAGTAAACGGAAGAAGATGATGATGATGTTTCGTTCGAGCGATCGGAAATGACAATAGTGGTGGTGGTAAGCCACCGACGCAGCGGCAGTGGTGGCGGCATAATGAAGGTGACGGTATTTTATGCTTATTATTTCGATTGTATACGGCTATGTTCGAGATGGTATTCGGTGACGTGCGGTTGATGACGGGGCATGGCGGCAGCGGCGATAGGCTACCGGGATAGCAGAGAATGGTAGCGGTAGTCAACGGTCGTTGAAGGTGGTCCACGGTGGCGGCAAACGGGGTATAAACTAGTGACGTTAATAAAACTCGTCTATATGTTCGGTCAATATTTCAGTGGCGTAACGAGGTCCAAACGACAAACCGACAACGGGGAAATGCTCGTGGCGAGAAAATAGTCGGGAAGGACTATTCGTTTGTCAAGAACGGACAACTTTATTATTCGGTTATTTTGGACTCGTTTCACGACCCGTCAAAGAGGTAAACACGTTATATATCTGTTATTATTACAAATATTATTATTAAGTTAGTTTATATGAAATCATAATAGAACGGGGTAAATGATATAAATATATATTTAAGACGAAATACAAATATATATTTAAATATTAAATATATATAAACGTATATATATTTAATATAAAGGTTAACGATAATGATAAAGAAATTATCGGATTAAATGTTTAATATATATTTGAAACATAAAAAAACATGTTTAATGTATATTAAAGGATTAATATGGAAATTAGGGTTTTCTAGACACTGTTAGTTAAACCCGAGTAAACGGTAAGGAATCAAGCTTTAAAATTTTAAAGCATGTTATAAAATATTATAACGGATAATACCCTAAGTCAGTTTTGAATGAAAATGAGTTTTCATAAAGAAATAAGAATAACGGGAAATTAGGGTTTCCAAATATGATTATTTAATATAAAACAATCCAGAAGATATGGAGATCTGAATTTTAGCATGGTAACATGTCTTTATATATAATAAGTATATATGAAGTTAAAATGGATAAATGATAAAGTATTAAAAAATAACAAATTAATCGAATATTTAGAAGTTCGCGCGGACCGGAAGGGTAGACGCCTGTACACCGGGGTTTCTGGCAAAAGCGAGGGTGTCGCATAAATCCCAACTGGGAAATGGCATCCCTCACTGGGCGATCCCGGAGTGAGCGTTTACTTATAGGAATGCGTGTCTTCATATTATCGTTTAAAGAAAAGGATAACTGCCTAAAGGGCATTTTGGTCATTTTGACCTTTTAAAAAGGAATGAACTTAATAATTTAATATTATTAAGATAATGAAGTATTAAAATAAACATAGGAGGTGTTTATTATATTAAACCTTGCATTAACACAATACAATACGCGATTAGGTTTAATTGGAAGGCATTGCGGAGACTTTGTCTGAATTAACTGCTTAAGAGAATAAGGTGAGTTCTATGAGCCCACTTTTAAATGTTTTAAATGTTTTAATGTTTTCGGGCTGATATACATGCAATGATATATATTCAAACTGTTTACTTGAAAAGTATTTGAGATGCCTTTACTTGTTTTGTGTTGATACACATACGTGGAAAAGTTATAATACTTATAACTGTTTTAAAGTTATTATTACCTGTAATTACTTTTTCGGGAAGGTTATAATAAACGGGTAATATAAAGGATGAAACTTTTATATAAAGCTTTGAGAAATGAAAAATGTGAATGTTTGGTCTAAGCCTATGTATAGGACTAAGTGTCGGGTAAATATGATCTTATTAGCCTTGTTATGCAAGACCCATAATATTATATTTATGAAACGCTTATCTATACTACTATATAATACATATTGATCAAAATGGCATTTTCGTAATTATCACCGTCTTAAAATTAAGACGCTTACTATTTACATGCTGCTTCTTCTATTAGATCTGTGTTGCCCTATCTTTTCAGTTCTATTTTTGATATTAGTTTCCTTTTGATGTTTCAGAGAAAAAGAGAAAGCAGTTCCTTATCGAGAAACTCATTCAGCAGAGAGAAAACATGATTTCAAATTCAAATACGCCTCTCTTTCTCCATTCTTCACCCTAATTCATAGATTTCATGGATTCATGCCTAATTTCTTCATTTTCTTCTTCGATTTTACAGGTTCTTAAAACTTTACATCGAGGATACAATCTGATGTCGGAGACGGGGGTGGCGGGACAACCTCCGAGACACTTGGCGCTGGTCGAAGATCTGTAATCTTGAGGTTAGTCTATGCTCACCGCCGTATCTGTCCTCCCCTCTGGATCCCCGGTGTGCCGCCGTGGCCTAAATGCCTCTGTCATGGTGCCGTAGGTGTTACTCAGTGGTTAACGGACCATCTTCTATGTTTGGGTTTGTTTTAATTTTCTTCTACTTGTGAGCCCTAATTTATCACTGTCGCATCTAGTTCATATGTTCCTCAGATCTGCGGTTCTTTGTCGACTTTATCGTTGCTGACGATGGTTTTATCTTTGATGACGACAGAGAGAACAATCAGTCCTCAGTCCGCCCTTGCTCCTCCATCTGAACCTCTACACCCAGGATTGATAATATACGGTGAAGCTCCATGAACATCCGCATCAGGTCATTGAAAATCAAAGGTATACTCCATAAATTATATTCCAAAAACACAAATATATTCATTTATAGTTTTATGATCAAATTGAAACCTGATATGTCAAAGGAAGATTTTATTATGTTTTGTTTGTTGTTTATAACAGGCCACAAAGAATTTGATGTTAGAATGACGTGATTTGAAGCAAGATGATGTCAGGTTTTGGAAAAAAAAACAAACCATTAAGATGTATATATCCATAACTTTAAATTCAGATGTTCAAATTTATGATTTAAAAGTTCTGTCATCTTCATGGTAAAAATTATTGTTTCTATTAAGTTATTGTTCCATCATCTTAATGGTCCATACATCATCATCTTAATGGTCCATACATTTCAGTTGATTTATAAAAGAATTGATATAAAACACTCACTTTCCTCACCTCAATGTTTGTCAATTGCTTGACAAAAGAGTGATGAGGATTATGAGACCTTTACTTCAATGTATTACCTAACTCTCAATTCCTACCACATCTGGCTTTTTTAAAAGTTAATTACTTTTGAAGGTTTTCATCATGTGTTTTTTAAATTTAATATCTTCAAGAACCATTTAAAACACCCAAAATTTTGATCTTTTTGACCTCATCTGGTAAATTTAATCCACTTGAATAGCCGAATCGCAAGTTTGTGTTTTATATTGTTATGACTTCATCCGTTAGGATTAGGTTCTTATCGTATGTGGGAGTAGAGAAATCACATTATACATAATGAAATTTATCTTATCAATTTATTAGAATTGATGGGGTTTTTTCTAACAGACCTAAGGTGGGAGTAGAGAAATTTCCTGTTTCTATTATGTTAGAGAGCATTAGTTTCAACAAACTATAATTGACTTCTTGCAGGTTAATGGATCATCTTTTTTACCACAATGGAGTAAATAGTATACATTATTTTTTAAAAACTTATCAAGGTAAATATAAGGATAATCATGGGTGTAATGAGCTAGATTCTATTCCTTCATGTAGTATTTTTATATGGATTAATGTAAATATATATGAGCATTACTAATATGTGCTTTTTCTTAGGTTGATCATATCATGTATTCATTTGTGGTTTACCTTCACAACTATGGTTTTCTGAAATGCAGCTACACAAGAATGACATTTTATGATTTCAGTAGTTATGACTAATATTATGGTGTGCTTCTATTTTTCATGTTATGCAAGTTCTAAAGTGGAAAAGAAGACAAGAAGAAAAAACTGACAACAAAAATAGGTATAAGTCAAACCTATTTTCCATTTCTGACCTTCGTACAACCACCTAAAACATGATAAGTTTTGGTAGTTTCTAAGCTATCACAAAAAAAATGACTACTAGAAGGGTTTTGGGAACCTCCACCATGACTTCTTCTTTTAGTCAATATATTTTTTTATACCTTTTTAGCTTTTTTTCCAGTGATGAGTTTGAAAAAGTACAAGCCCAATGGTGCAGTTTTGAGCTTTATACAGTTGTGTTTGCAGAAGAGAGATAAATATACATTTGTGATCTTTTTAATATTTTACTTTTTCATATACGGTTGTGATCTTTTACATTACTTTTTTCAAACTTCAATTTTATTCTAGAAATTTTAGTCTTTTATTTTTATTTTTTAAACATAATACATCATATGTTCCATGACTTAACCGCATTCATCAGGGGTCAAAATGATTTGAATTTCTGATGCATATTAGTAGGAGTTGATGGTATAAAATGATTGAGTTGATGGTATAAAATGATTTTTATGCTGTTTTTTTAATATTTAGACCTCATCACAAAAATATATATTCAACTTCTTATTTTATTTCACGGCCTTTAGTTTTAGGAAGTTGTTTATAAAAAGAGTAAAGAGGTGTCTACGTGTCACCCCGACCTACTGAGTTTTTAGTTTTGACCTTCAGATCTTATTTATTGTCACATTTGTAATGGATCAAAGACACTTTTAGTAATTTATATATGATAATTACATGATGTTCTTGACCAGGTGTGGAGCATTTAGGGGGAGATATGTTCAAAAGTGTTCCTAAAGGATATGTTATTGTCATAAAGGTTAGCACATTAACTTTTAGTTTGTGCATAACCTTTGTTTAATATTTCTACATGTTTTTTTTTTTGTTGTTAACAAACGTAGGTAACGACTCAATTACATCTGTTATAACCACTTTTTCTAAAATTTTATGTAGTTTATTTGTGTTGTGAGACTAAAAATGTGTGATTTTTAAAGTGATTTGGATAAATGTTTTATAGCCTGATCAGGGGAATGTTAGTTGGGTTTTATATTTTATTTTTTAATGGCAGTTGAGTTTTACTTAGGCGTAGGATTTGAACATGTTTCGAGTAGATATCTGAACTAGCATTAGTTTTTAAGGCAATCTCTTTGGATTTCAGGATTTCAGCCAATGTATGGAAGATGTAGTCGATTGAAAAAGTAGAGAGTAATCTCAACGGTTAAAATCAGAGGCTGCTAACCAGAACACATGCGTATATAGAAAGTTGCAGCCTTTCTTTGTAATTGTCTATTCATTAAATATTTATTAAATTTAGACTTTTGGACTTTTATATGCTTGGTATAGAGCTCCTATATACATTGGATTTGCACAGGCGCTCACTAAAGCCTCTCTTTTTTTTTTGCTAGAGTCACAGCATCAGCATTCATTTCCTAGCTGCAATTCAGGAGGAGCTTGGAAGTATCGTTTATTTTAGCATTGTTACACACATTCAAAGATCCCACAGGTGTTTTTCTTGTGTTAAGAAAATTGCCTTGCTAGCTGGTCTATTGTTATTGTCATGTTTGGTTGTTTCTGGTGTTAAGAAAATTGCCTAAATTTTGTTTACCGACCCTTTTGGATAATCTACCCCTTTCATGCTTTAAACTGAAACACTCGCTTTCAAAGAGGAGAGTGGCTATTTTGTGCTAATGACAGACGTAGAAACTATAAAAAGAGATGGAGTCGAACCGTTTTCATGATATGGTAAATTGGCTCGGTGGGTAGCATGCCAAAATGGGTTCGGGTCAAGTGGGTAATTCGGCAAATTCTGTTCAATATGTATATGGCTTTGCTGCTTTAGGACAATAGGTACATGCTTTAGGAGTCATTGGTTCTTCCACGATTGACCTTGATGACCCTTTGGCCCAAGGTCCATTAACCATTAATATTTCTTTGCTGATTCTTGGAATTTAATCGTAGGTTCACTCTTTTAAACATCTCTTTTTGTTGTCAAGTGCTTGACCAGGTGATCTTTATTTAGAAAATTTCACCTGCCTATTATTTTGTACTATATTATGATATTATCTTATTAAACATCTCTTTTTCACAGTTATGATGACATGAAGAAGAAGATAGAGAGTATGGTACAACATAAACTAACAGAATTGCTATTACTTCCCCTGATTTTTTTAATTTCTTTTGTCTTTTATAGTTTTTTAGTTTCATATTATTTTTGAATTAACATCTAATTTAACTTAAAATTATGATAGCTTTGTATGACTATACACGCACCCTGTACAACCATTGATTGTAAATGTTCCGTTCAATTGTTTTGCAGGACAAGTAATACTTGATGGGCATGACATTAAAGGAATAAATTTCTAATGGTTAAGGGAACAAATTGGTATGTTTAATTATTAGCCAAGACCGAACACTGTTTGTAACCACCGTCAAAGAAAACATACTTCTGATGGATACATTGATTCAGAAGTTGATATTGCAATGTAAAGATTAAATATCAAGGGAAAGTTTGGTCAAAAAGTCAAATCTGGTGAGGTGAAAATTTCTTTTGATGGATGCATTAGTTTAGAAGTTACAACATGCTTCTTGAGAAAGAATCTAATAACCAAGATTTGTATTAGTAGTGGCATATAAAAATTGTATACATTGTATATATGGAATTCCAGTAGTAAGAATGGCATATATAAATTGTATGTCGATACGGACGAGAAAGGTAATAGACATACAATACAATATTTCACGAGGAGATTGATAAACTAACAGAAACGAATATTACGATGTAATTGTCGTGTCGCCATAACACACGAACAAATGACGAATAACACGTTATAAACAGTCGCCGCGTAATGCAAATATTCTTTGGTTTAATAAGACTAAAATATGTAGTCACCAAATGTCTTAGTTCTTAGCAAGGATATAGTTCGGTTGTTGTTGCTTAAAAAAAGATTTATTTCTTAACTATCTATCTTGGGCATTGTTTGTAATTCTTTTGAAGTACTTACAAATTTTATGAGATATGTAGATGACGACTACCATCAATGGTATAAAAGAAAATCTTTATGACCTAGGTATAAAACCGGCATCTTTATGATGAAAATAATAGTATAGAGAAATAAATCAAATAATGTTTTTTTATGATGAAAAATTCTAATCGGTTAACAATAATAAAAGTTTAAATTTGGTTTTCAAATTGATATGCAAGGGTCATGACTTAGATGGATTATACCAGATGTTACGAATGAGAAACTAAAAGACATACAATATATCATGAAAGTATTGATAAACTAACAAAAGATAAATACAGTGTTGGTTGATTGTCTTCGTTGGCGCATCGTGCAGGTTTCCCTCTATGTCATGAGTTGTAAATTTTCGCCACTACGAACGAGCATGTACCGCATTATAAATTGTCGTCTTGCCGCATCACGCTGGCAAAAATGAATATCGCGTTGTAAACTGTCGTCGCCTCCGAATGTGCGAGCAAAAGACAAATAACGCCCTATCAACTATCGCCGCCGCAACGCGCGGGCACATGGCTAGTTTCCATATACGGGTAATGGACTGGTGTTGAAACGGTTATGAGTCCAAATACAAGAGTTATTTAAATGGACTTTTGAAAAAGATGAAAAGGTTTAAAAGGTTGAATAATGTGAAAAAGGTTGAAAAGGTTTTAATCTAAGCGGATATTGTCTAGTGAAAATGGAAAAGGTGGTTGTGCAACTAGAAGCGGGGAATGACGGTTCCCCGGGGTAACGACGGTTACTCTATGAAAGGTTTCGGGTGGCGACGGTTGCCCGAGGAACTAACGTGGTTCCAATAGACAATGCTTAGTACGTAGAATGAATGGTTAAATGTTTTGGTATAATTCTGTTATGTTTTATACCTGATAAAGGATAAATGATTAAATGTTTTGGTATAACTCTGTTATGTTTTATACCTGATAAATGTTTATAAAGAAGAGGTCGTTAGGCCCAAATGTTTGAGGTAAACCTTTTAAGAAAAGGTAAAAGTTTTAAATACTTAGAACTCACCAGCGTAAGCTGACCTTTAAAAGCATGTATGTCAGGTATCGGTGATGTTTAAAGTAGCAAGGAAAGGGCTCTAACAGGGGAAAATTAGATGGGCAAGCTATCAGAAAGAGACTCGGTAGTAGACTGGCATAGCTATAGATAAGATCTAGTTATAGACTATGTTGTTATCTTCCTTACTGTTGTAACTTATTATATATATATAAATGAAAAGTTTTTAATTTCCATTGCTTAGTTATCTCTGTTGTACCATGTGTTCATGAGTAAATCCGACACGTGACCCCTCCTGGAGCCAAGACTGGGAGTGGGCGTCACAAGTTGGTATCAGAGCCTTGGTTTAAGAGATTTAGATACTAGCACGGTATCATAGACTTAAACTAGGACTCTTGGTAAACAAAATAAGGTAAGATAGGGAATGTAAATGCCAGTCAGGATAGCCATGCCCGTAGGAAAAATGTTGCATGAGGAACATAGGAGGTAGAACTTACGGTATGCAAGTGCGGAGAATACCCGATTGCAATTAGCTACTGCAAATTTGGTATTTTACCCAAATGAGCATATCATAGGTTCTAACTGTTGTGTGGCCTAGTGCGGAGTAGGTTAATTGACAGTGAGATACGTGGTCAATAACTTGTAAAGAATGCCTAGAGGAAAATAGTTTTAAAGGACTGGTTTTAAAAATTTCTGGTAAAGAATAAAAGGAATAGTACGAACACCAGGGATGATTGTGATGAGAATAATTGGGTTTTGAACGCATTATAATTATATAAGTGCACGTATATAATTATCATGAATTCCAAATTTGGAGACTTCACGTCACATGAGTTCTAAAGTGTCAGACTATTTTGATCGTAAGATCAGAAGATTAGAAATCATAGTCATGATAGGAATGCGAATAGGACATCCGATACGAAATCTGATGTCAGTAAAGACGAATACCTTCAGCAAAGAAATGAAAGCCGTTATGTTTATAAATAGTAGCAGAAGCATTGAACGTTACGTTGCTATCGATTGCTAATCGATTTCCGGAAGCTTTAACAAGAAGAATGTCCAATAGAGCGACCGCTAGTGAAGCTGGTCCCAAGGAAGCTTTTGGTAAAAATAGACTCCCAATGAAAGGCAACAGGAATGGTACGAGGAAGGTCTTGAAGATAATGACGGTAGATTCCACAAGAAGGCTAAAGGAGCTTCTGAACAAAGAAGGCTGATATGCCAGATGTGCGAGAAACGTAATCATAGGAATTACATGTGGAGAACTCAGGAACCGTTGAAGATGAAAAGAGGTGTAGACAAGCCAAGAATGTCACCTTAAGCAAGGAAACTGTAGATGTGATAAACGTTGTCACGGTAAAGTAAAAATGAGAATTGTTATGACAAGAATAGTGGAAACGACGTTCCAAGCTACGTTGCTACCTTCAGAAGACCATCACTATAAGTGATAGGCTGGAAGGTTCAAAGCAGAAGCTAGCAGTTTGAAGTTAAGGATGGTTCAAAGAAAGATGACGAAAGTTACCACAAGATAGATCGAGAATCCACAAAGCTTAGGAGTATGGAGGTCCAGAGTAAGCCAAGAAGAACTTACGTCCTAGGGGATGATGTTTCTTCAACAAATGGCAGGAGGGAAAGCACATGACGATTGGACGGACTACTTGAGGAAGATAGGAGAAGCATTGTCAAGGAATCCCGTAGTCAAGCTACCTTAGACAGCTTAAGACTACATCTTCCTTAGGACAAATGCAAAACCATCAAGATAGAGGACCTCAAGACGAATGTTGATACGCGTACGAGCCTGACGATCCGATATTAGCAGCAATGGCAAACTTAGAAGTCTGAATTCGATATTAGGAATCGTCACACAGTGTATTGCACCGATGCAGGTAAATGATCAATATTTGACAAATGTTCTTCTTAAGATCAATGTCAAAGCTAGAGATAACGATAGATAAAGTTAGACGTTGAATGAATTGACTCGCGAGATGCTACGCGTAACTCATCTGTAACCGAAGGAAGACTCAACTTCATATGCAAGGATCGTGATGGCTTGGCAGTAAAGATTACAAAACATGGAAGTACATGAGTCAAGAGGAAAGTCATACTTGATGTATGCCATTGACTCAGAGGCAAAACCAAGAAGCCGAAGAACGTACCAGTGAATCCAATGAACAACTCGTCAGATCAAGAAATGGGGTTCCATAATCAACTCGACGCTGAAAGCAATGTCAGGGGTAACATCAGAAGCAACGCCAGAAGCAGCAACACCAAAAGCAACGTCAAAAGCAACAACATTAGAAGCAACAACGCCAGAAGTAGGAACACCGTACCTGTAACATCCGCCTCCGACCCGTTAGCAAAACCCGACCCATTTCAAGTTCACCGTCCGGATTGGAAGTCCATCAAAACATTTCAAACATGGAATTAAACCTTGACACCATTTTTCATAATCCAAAAATCATTATTACGTTAATAAGATGGTTAAATAATTAGGATTGTTTTCAAGCAAATGAATAAATTTATTTCGCAATTAAACGTGCGTTCGGGATTCATTTCATACACTTATTAGCTTACAAGTTCAAATGATGATTTTAAATGCTCATGATCATTTTCCAAGTTAAATGAATTAATCGTTTGATTTTTAGACAAACAATATGCGTAGAACGCAAGTAAAACGATTTTTCGGTTTTCGTGCAACTTCGGTATTAACCGGACGATCCGCGAATCTCGAAAATCACATTTTATGGTTTTACAATGTTCATTTAAGTATTTTATAGTTGTGTTTTAAATTTGAAGTCCATCCGTTATGTAACGAAAAAGTTGGAGCAAAAAGGAAAGAAAGAAAGAATGAAAGAATGAAAGAAAAAAAAACAATAAAAGGGTAGCAGGCGCAGGAATCGAACCTGCGACCTCCCACATCCAATCCCAGCGGCCTAACCATTGTGGCAGCGCATCATCTACGATCTAGAACTTGTTTCCATGTTTATATTGTTTACCAAATATGACCTGTTCGCAATCAGCTCGATTTTGGGCTATTTTTGGCCTAAAATCCTCATTTCCAACTCGTTTTTGGTCTGGTTTTTTGCTATATTTTGTTCCTAATATCCCCTAACTTATTCTCCAAGCCAATTCAATGATTAAATTGATTTTCATAATCAATTTTAATCATTTCCTTTCTTAATTTTCTAGACTTTTTCTCCAAGACTTACCAAGATCACACTTATGCTCAAACTAAACCCTAAACGACCCTCTACCCTATAAATACCAGTTGATATTGCTCCTATGAACATACCTAAAGCTTTTTGAAGCCTCAATTTCGTGCTTTGTCCAACCGTTTGCGTTTTCAAAAGTCAAAGGTCCAACAGTTTGACCTTCCGAATTGACCAACCTCCTTTGACTTTCACACGTAAGTTTCTTCATAGTATTTTCTTGTTTTTATATGTATTTTAATACCTCATTGTTGGATTTGACCAAATGTCCTCTGTATCAAAAGTCAAACCTTAAACGCACACTTTAATTGGGGAAAAACTACCAAAATTCAAAATTACCATTTACCAAGGGTTGTAATCTATCCTAAATAATATTTTAAGTATATTATGATGTATCCAAACCATCAAAACTGAATTTTTATCAAAAACCTAAGAGTTATGCATTTTGACCCGTTAAAGTAAGTGTTTTATCACATAATTTTCTAATCTTACAATTTTGTAGCAAATGAAACTTACTAACCCACTTCTTGGGTGTTAATAAACATATGCCAAGGTTTTCATAAGTCTAAATATGACCGTCGCAAAATATTACAACCTTTGGGCCATTTATGTAATTATTGAAGCTTAAGGGGTAAAAGTGTAATTTTACTAAAGATATGAAATTTTCAGAATTGTTATGATGTTTTAGTAATTATATAATAAACCCTAAATTCTGGAAAATTATTTTTTTAAGACTTTGTTGAATTAACATAATTAACCCCTAAGTTTGAGAAATTACAATTTTAACCCTAAACTTTACATAACTATCAAACGTGGCATTTATGATCATAAAAGGATCTTTTAGTAACAATAACTATTAAATAAAATATTCTTAACATAAATAATAATAAATCTCCAACTAATCTTGGGTAATCGTATCGGTCGTTACAATTGTCGATTCTTCGAATTCTTTAGGTTTTCAGCAGGGTTAGCTTTTCCTCGCGTTCGTTGTTTTCTCTCGCTACTTGACTTGCTTATCAGGTGAGTAATCATAGCCCCGTTTTCGTTTTCATTATTTGGGGTGCAACATTGTATCTTATTCCAAAATCTTTAATCATTATTCTATCTACATTACTATGCGATTTCATGTTGTGCATGTGTATTCTTGATATGTAATACGTGTTGAATCTATATGTTGTATTCGTATGTCGCTTGTCGCTAGTCATTAATCGCTTGTGTACCATTAACGATTGTTTGGAAGCCTATGGGTCAATAATAGCTATTGGTCGACAACCCACCCACTATATTGAAAATGTATTCTTATTTTCAATGGGTGATTGATTTCCTAAATGTCTAGGTTTGGTTACACAACACCTTTATAACATGTTACACATAATCTTTGAATTTCACTTGTCACATGAATCGCCATTGTTTTACTTACATCCTATACTAAACTTATGTTTACTCACCAACTCTCGTAGTTGACTTCTTATATTATACATGTTGCAGGAAATGACTGTAGTTGCAGTGATGACACTAGGGCTTGCTTATGGACCTAGAATGACCTTAAAATTAATAATTAGTATCATGATTTGTCTGTATTTATTTGGATTGTATTGTATGACATTATTTGTATATCTATAATGAATGGCATGTTTAAACTTGGTAACTATCTAGTTGTCATGAGCATCTGGACAATCATCGTGCCCCAACGTTTCCGCCATTGGTTGGGGTATCTCCAACAGAAGCCAGAAGATTTCTTTAGACCAAATATGTGACATCCGAGAATTTCAAGGTTTACTTCCGTTAGACAATTCCGTTAGTTACGTTATAAGTATTAACTTAGTAACTAATGCATAACTAGGCCGAATACGTCCACGACCTTTGGTTGATCACCGAACCCGCCCATATGTGCTATGTGTTCATTTATAAATGTCATTATGTGCAATGTGATTTAAACGCATGATTTAATATTATGAATAGCATGATAAATTGTAAATCCTTGATTATGTGAAAATTGCCTAAGTTGTGCTACCAGCGAAACTACCGGGCGAAACTGTAGTGTCGCCCGGTAGCCAGCTAAGTTAATCAGTTAAAACGTGACCCGAGCTAGTTTCGCCTGGCTAGCGAAACTGCCAGCGAAACTAGCCTCTGATATAAATAATCTTAATAAACCCTAGTTCTCCTATTTGCCTCATTTACACAAAAACACACACACTCTTCTCTGGAGATCTGGTCAGCCGAGGAAACCACCAAAGGAACACCAACTCAGCCTCGAGACAACATCTATTTGGATCCTAGATCGAATCGTGAGTCTCAAAAACCTTTATTTATGCTTTTCTATGTGTTTTTCTTAAAAAGCATGCCTAAACCTCTATGGAATCACTTGATCTGCTAGTATGTTGCTTAGGGATGCTAGATCTGTTATAAAGTTTGTAACTTTACGTGTGAAATCCATCCATAATGAAAATCCATGCTAGATTAGGTCATTTAGGGTTTTAAATGTATTTTGGTGATTTGATGATGTAAACCCATGTTTAAGGTGTTAAAGCTTATTGATTTATGTTGGTAAATGATTATGCATGCTAGATATTGAATTACATGAAAAATGAAAGCTGTTATATTGATTTTTAGGCTGATTTGTGAGTTTTTCGCGACCAGCGAAACTGTACTGTTCTCTGGGCGAAACTGTGTAGCGAAACTATGTATATCTTCATCCAGCGACACTATGTAGCGAAACTGTAGTGTCGCCGGGTAAACCAACCAGACCTGTCCGAACGAAACTACCGAGCGAAATTCCCTGAACGAAAGTTCAAACCAGTTTCGGGCGAAACTAGGCTAGCGAAACTGTGTCAACAGTTTCGAGCGAAACTAGCCTAGCGAAACTGTGTCATCGGGTATTGCCTAGCGAAAGTGCTGCCCGTGCACACAGCGAAACTGACTAGCGAAACTGCTAGCGAAACTGAGACCAGAATCCAAACTTGTGCAAATTGCTTGAATGTTATACCATGACTTACATGATTATGCCATGATGATACCTGCTTTGACTTCTGATGTATATGTGAACCCTTGTTTATGATCAACCATCGGTGTCGTGTGTTGTATGTCGAGTCATAGTTTCAACGTACTATGTTATGGGCCATAGTGACGTTAAGTAAAGATTAGACACCAAACTAATACTTAAGACCTAAACGTGTTCATAGGTCTTCGTTAAGCAAAACTTGGATTATATAACAAGTGTAGCAGTGCAACCAAAGGTGAGTGTCACTAACCCGTTTACTGTGAGCCCGTTTGGGACACACTGAATAACTTAATAGAAAACAATGCTGACAACTTTACGAGTGCTATGCACCACTTGATGAAACTGAAAACTTAGAATGCTATGCATCTACTTGATGAACTTGAAGTGTTTTATGGGAAACACTTGTGAAACTTAACAAACTATTTTCTGAAACGAAAACCGTTTTAATATGGCTAGTGTAGGTTAAAGTCTAAACCACATGATATCACATGATTTCTAAGGATTGCCTTTTTAACTGAAAAAGTCCTCAACTTAATTGTGCCATTAATTGTAAAGCGAGGGGATGTTGGGTAGATCTACTGGAGTTTGACAAACTCCGCCTCGTGACACTGGAGGTGCACGGAGGTACAATATCAGCCTATCTGACCGTGATCCCGAGAGGACACGGGGGAGGCAAAGCCGCGATGACGAATGTCCGCAAAACAAAATGGCTGAAGGCTCTGCCTCTACTATACTTAATCGTCAGCTTTGGTACGAACTTCCTTAGTGCATGGAAACAACGGATTAGCTACCCGCGATATCGGTTGAGCACTTTAATTATACAAGACTAGTACATACCTGATAACTCTGTTACGGACAATAACTCTACTCAATAACAAATGTTTATAAATTAGCGTATATAACTGAGCATTGCTTTTCACAAACAAATATTACGAATACATATGTTGACACAATTATGATCATGAGACCGGGCCAATGCATGACATGCCCACTGTGAACTCACCAACCGTTAGGTTGACACTTGTGTGGTTTTCACTTTTGCAGATCGTTGAAGAGTATCCATTGAAGGTTGGCATGGCACGTGAAGACTTTTACTTTCATTTAACTAATTGGGGATTTTGATTTGAAACAATGATTTGTAAAGCACGTGGCTAGTGCGAAGATACTATTGTTTTTATTCCGCTGCGTAACTTTTGAAACTGTTTGAAATGAATGTTTTGGACTTTACTCTGATTCGTTTAGTATTTGTAACTAATGGTTGTGGTCCTGGTTTGCTCGCACCCCTTAACGGTATAAACTCCGTTAGTGGTTATTTGGGGGTGTGACAAAATATATCACCTTAGGATACTCCAACAATTTCAAGACGAAGAACGAAAGCCAAGGAAATGCGTAGACTGCAAGAAGATAAAGAAGCTGTCAGTAAAAAGCAGATATCATTTGTTAAGGATCAACAAACTATTCAAACAACTACAAGGAACAAGACGATTCCCAAAGATGATCTGAGATCAGATTAGCACCAGCTAAAGGAGTAAGAATGAAACTGTAAGAGAACGGCTTTTCAGAAGCAAAATAATCATTACAAGTGATTAGTAGTGTTGATTGGAATGACGAGCACTCCTTCAATCCCAGAAATCTCGTGACTAAGCATGCTGACAAATGACGTTCGAAGGTTCTCAAGGGTGGTGAAGTATGCATGAGACATTGGAAGAAAATACTAAAGATCAAAAGGAGGCTATATGTAAGATTCCGAAGCATACAGATTGGTGAAAAGGAAGTACTGAGGATCATGAAAAGAGAGAGGCTATGCTAATACATCTAAAGCCGCTAAGACGTTCCAAGGATGTAACACCATTACGTTGACTAAGAAGATCTCAATTCCTTTTGGAATCCTAATCAGTAGCAGGCATGAAATGAAGTAATGAACGAATTAACTTGGGCATCGGTACGATCATTACCGATTAGGCCTAATGGAAAAGGGAAATTACAGGAAAAATGTTTACACTCAAGAGATGCAAACAACAAACGAGGTTGTACGCAAAATGTCCAAATTAGTTATTTAAGTAAGTAACAGATAGTCATTAATTATACTGATTTTGTTGTAGTTAGAATAGTAATATCGCCCTACACCAGACTAGTAATAGTACGCCTCTAGTTGTATCCAGGGTATGGTGGATACGCCGCTGGTACATCCTATATATATACACCTAAGGTACAACTAGAAGTGGCACTAGAATTAGTCTCATGCAAGTAGATATTACGGGCCACTGTGGAAAACGAATCAGTAGTATTCATGGATACATATCACTTACTAACGAGTAACTGATGGACTATTGATGTCCAGAAAAGAAGTTCAAATCTTTTAAACATGCGGATAAATGTTTAACGTACGTAGAAGGTTAAAACAAAATGATGGAAGCTTCGCGCTAAATTTCAACTTTAGGAAATTCGAAGCATATCCGGTGGGATTCATAATCAGGCTACCATATAGCTAAAGAGTTATGACACCACCTAAATAGTATGTGATTGATAAAAGGAAGAGTTCCTTTAATTTTAAGAAACGTATCCTCCTAAATCATTAGCTAGACTATTCGTTAGGAATTCGTTCCTAAAAGTACTAGCAACAGTTATAGAAATGCGGTTCACATTCTAATTGTGAACAAGATTTCGTGAATAGAATAATTAAAGTATTACCTTATAGGTAATAGAGATAAATGATAGATGGTCATAGAAAGTTTGTTACGATGTTAAAATCGTAGCCTAGGAACCAAGTAGTTCATATGATATGGATGCATTAGATGCATAGAAAAGTTTCCGGGTTAATCCGGGAAAGGAAAGAAAGGTGAAAAGGTAATGAACTCATTGTGAGTTAAATCACAGTTTGAGCAAGTTTCGAGGACAAAACCTTATTTAAGGGGGGTAGAGTTGTAACACCCCAAATTTTATGACTTAAGATATATACGTGTGCTATATTTGTTAAGTAGCTGAAATATATGTTATATAATATATACGTATAATAGAGAAACGTCACGATTCACGTATGAATATTCGACACGATATTCGAGGAAACGTCAAGAGGCGAAATTATAGAATATAGTAGGTAACGAAAAATAAAGATCGTGAGCGCAGACGGATTTTAAATCCGAGTTATAATAAAGCGGGAAAACGCAAAATAGTGATTTAGGCCCGGTTGTAATAAACCGTATGTAAGCACGAACGTCACTAAATTGACACCGAGGTGAAAGTAGAATATTAGGTATTGCTAAATACTTGATTTATAATCGTTATAAAATATATTTACGATGTTCGGCACGAAAAACGGTAGAATCGGTAACCATTGCTGTTACGCGATAATAACCGAAATTAATTCGGTTAGCCGTTCGAGATGATTATAATGCCGCGACAAAGTATAAATAATTATTATAATATTTATTAAGAGTTTCAGTCGAGAAGATGTATTCGGTTTATGAAACGGCCGTGGTCGCAACGCTGACTGAACACGCGACTACTACCGCATAATAACTGAATGTTCACCAATTGACGTTTTTAACCGAAGAATAAATATAACAATTATATTTATTAGACCTCCGTAATATTTTAAATGTTCAGGAATTTTTATAAACCGTTTATGAAATATTTAGTAGGTTCAGAATACGTGGTATTATACCTACTTATTAGAAAGTATACCCTATTAAAAGAATTACTTGATCGTTACTTTTCAATCTTCTACCTGTCGAAATTCTTTGTGATTCAGCAGTTGGAAACATTACTCAGATATGATACGTGTCTCCATTTGATTTTTCAACTCAGTGTATAAATACATGCACACATATATGTCATTCAAAACACATCACAATTTGAATTCAAATGTAGAAAACGACAACAGAAAAGGAAAAGAAATTTAAAGAAGAAAGAAGAGAGAGAAGAGAAATTGTACCTCTCCCCCTTCCCGCTCGCTTTCTCGTTTTCACGGCGACTCAACACCGGCGACCTTTTTGCCGGTGATCTATTTCACGACGGCAACCCACCGGAGACTGCAGCAGCAGCAGCAACTCAGAGCTGCGAAACCCGGCAACCCTCACGGCGACGCAGCTCCGCCTCCACCAACCAGCAACACCACTCTCTCTCTCCGCCCGTTTTTCCGGTGAGACGCAGCAGGAACCGGCGAGCCATTCCACCTCGCACCCCTGCTCCCTCGTTCTCCGGCGATAGCCCCCACCCCAAACGGAAACGGCAGCATCGCGGCTAACCTGTTATCCCGACAGCTCCGCACCACCCTCAGTCCCCCCGGAAACGTAGCTAGCAGCAGCAACCGACGCAACACCTTGACGAGCCTCCTTCACCGATCCACCTGCAACACCGGCGACCTCGAACCCAGCTCCAACGACCTGCAAAAACCCGGTGACGATGGCGGAAGGTAAAGGTGATGGTGGTGGTTGCAAACGGGTTTAAAACCCGCTAAAACCGTTCTCTTTTCGGTTGATGTTTCGGTGGTGTACGGTTGAAGACGGGCGATGGCGGTAACGGTAATGGATCACCGGGATGGCGGTGAATGGTAGCGGTGATTGGCGGTTGTTAACGGTGAACAATGGTGGCCGCGATTCGAGTTAGAAAAGGAGGCATCAAGTTAAACCCAGTTAAGTTCGGTAGAGTTTTCGGTGATGTAACGAGGTCCAAACGACGAACCGACAACGGAGAAATGTTTGTGGCAAGAAAATAGTCGGGAAGGACTATTTATTTGTCCAAATCGGACAACTTTATTATTTGGTTCTTTTGGACTCGTTTCACGACTCGTCAAGAGGTAATCACGTTATATATTTGTTATTATTACAAATATTATTGTTAAGTTAAAGTTTATATGAAATCATAATAGAACGGGATAAATGATATAAATATATATTTAAGACGAATAAATATATATATATGATTATTAATCAATTTTAATTAATAAAATTGATTAAAGGAATATATTTAAAAATTAAATATATAAATGTATATATTTAATATAAATGTTAACGATAATGATAAAGAAATTATCGGATTAAATGTTTAATATATATTTGAAACATATTTAAAATATGTTTAATGTATATTAAAGGGTTAATATGGAAATTAGGGTTTTCTAGACACGGTTCTGTCAAACCCAAGTAAACGGTAATGAACCAAGCTTTGAAATTTTAAAACATGTGATCAAATGTTATAACGGATAATACCCTAAGTCAGTTTTGAATGAAAATGAGTTTTGATAAAGAAATGAGAATAACGGGAAATTAGGGTTTCCGAATATGATTACTTAATATAAAATAATCCGAAGGGTATGGAGACTTGATTTTTGACATGGAACTATGTTTACATATATAATAAGTATATATGAAGTTAAAATGGACAAATGATAAAGTATTTTAAATACCGAGTTAATAAGATATTTAGAAGTTCGCGCGGACCGGAAGGGTAGACGCCTGTACACTGGGGTTTCTGGCAAAAGCGAGGGTGTCGCATAAATCCCAACTGGGAAATGGCATCCCTCACTGGGCGATCCTGGAGTGAGCGTTTACTTATAGGAATGCGTGTCTTCGTATTATCATTAAAAGAAAAGGATAACTGCCTAAAGGGCATTTTGGTCATTTTGACCTTTTAAAAAGGAATGTACTTAATAATTTAATTTTATTAAGATAATGAAGTATTAAAATAAACGTAGACAGTGTTTATTATATTAAACATTGCGTTAACGCCGTACAATACGCGATTAGGTTTAATTGGAAGGCATAGCAGAGGTTTTCTCTGAATTAACTGCTTAAGAGAATAATGTGAGTTCTATGAGCCCACTTTTAAATGTTTTAAATGTTTTAATGTTTTCGGGCTGATATACATGCAATGATATATATTCAACTGTTTACTTGAAAAGTATTTGAGATGCCTTTACTTGTTTTGTGTTGATACACATACGTGGAAAAGTTATAATACTTATAACTGTTTTAAAGTTACTATTACCTGTTATTACTTTTTCGGGAAGGTTATAATAAACGGGTAATATAAAGAATGAAACTTTTATATAAAGCTTTAAGAAATGAAAAATGTGAATGTTTGGTCTAAGCCTATGTATAGAACTAAGTGTCGGGTAAATATGATCTTATTAGCCTTGTTATGCAAGACCCATAACATTATATTTATGAAACGCTTATTTCCATATACGGGTAATGGATTGGTGTTAAAACGGTTATGAGTCCAAATACAAGAGTTATTTAGATGGACTTTTGAAAAGGATGAAAAGGTTTAAAAGGTTGAAAAGGTTTTAATCTAAGAAGATATTGTCTAGTGAAAAGGGAAAAGGTGGTTGTGCAACTAGAAGCGGGGAATGACGGTTCCCCGGGGTAACGACGGTTACTCTATGAAAGATTTCGGGTTGCGACGGTTGCCCGAGGAGCTAACGTGGTCCCAATAGACAATGCTTAGTAGAATGAATGATTAAATGTTTTGGTATAACTCTGTTATGTTTTATACGTGATAAATGTTATAAAGAAGGGATCGTTAAGCCCAAATGTTTGAAGTAAACCTTTCAAGGAAAGGTAAAAGTTTTAAATACTTAGAACTCACCAGCGTAAGCTGACCTTTAAAAGCATGTATGTCAGGTATCAGTGATATTTAAAGTATCAAGGGAATGGCTCTAGCAAGGGCAGATTAGATGGGTAAGCTATCAGGAATGACTCGGTAGTAGACTAGCATAGCTATAGATAAGATCTAGTTATAGATTATGTTATTATCTTCCTTACTATTGTAACTCGTTATATATATAAATGAAAAGTTTTTAATTTCCGCTGCTTAGTTATCTCTGTTGTACCATGTGTTCATGAGTAAATCCGACACGTGACCCCTCCTGGAGCCAAGACTGGGAGTGGGCGTCACAAGTAGCAAGCATGAAATGAAGTAATGAACGAATTAACTTGGGCATCGGTACGATCATTACCGATTAGGCCTAATGGAAAAGGGAAATTGCAGCAAAAGTGTTTACACTCAAGAGATGCAAACAACAAACGAGGTTATACGTAGAATGTCCAAATTAGTTATTTAAGTAAGTAATAGATAGTCATGAATTATATTGATTTTGTTGTGGTTAGAATAGTAATATCGCCCTACACCAGACTAGTTATAGTACGCCTCTAGTTGTATCCAGGGTGTGGTGGATACGCCGCTGGTACATCCTATATATATACACCTAAGGTACAACCAGAAGTGGCACTAGAATTAGTCTCGTGCAGGTAGATATTACAGGCCACTGTGGAAAACAAATAAGTAGCATTCATGAATATATATCACTTACTAACAAGTGACTGAGGGACTGTTGATGTCCAGAAGAGAAGTTCAAATCTTATAGCATACGGATAAATGTTTAAAGTACGCAGAAGGTTTAAGCAGAATCACAGAAGCTTCGCGATAAATTTCAACTTTAGGAAATTCGAAGCATATTCTGGTGGGATTCATAATCAGGCTACCCTATATAGCTAAAAAGTTATGACACCACCTAGATAATGTGTGACTGATAAAAGAGAGAGTTCCTTTATTTTGAGAGACGTATTCCCCCAAAATCGTTAGCTAGACTGTTCATTAGGGATTCATTCCTAAAAATACTAGCAATAGTTATAGAAATGCGGTTCACATTCTAATTGTGAACATGATTTTGTGAATAGAATAGTTAAAGTATTACCTTATAGGTAATAGAGATAAATGATAGATGGTCATAAAAAGTTTGTTACGATGTTAAAATCGTAGCCTAGGAACCAAGTGGTTCATATGATATGGATGCATTAAATGCACATAAAGGTTTCCGGATTGATCCGGGAAAGAAAGGTGAGATAAAGAACTCATTGTGAGTTATATCACAGTTTGAGCAAGTTTCGAGGACGAAACCTTTTTAAGGGGGGTAAAGTTGTAACACCCCAAAATTTCATGACTTAAATTATACACGTGTGCTATGTTTGTTAAGTAGCTGAAATATATGTGATATAATATATATACATATAATAGAGAAACGTCACGATTCGCGTGTAAATATTCGGCATGACATTCGAGGAAGCATCAAGAGGCGAAATTATAGAATATAATAGATAACGAAAAATAAAGACCCTAGGTACAAACGGTTCTCAAATCCGAGTTATAACGAAGCGGGAAAATGCAAAATAGTGATTTAGGCCCGGTTTATAATAACCGTAATTAAAGCATGAAAGTCACTGAATTAATGCCGAGGCAAAAGTAGAATATCACGTATTGTTAAATACTTGATTTATAATCATTATAAAATATAATTACGACGTTCGGCACGAAAAACGATAAAATCGGTAACCGGTGTTGTTATGCGATAATAGCCGAAATCAATTCGGTTAGCCGTTCGAGATGATTTTAGTGACTCGGCGAAGTATAAATATTATTATAATACTTATAGAGAATTTCAGTTAAGAAGATGTATTCGGTCTGTGAAACGGCCAAGATTGCAACGCCGATTAGACGCGCTTTCTATCGTGTAATTAATAAAGCGATCACCAATTGACGTTATGGCTGAAGAATAAACATAATAATGAAAATTAGTGAACTCCCGTAATATTTTAGATGTACGAGAATTTTTATGAACCGGTTACGAAATATTAAATTATTTAACGGGCTTGGAATACGGGTATAATACCTACTTATTAATATTACCCCGTATGAAATATCTAATGTTACTTGTTCCCTACTTCACTTCTTGAATAGCTGTCAGAAAATGTTGAGATTGAATCATCAAATATTTTGATTAGTCATGCACGTACGTGTGTAGTGTAAGTTCAATTCATTTCCAATTCCTTTGTACTATAAATACATACAAACACATACAGTTTCAAACACAACTCACAAATCAAATGCATACACAATTTAAGAAAAGGAAACGATAAAATAATAAGAAGGAAAGAGAGAGAGAGAGAGAAGAAAGAGTCGGCACTCTAGTCCTCTCCCTTCACTTCGTTTTTCCGGCGATAAAACCCGGCACCCCCTCGTCCTTCCTTTCCCGATTTTCCGGTAAAGCGGCTCGCAACCACCGTCACACTGCCGTCGAAACCCAGCCGTCTCCTGTCATTTCTCCGATGAACACCGGCGAAACTTCGCAAACCTGTAACCCTCACGGCAACCCTCTCCGACGTTCCTTCCGGCGAAGCTCCACCCTGTTCGAACCCCGGCGACCTGCTGCTTCGTTTCCCGGCCAAAGCAGTTCGCGACCAGCAGCCAACAACCGGTGACCATGCGTCGTCCTTCGATTAGACGATCAACACCGCAGCTCCGGCGAAGCATACCCAGTTCGGCAGCCTCACCCCCTGCTTTGTTCGTTCAACCCAGCAGCAACAGCTCACAATGAGGTGGTCTATGATGGGTATTATTTCATGTGGGTTGATATTCTTGATGCTTATGGTGGTGCTAGGCGGTTGGAGATGGTGACTGTGAGCCATGGCGGTGGCGAACCGCCGGACAACACCTAGTAAACGGAAGAAGATGATGATGATGTTTCGTTCGAGCGATCGGAAATGACAATAGTGGTGGTGGTAAGCCACCGGCGCAGCGGCAGTGGTGGCGGCATAATGAAGGTGACGGTATTTTATGCTTATTATTTCGAATGTATACGGCTATGTTCGAGATGGTATTCGGTGACGTGCGGTTGATGACGGGGCATGGCGGCAGCGGCGATGGGCTACCGGGATAGCAGAGAATGGTAGCGGTAGTCAACGGTCGTTGAAGGTGGTCCACGGTGGCGGCAAACGGGGTATAAACTAGTGACGTTAATAAAACCCGTCTATATGTTCGGTCAACATTTCAGTGGCGTAACGAGGTCCAAACGACAAACCGACAACGGGGAAATGCTCGTGGCGAGAAAATAGTCGGGAAGGACTATTCGTTTGTCAAGAACGGACAACTTTATTATTCGGTTATTTTGGACTCGTTTAACGACCCGTCAAAGAGGTAAACACGTTATATATTTGTTATTATTACAAATATTATTGTTAAGTTAAAGTTTATATGAAATCATAATAGAACGGGGTAAATGATATAAATATATATTTAACACGAAATAAAAATATATATTTAAATATTAAATATATATAAACGTATATATATTTAATATAAAGGTTAACGATAATGATAAAGAAATTATCGGATTAAATGTTTAATATATATTTTTGTAATGTAATTTGCTCTATATTAAAAGGACGTAAAATGTAATTTGCTCTATATTAAAAGAATAAATGACCATATTGCCCTCATGTGCCTTGCACATGACCTGGTTTAACGGACAAATATAATGTCCGTTAGACGAAAGGACGTGATTTGAAACAAACCATAAATATAAAGGACGTTTTCTGTTATTTCTTTAGTTTAAGGACGAAAAGTGAAATTTGCATACTTCCCAAAGGACGTAAACTGTAATTTACTCTATTTAATATAAAGGTTAACGATAATGATAAAGAAATTATCGGATTAAATGTTTAATATATATTTGAAACATATTTAAAACATGTTTAATGTATATTAAAGGATTAATATGGAAATTAGGGTTTTCTAGACACTGTTCTGTTAAACCCGAGTAAACGGTAAGGAATCAAGCTTTAAAATTTTAAAGCATGTTATAAAATATTATAACGGATAATACCCTAAGTCAATTTTGAATGAAAATGAGTTTTCATAAAGAAATAAGAATAACGGGAAATTAGGGTTTCCAAATATGATTATTTAATATAAAATAATTTAGAAGATATGGAGATCTGAATTTTAGCATGGTAACATGTCTTTATATATAATAAGTATATATGAAGTTTAAATGGATAAATGATAAAGTATTAAAAAATAACAAATTAATCGAATATTTAGAAGTTCGCGCGTACCGAAAGGGTAGACGCCTGTACACCGGGGTTTCTGGCAAAAGCGAGGGTGTCGCATAAATCCCAACTGGGAAATGGCATCCCTCACTGGGCGATCCCGGAGTGAGCGTTTACTTATAGGAATGCGTGTCTTCGTATTATCGTTTAAAGAAAAGGATAACTGTCTAAAGGGCATTTTGGTCATTTTGACCTTTTAAAAAGGAATGAACTTAATAATTTAATATTATTAAGATAATGAAGTATTAAAATAAACATAGGAGGTGTTTATTATATTAAACCTTGCATTAACGCAATACAATATGCGATTAGGTTTAATTGGAAGGCATTGCGGAGACTTTGTCTGAATTAACTGCTTAAGAGAATAAGGTGAGTTCTATGAGCCCACTTTTAAATGTTTTAAATGTTTTAATGTTTTCGGGCTGATATACATGCAATGATATATATTCAAACTGTTTACTTGAAAAGTATTTGAGATGCCTTTACTTGTTTTGTGTTGATACACATACGTGGAAAAGTTATAATACTTATAACTGTTTTAAAGCTATTATTACCTGTAATTACTTTTTCGGGAATGTTATAATAAACGTGTAATATAAAGGATGAAACTTTTATATAAAGCTTTGAGAAATAAAAAATGTGAATGTTTGGTCTAAGCCCATGTATAGGACTAAGTGTCGGGTAAATATGATCTTATTAGCCTTGTTATGCAAGACCCATAACATTATATTTATGAAACGCTTATTTCCATATACGGGTAATGGACTGGTGTTGAAACGGTTATGAGTCCAAATACAAGAGTTATTTAAATGGACTTTTGAAAAAGATGAAAAGGTTTAAAAGGTTGAAAATGTGAAAAAGGTTGAAAAGGTTTTAATCTAAGCAGATATTGTCTAGTGAAAAGGGAAAAGGTGGTTGTGCAACTAGAAGCGGGGAATGACGGTTCCCCGGGGTAAGGGCGGTTACTCTATGAAAGGTTTCGAGTGGCGACAGTTGCCCGAGGAACTAACGTGGTTCCAATAGACAATGCTTAGTACGTAGAATGAATGGTTAAATGTTTTTGTATAATTCTGTTATGTTTTATACCTGATAAAGGATAAATGATTAAATGTTTTGGTATAACTCTGTTATGTTTTATACCTGATAAATGTTTATAAAGAAGAGGTCGTTAGGCCCAAATGTTTGAGGTAAACCTTTCAAGAAAAGGTAAAAGTTTTAAATACTTAGAACTCACCAGCGTAAGCTGACCTTTAAAAGCATGTATGTCAGGTATCGGTGATGTTTAAAGTAGCAAGGGAAGGGCTCTAGCAAGGGCAGATTAGATGGGCAAGCTATCAGAAAAGGCTCGGTAGTAGACTGGCATAGCTATAGATAAGATCTAGTTATAGATTATGTTGTTATCTTCCTTACTGTTGTAACTTGTTTATATATATATATATATATATATATATATATATATATATATATATATATAAATGAAAAGTTTTTAATTTCCGCTGCTTAGTTATCTCTGTTGTACCATGTGTTCATGAGTATATCCGACACGTGACCCCTCCTGGAGCCAAGACTGGGAGTGGGCGTCACAAATCAAAAGAAAGTTTGAAGTTTTTTTTCATGTATTTCTCCCCCATTGATAAAATAGTAAAGGAAAAAGGGCCATGAAACTCACTTGATTCAAGATAATGATGAAAGTTGTATCGCGCTAAATGTAGCAAGTAAAACAATGTCCTAATAATAAAAATAAGACAGTTTGAAGGCCTTGCTTCAGTCGGATAACGTTCAGTTACCCAAACGATCTTGGTCGAGTCTTGACTTAACATTCCCGTTTGTATTGTTTGGAAAGCCCGTTTGAAATATTTATTGATCAAATAAATATTTAGGTTAATGAATATATTTATAGTCGAATAAATATATATCTTTTAGAAATAATTATAAATCAAACAATTATTTAAGATTATGAAAATATATATATTCAATCAATTTTCGAACATTGTGACAAATAATAAAGTATTTTATTATTTGAAGTTCATGATATATATTTAAGTCCGAGTTTATAACTATAGACAAATAATTATATATAAGTCATAGAAATATTTATGCAAATAAATATATATAACTTATATAAATGATATACGTTTCAATATTCTCAAGATTTTACAAAAAATATAAGTCTTTATACTTTTAGAAATTTAGTCGTTGGCTCTGCCGCTATAAGATACAAGTATCTGACAAATGATCGTTATGATAATTAATATTTAACTTCGTAAATATTATTATGTTTATGTTATCTCAAATAGTTTTTCTAAATTATATTTAGAAAATAATAAAATACTGGAAAATATATTTGTAACAATATATAAGTTTCACGTTGAGTAAGTTCAAAATATAACACCGTATATTTTTTGGTCCAACGTCTGGAATTAATATATTATATATATAAATATTCTGTTAGGTAATACGATATGGAAACTAATATTTAAGTCCTTAAATATTACTGGGTTCTAATAAGTGTGAATAAATATTTCAAGTTATTAAAAAAAATGAGATCTAAAAATATGAGCACTTAGTTATTAATTATGAGTCCAAACACTCGGTATTTAAGAATATACATCTTTTATAAAAATAAACCTATTTTATTATAACACATAGTCAAAATATATTCCTTTGTCCAAAATATATTCGTTTATATATTTGTAGTCCAATAGGTCACTTTGACGGTCCCCGAGTCAGTTTTTATATCGCTTGGTCTATAATCTTTTTAGTCCTCACAGCGATTGTCAAATATATATTGTGACACAAGTTATTAAATATTAACGTTAGTTTAATTTAGGATGGTTTGTTCATTTATATATATTTAGTGGGTGGAGTGTCAAGACTCGTTTTGGGTGATTATAAATATAAAAAACGAACAACGAAAATGATTAAATTGAGAAGTTTAGACTTTTACCTCTAGCACTAGGCTAGGTGATGAACCGAAAGAGGCAAGAATATCTCCGTGATCGAAAAATATCGAGTTTTAAAAGTTTGACTCGAAGATAAAGAGGCCTTTTGCGGGCTAGTTTTCGGTTGTTTACGGTGATCGTTAGGGGAAAACGTTGAGGCCGTTTGGGAGGTGGCCGGTGGACTAGTCGTTGGTGGTGAAAGGCTGGCTAGGTGGTGGTTCGACGGTGGAGAAATGGTGGCCGTTTTTAGGCATCTTCTGAAGCTGATTGGAAGTATAACATGAATAGACTGAGGAGGGTTTTTAATGAGGAATACATTCAATGATTTTCACGCAATTCCTTTACACTATGTGTGTGTGTTGCGATGTGTATGTGGGCGCTCAAAATGAGCCGTGAAAAGGGGTGGGACTAAGGAAAAAGTATTGGTTAGTGTTCTTTCTTTGTGGGTGACCGAGACCCAACATGAGAGGGGGGTTAAGAGGCTGCCGAGAGGTGAGGAGGAGTGTGAGCTTGTGAGGTTGAGGGTGGAGATGGGTAAAAGAGAATGGGTACTTGTGTATTTGCAGAGGTGGAGTGGGGAAATAATTTGATATGTGGGAAAATTGAGAGAAAAATATCTTGCTCATTAACTAACCTTAGTTTAGGTTAACCATAGTTTAGTTGATAGGTTAGGAGGTTTAGGTGGTGTTAATTTTTATAGAAGTTAACACTTTTAGCTAACTATTTTATAAAATCTACTAATATAAATGTAGTCTTTTCATAAAATAACTAATACAAATTTGATTGACACTTTAAATGGGTCGAAATTTGTGGCAAACGGGTGTTGGGCCGGCACAGTTTGTTTTAGGCCGGTATGCGAGGCTTTCTCCGATTTTCACGTAGTTAGATTCATTATTCACTAAAATTAGCCGGGAATATTATTTTTGAGTCTAAAAGTGTCGGGTGACCCGTTGGGCCGTAGTTTTAGGCTCGGTTCATTTATTTCGCGGTGTTAGGCCGGACTGGGCCCAATTTGGCATACGGGCGAATCACACCGAATTGGTTTGACGCTCTGATCGAGTTGGGTTTCTAAATTATTTACAAGACTTATATATTGATAAATAATTATTGTTTTAGTCGTAACTTTAATTATTTAGAAGTTTCGTATTTTATTCATTTTATTTGCTCGCGTACCGCGTTCAGAAAATAAATAATTTATTTAAATTGTTTTAAGCTCGAATATTTTACGTAGTCAAAACTAACTAAAGTTTTAAATAAAATATTCACTTAAAGTGTTCGTCGGGTGTCGGTATGGCGTCTTATGACACCGTTTCAAGAAAAAAAATATAAAAAGTCATTTTATATTGTATTTTTCTTATTATTGAAATTTCATAAATCATTGGGTTGAATTTCTTTTTGTTACGGGTATGTTTATTCATTACAAACATGGGAATTTGTCAAGGTTGGACGTCTAGTGCATATTGCTTACTAATAATATTATTAGATCAAGTCATGCACCTGTATATACGTATATATATATATATATATATATATATATATATATATATGTATGTATATATATGTGTGTGTGTGTGGTCAAAGTAACGGGTTTGACCTTCGATTTTTTTACGGGTTGTCACATTCTCCCCCTGTTGGAAGAATTTCGTCCCGAAATTTAGCTAATGCCGATTGATGGCTCTGCATCGGTGGACAACTTACAGCTAATTTTGTTTGGTATGATTCTCGCTTACCCAGATGATAGTTTTGTCATTGACAAGGATGTCAACGATTCATGTCGTTGGGAGCGCGATTCTGATTCCATATATGGATCTCGTGATCCTTGATTGTTACTCTCTCTAACGAAGTGGAGTTGATAGAACATCCATGATAGTTCGTTAACAAGATGAGTGTTAGACACATAGATGAAAGAGGTTTTAAGTTGAAAGATTTTGAAAAGTCATGATTACTCACGGATGGGCTCCACCAGGATTTTCATGCAGTTCAGATTACAATTATGTGTGCACCCACAATTGTGATTTGTCTTACATGAACAGCCTTGGCTTTGCTCATACTTGAGTTTTCATTTCCCGTTGGAATATGCAATGTTTCGGGGACAAAATGGCTCATGAAAAAGTTTAGATTGATTTGTTATCAGACGGGATATTCCTTGATCCCCGGGAGTTCTAATGATGATGACGATGGAAATGCGGTTCTCCAGTATCTTGGTCTTGCAGTCCCAGATCTTAATAGGTTTCAGACATGATGGGGTTTGTAGGCCACTCGTCCAATCCGTTCCAGGATTCCAAGTGACCAATGTAATGAGGATTAAGATTTCCTTGCTTTACAGGCTTAACTATTTCTGTCCGAGGTAGATTCCATTGTAAGGTTTTGAACCCTCTTATAGATTCTAGGGGCTCGCGTCGAGTGTTAACATAGGTTCTCTAGGTGATTACCTGTGACTTTCGAAAGGTTCGGAAATTAGGAAGGTCGTTTTAGTGTTTCATGAACTATCTCTGGACCAGTCAGTTGGCTGTACTGGCTTCGATCTAGCAAAAGGGGCGAACGACACTTTCCTTCCATACGAGGCTTCGAAAGGGACAGCTTGAATACTCGACTGATAACTATTGTTATATGAAAACTCGACGAGTGGAAAATGGTTGTCTCAACCATTACCAAGGTTTGTCTTGCATGATGACAATCTATCACATAACCACACAACATACCCTTTTAAGGTCTGATATTTTCCTTTTGCTTTGATCATCAATATAACTCCTTTATACTTTCGTACATCTAGTTGGATCCCTGGTATCTAGAATATCTTCTCTTGTGTGCTTTATTTAAGATTAACCGTTCCAAGGCTCGACACTCTAAGTCTATCCACATGGATTGGGCTCCATTTGGTTTCCTTACCTATTTCTCTTCTATTCCGTGCAAGCTTCCTTCTTTCTTGAATATTTCCTGCAGAGATTCAAATTTAGCATTACGAACTTACGATGTGAGGCTAGCATGAATGGTCATGCCTAGTGTTCGAACTCGAAGAGGCTTGGCGCGCTCCTTTCTATTTAATGCATCAGCTACAATGTTAGTTTTTCCAAGATGATAACGATTCTCGCAATCATAGTCAGTGAGTAGCTCAATCCATTGGCGTTTTCTTAAAAGGAGATCATTCTGATTGAAGGTATGCTGGAGACTCTTATGGTTAGTAAATACGATACACTTCGTTCCATGCAAGTAGTGCCTCCAAATCTTCAGAGTGAATACAGCAGCTCGGAGCTTTAGATTGTGGGTTGTATATGTTTTGGTTAAAAATTAAGCAAGTAAATTTAAGTAACCAAATTAGTTTGTGAGGTATGGTGCCCTGGATATAAGTTTTCGGAAATCAAGTTTGTAAGCAAAAATCCAAGGTTAGATGGAAACGTATGGAAACACAAACAATAACTTCCCTGAATGCAACTAAAGACAACGAGATTTAAAAGGGGGAAAAGCCCTTAATCCCTGAATGTATTCAAGGATTACCGGCATAAAAAACCCCTTCAGCAACGATAACACATGTTGTCTATTTATTGTCGAGTTAAAGTATCGAGTACAAGTGTTTGCGGCTTGAAAGCTATGTGGTAGTGTGAATACAGGTGATCGAGAGAGTAAAAATGAAGCCTAGGCCGCGTATAAATACATGGATAACCTAACTAACATTCCGTGATTCCTGGGATCTTCTTTCAACCACTTCTGACCATTATTTGACCGATTATAACGGCGGATCTTCTTTTTCCACACGTGCTCTCGAGCTTGACTAAGTCTAAATGACCGTTACTTCCTTTTGTCCCTGGCTTAAACACATGGAATCAAAGAGAAAGATTAGTAATGCTTACCTAGCATGCATGGTATCCGTGCGTGCTGGGGTTAGATAAATAAACTGATCCAGGACACATTGCATCCTGGGACAATAACTAAGTATATTATAAGTATACATCCTGCATGTTCGACATCCAGGGGCATTAACCTGTCGGAGATCATTAGTAAGAAACTAGGTCAAAATTCAGGGTATAACAATTGCCCCCAAAATTCGCACCTTATAGATAAGATTTACAGCTATGAATTTTTTTAAATAAGATGAGTCATCATCTTCAGTTTAATCTTGTCCGCTAAACCTGCTTTTTCAAATTTAATCTGCTCCCTTGATGTCGCCTCACCTCTGTAACTTCCTCCGCCCATAAATACCCCATTCACTCGAGTGTTTCCCCTCACCCAAGTTAGAGAATTACGAGCATCGATCACCGATTCCGGCCAGGTAATCTTCTCTCTTCCGATCTTTCTTTTTCCGAACGATGACCAAGCGCCGAATTCGTCGGGAGCCCACCGTATCTGTCGCCGGGGTGGAGGATTTTCTCGATCAAAAGTTCCTCCTCCAACCCGAGCAAGAAAGATGTACCTTCACTAATGACGACATCGCATTGGTGAAGAATTTTGGTCTTTTTCCTCCTGGCGCAATTATTAGGGCTTTCGACCCCAGGTTGAGATCAGACTTCGTCTCCCCGACCTGGGTCTGCTTTCCTTACACCCCATTCAGCATGGGTTTATCCTATCCTTTCACCTGTCTTGTTGCCGAGTTCTTCGAGGCCACTAGCCTTTCTTATGCCCATACCCTTCCTGTCGTATGGCGCATCCTGGGAACCCTGGATCGCCTGAACGATTCTTTTGAACACCTAGTTGGCCTGCCGGAGATAGCCTTGGCCTACGAGCCAAAATCCCATGGTTCCAGCCGTTTCCTATTCAAAGACCTTTCCAAAGACATGCAACTCGTTCCCAACGCTACCCAACATGATGAATGGAAGGGTAAATTCTTTTTTGTCAAGCGTTCAAGCATTCCTGATGGTCTCCAGCTTCCACAAGCCTAGGTTATAGAGGGTAGGCATACCTGCACTAGAGGTTAGGATTTTCATTAATAATTACATGATCTGACCTTGGTTGTTTTTCTTTGTAGTGAAGAGTTTGAGAGAAATCGGTCCCGAAGAAGAAGAGACTGAGAGCAACTTGTAGAAATTCCTGGGTATCCCACAATTCGAACGCGCATTCAAGGCAATTGAGCTTCCATCCCTCTCGCATCCTTCTGTCAGCATGTCTAGTTGTAAGTCACCCTGTATCTCATCAATTTTTGTGTAACTGGCTCGCTGACATTCAGGGTTATATTTCTTTTTGCAGCTGCCCCTGCTTATGACATTGATGATCTCGAAGCTGCCCTCTCCTCCAAGCTAGCCGATGACCAGGATCTCGTGGTTCTGAACACCGTTAAGGTTGAGCCTACTCCAGTATCCCAGGCTACCACATCCAGGGAAACCGACACGAAAAGGAAGACCCAAAGGTCCAACACCGCTATCGTCCAACGCCCCCTGGCTGAGATGTCTCCCAAGGAGCTTGTGCAACATGCTGAGGTTGTCGCCCATCAGGTATCCCTGGATGTTTCCACTTTTCTTGTATTCCATAGCTTGTTGTGATGCTAACTTTTATTTTTTGTTTTCCCTTTCGTAGGCCAACTGCCGTCTTCTAGAGCTGCTCGAGGCCGCCGAGAGGCGCGCCGCTGAATCTGACACCCTGAAATCCAGGGTAGCCCAGGCCAACAAAGAAGCATCCAGGGCCAAAGCCCAGCATGACAAGGTTCAGAAGCTGCTGCTTGAAAGTGAGAAGAAGGCAGCGGAGACCCGGAACCAGCATGAGAATACCCTGAAGGACTATGTGGAGACATCCAGGAATTCAGCCATGATCTCGGTGCTGCAAACCAAGCTGAAGATGGCCAAATAAGTCGAGGACGAGGGTGCTTCTTGCACCAAGTGGACTGTGTCGTTGTGGCTCAAGCAGTTCCGTGCCCTGGGTGGCTCACTTCCCCAAGGGTACGAGATTGTTGAAGCCCAAGGTACTGAGAAGACCCTGCCTGCTGGTGCATCTGGATCAGGGACTGGAGAAGGGCAGCCGACGGCCGAGGATGCTAGGGGTGAGAAGGATGCTGATGAAGAAGCTGGTAAGGGAGGAGATAAGGGCGCTGCGGATGCAGCAGCCGTGGATACCGTTCAATATTCCACGGTCCTTTATGTCTTTCCCTGTTTATAGTGAAGCTCCTTAAACATTGTTTTATTTTGTTTCTTTTGTGGTTGCCGGAGGATTGATTCCCGGTGTTACATTGCTCCACCCACAGGTTCATCACGCGTGGTTTTGACTTGAAGCCACCCTGAGGTGGTTGGGCACTTTTGTTCCAACCAAGGGGTGGTTCCCATTTATATATATAACTGCTTATGATCTATATACCCGTGTGATGCTTTTATCTTTTCTGCACAAACAAACACATAAATATGATAAAAAATGTCAAATATATTATTCATACCTTTCGCATCCTGAGATAGTCCTTGAATGCTAAGTTCTTTCTTGTGCAGATAGATAACTTCTTCTGTCCTTGGCGCAATTTAACTTTCGAATGCTCATTAACAACCTAGACAATTGCCTAATCAAAACCGAAATCCTAGGATTTGGCACTACCGTGCCATCCTAGGAATTAACCATTCAGACATATCCTGCACATGTTAGGAATAAATCTTAATAATTGGGGCCAGACCCAAAAGTCTTGGGGTTAAACCAAAAAACCTTGGGGTATAATCATTCGGGTGGACCCTGCATACGTTAGAAATAAATTTTAACAGTTGGAATTAAACCCAAAAATCTTGGGGTTAAACCCAAAAAAATCCTGGGGTCAAGCCCACAAATCCTGGGGTTAAACCCGGTGCCGATCCGGCAAACGGGGGTCTTGCCCGATGCAGTACTGGCGAATTCTAGGGTCCACCTCGAGCCGAGCCGGCGAACTAGGGTATTGCCTAGTGCGTCTTATGTTGGTGTGAAAACACCAAAAACCTTAAGGAACCCCTATGTGTCCATAGATCGTGAGGTTGCCGCCTATGCTGTTAACACAGGTCGATCCCGTAATCTTGGGTCCACATATGGGTTAACGTGCGCTACAGGCGGGGGTCGTGCGTTACAGGCGGTTACCCAAACGTAGAAGAGGCGATATCCTCTCAAACCTTAGAAGGTATACTAGATACCTTAAACGGAGGAGAGATGACCAGTCTCTTACTTAGGAAAATCACATTCCTGGCTTCATGCATCCAGGGTCAGTTATCTGCTTTTATCCAAGTATCTCAACCAAAAGAGTTAATAGTCTTTATAAAAAATGATAAAAATGAATTGAGAAAGTAAAAATAAAAGTATTTGACAATAGAGAATATAAGAGAGATACCTTGATTAATTTTTTAGCTAGGAGACATACCTGAAATACAGCATCTTGGGCACTATACTTACATCACATAGGCTTTCAGGTGGATTGCATTCCATGGCCTTGGCAGTAATTCACCATCCATGTTAGCAAGCCAATATGCCCCCTTACCTACCTCAGGGTCGATTAAGTAAGGATCTTCCCATTTAGAGGCCAATTTACCATCCCCTGGATTCGTGGTATTCTGAAATGCTTTCCTTAGAACCAAGTCTCCTACCCTGAATTTTCGAATCCTCACGTGTTTTTTGTAGCTTTTAGAGATTCTCTGTTGATACGCGGCCATCCTCCAGGCAGCTTGTTCTCGTAGTTCATCCACGTCATCAAGGTCGTCAGCCAGGGATCCGTTATTCGCATCGTGGGTATGGCTGATGACGCTGAATGTTGGGACAACCATTTATGTAGGAATAACTGCTTCCGTACCAAAGACCAAAGAAAAAGGGGTTTGGCCTGTGGCATTCTTGGATGTACTCCTATCAACCCACAATACCAGTGGTAACTCTTCTGCCCATTTCCCTTTTTTCTCTTTGAGTCTTTTCTTCAAGTTGTTAATGATGATTTTGTTGCAAGACGCTGCCTGGCCATTAGCCTGAGGGTGCACTGGTGTAGAAGTTATCAGTTTTATCCCCCAACTTTCACAGAATCCAGTAGTCCTTTTTCCAACAAATTAAGATCCATTGTCACACACTATTTCAGAGGGTATGCCAAGTCTCGTTATGATATTTCTCTTGATAAATGAAATAACTTCCTTTTCTCTGACTTGGACATATGCCTCAGTATCTATCCACTTTGAGAAGTAATCAGTCATGGCCAACATGAAGACTTTTCCTCCTGGTGCCCTAGGTAGCTTTCCTACAATATCCATTCCCCACTTCATAAAGGGCCAGGATGCAGGGATTGGATGCAGGGGTTCAGCTGGTTGATGAGGAATGTTGGCGTGTCTCTGACAAGCGTCATATTTAAGGGCAAAATCTTGGGAATCAAGATGCTGATCGTGTCTGTTTTCATAAAGATCTGAATGTGTTACAATTCGGTGAAGATTGAAGATTATTATCAAGATGCAGTGATGTTCGTGTGTCTTTACAATTTCCGGATACAACTTATGAAGTGAACCATTATCATACATGCCGGTTCCAATTGGATGGTTGTGCTTGAAGTTAGGGGGAATTTTATTGGTTGTGGAGATTGTACAAGATTCGAATTGTTTCCTGCATACCTGATGATTCGGTCAAGGGGAGTTTGCTAAAGATAGAGGTGTCTGCAGCAAGCTGACTAAAGATTGCTAGAAGATCAATGTCTGGATTCGACAGTAACGTCCAAGGGGGAATTTGTTGATGCATGAACCTTGTGTGGCCGTTACTGTTCGAATTGTCAAACAGACTGATTTATCGGAGACATGAATTGAGGTCCGAAACCCAACCGAACTCTAGGTTCGGAGTTGGCCGAACCTAGATGGCCGAACTCCAGGTTCGGAGGGAGTTCGGACAGAGTTCGGAGGTGCCCAGTTCGGACAGAATTAAGAAGTATAAATAGTTTTGTCTTTGTATTTCTTTGTAAGTTTCTGTCTTGTTTCTGTGTGTTGAAAGGGGAGGTTCTGTCCGACCTCCCCCAGAGCTTAATTGTTGTATACTCCTTCGTTATGTAATCATTCAACATGATTCAATGACAAAACTTCCGTCTCATCCATAGAATCGATCCGTATACGGTTTTTCAGGAAACTGTACATCCTGGGTATTGGATGCCAAAACCTTGCCCCCCCCCCCCGGACCAATGTCTTCTGGATTCTCCTGTTGATTGATTGTTGGACTTAATATGTGGATTATGGGGATATGTGTGTCTTCCATTGCCTTGAATGCTGATCCCAGATTTGCTAATGCATCTGCATTGACATTTTCATCCCTGGGTACTTGCTATATATTGAAAGTTTGAAAATCCTGGGAAATGGCCTTCACAATCTCTAGTTACTTGGCTAATATCTCCCCTTTTACTGCATAAGATCCATTGAAATGGTTAGTTAAAAGTAGGGAATCAACATATACCTGGATGTTCTGGATCCCAAGATACAAAGCCAATTGTAAGGCAGCAATCAGGGCTTCATACTCCGCTTCGTTGTTGGTGGCTTGGAATTCACACCTAACAGCCTGGGGTATCATGTCCCCCTGTGGCGATTTCAGTATGATTCCAAGGCCTGTCCCCCTGACATTGGAAGCCCCATCCGTGAATAGGGTCCAACATCCTGAGAATTCATCCTCCTGCAAACTCTGGAATTCTTGATATGCTTCACTCTGGATATCACTACTGAAATCAGCCACAAAGTCTGCTAGAGCTTGTGATTTTATGGTTGTTCTTGCTTCATAGACTAGGTTGTAGGCACTCAACTTTAGGGACCATTTTTCCATCCTACCTGACATCTCAAGTTTTCTCAAGACAGACTTTATAGGGTAATTAGTTTTCACATATATAGTATGAGTCTCAAAATAGTGCCTAAGTTTGGTAGAGGCCATACTTAGGGCTAATATAAGCTTTTCTAAATGCGAGTACCTGGATTCGGCGTCAAGAAGGCTTTTACTTACGTAATATACTGGATGTTGTTGAAAATGCGTGAGCATCGGATCGTCTACTCGATCTAGCTAATCGGACATCGAAACGTAATTAACCGCTTGTTTTATTGATCAACGAAGAACAATTACAACCAGTAAACACTCAGAAATAGACTCAGAGAATACACACTCAGAAACACGCACTTAACAGATCTCGCACGCTCAGAAGTCGCAATTACAAAGACCAAACCTCTATATATACTAGCTGGTCCGAGCTTCGGCCGAACCTCAGGTTCGGCCAGTCCGAACTTCAGGTTCGGACCTAGTTTGGCCAGACCTAGTTTGACTTGATCTTGTACTTTGTTTGATACTTCACACGACGCACATATCAGGTATCAACAGTTGTTGACCTTTGGCATCCTTGGTTAGCACCGCGCTTACCGTGTTTCTTGAAACTGCAAGGTATAATGATAAAGGCTCCCCTGGATTCGGCTTCATCAGGAGTGGTGCCGAGGTTAGATAGGCTTTCAAGTCCTGGAAGGCTTGTTCATGCTGGGTCTTCCATTCAAACTTCTTATTCTTCTTCAGAATGTCATAAAAGTCTCTGCATCTCTCCGAGGATTTGGAAATGAATCTATTCAGGGCTGCAACCCGACCTGTTAACCTTTGTACATCCTTGGTTGACTCTGGCGACTTCGGGTTCATTATAGCACGAATCTATTCCGGGCTAGCTTCGATTCCTCTTTTGGTCACCATGTAAACCAGGAATTTGCTAGCACCCACTCCAAAATGGCACTTCTCTGGATTCAGTTTCATATTGTACCTGTCTAGGATATCAAAGGATTCCTTGACATCCTGGATATGGGCGCTGATATTCAGGGACTTTACCACCATGTCGTCTATATATACCTCCATAGTTTCTCCTAGATTTTCTTTGAACATCATATTCACCAACCTTTGGTAGGTTGCCCGTGCATTTTTTAATCCAAAAGGCATAACAACATAACAATAAATACCTGTTGGCGTGATGAAGGCTGTATCCTCTTGATCACTGGGTTCCATCTAAATTTATTGAAATCCAGAGGTGGCATCCATGAATGTTAGCATCTCATGGCCTGCCGTAGGATCCACCATGAGTCAATATGTTGCAAAGGAAAATGATCTTTTGGGCATGCACGGTTCAGGTCTGTATAATCTACACAGACCCTCCACTTGCCATTTTTCTTTTCCACCACCACCACATTTGCCAACTATCTTGGGAACTTAACCTCCCTGATCATCTTGTTCTTTAGTAAACGGTATACTTCCTCTTGAATTATCACATGCTTTTCAGGGGCGTATTTCCTCCTTTTTTGATGCACGGACCTGTAAGAAGGATCAATGCCAAGTTTCTGTGCTCCATGCGAATGTTGTCATCCTAGAGCGGAGAAATTTCAGCAGTTCTTCTTCAATGGGACCAGAGATGTTAGTACTAATCAATACTTTTTTTCCCACGATGCATAGGGTCTAGGACTACTTCTTTTACGTCATGTTCCCTTGCTTCTAGGACATCCCTTGCCTTTTTCTTTAATTGCTATCCTTGACGGGCTTTGGCTGAAATCTTCATGACCAAAGTGTAACAATATTTTGCCTCATGTTGGTCACTGTGGATGGGGACCACTCCCCATGGTATGGGTAGTTTGACACACTGATGATACGTAGAGGGGACAGCTTTCATGTCGTGAATCCAGGGTCTGCCCAGGATGATGTTGTATCCGGACGGCGCATCCATTACACAAAACGCTACATCGAGATCACTCCCTCAACGTAAACTGGTAGCTTCACTTCCCCCAGGGTGTTCTTTGTTTCCACACTGAAACCCACGAGAACCTTGGATTTGGTGATCACTTCATCCTGGGGTATCCCCATTTTTGTCAGTGTTTCAAGCTGAATATTGTTGACAGAACTGCCCCCGTCAATCAGGATCCTCTTTACGAAATGGTCGGCTATGTAGAGCGTAATCACGAGCCCATCATGGTGAGGGTCCATGACGTTGCACCTGTCATCTTCACCGAAGGTAACATCCTTAACATCTACTTGTATTGAGGCTTTGACAGATTTCCTGGGTATATCTGATTTGGTTTCCCTAGCGTGCCTTTTAGCTACAGAATAAGAAGTACAACATATATCAGATCCACCAGAAATAAAATAGATTACCTTTGCATCCGGAGATGGGGATGCTCCCCGCTCAGGATGTCCGCGTGATCTCTCTGCATCCAGGGTCTGGTCAGTGCCCCTGGATTTTGCAGACTGGTCGGCAGCCCTGGATCTGTATTTTTTCCTCCCCAAGAGTTCTTTCAGGAAGCCTTTTCTCAGCAGATAGTTGATTTCCTTGCGCATAGCTATACAATCCTCGGTTAGATGACCAAAGTCCTCGTGGTATGCACACCATTTGGACTTATCCTTCCAGGATGCTTGTTTGTCTATGTTCTTAGGCCACCTTGCTTTGTCCCCCAAGTCCTGCATAGCGTTAATCACACCTGCAATGTCAGTAGCAAAGCAAAATTCATTGAAGGTAGGATATTTTTCGTCATTTTCATCTTCACCCTGGTCAACCCTATTAACCCTTGGATTATTGGGTTTGGAATAGGGTTTAGGCCTCTGGGACCTTGGATGTGCTGACTCGGACTTCTTGTTGAAAGAGCCGTATCCTGGGGTAACGTCGGCCTTTTCCTGTAACTTCCTATCTTCTTCAAGTCTGATGAATCGCAGGGCCCTATGCCTTACTTCATCAAGCCTGTGACAGGGGTTCATTACGAGATCTTGATAGAAAGTTGAATCTTTCTTGAGTCCCATCTTGAATGCCTGGACGGCTGTGGCTATATCCATGTTAGGAATATCCAGGGTCTCCTTGCTAAACCTATTCACATAATCTCTTATAGACTCATTAGCATTCTAGGTAACCCTGTAAAGATCACTCGTTAGTTTCTCAAAGCTACGACTGCAAGAGAATTGGTTATTAAACAAGTTAATTAAATGAGAGAAAGATGGAATAGAAAAGGGTGGAATACTCAGCAGCCACTTAAGAGCTAAACCTGTGAGTGTTGAACCAAAACCCTTACACAAGCATGCCTCCTTGATATCAGGGGGCATGTAGATCACCTCCATTCTTTCCATATACTGAGCCACGTGTTCCTCCGAATCTGTTGTTCCGTTGTACAGTTTCATACTGGGAGTCTGGAACCTCTTGGGTATTTCCACGTCACATATCGGGGGAGCGAACCTTGAAAGTCGGTGACTCGATGGTGCTACTTCAAGGATAGGTTGAACTACTCCTGGCACACTCGAGATCATCTCCTTTAATTTCTTGAGTTCCTTGGCCACTGCTGGGCTTACACCTGCATCCTACACAGATTCGTTAGTACGGGCATTAAGGTTAGGAGTTTCAAGGATGTTACCAGTATCCTGGGTAGTTGTTCCCCCAGGATTCACACCGGAGTCCCTGAATGTAGACATCCTGGGCCTGTCGGCCAGGGTAGTATAAGCAGCAAATGTGGATCTCGGTTCTATTATTTGAACATCGTCTACCAAGCTAGACCCATTTCCAGGGCTGTTGTATTGTAGCCTTCTGGCCTGGACAGGAGATACGGGTGTATGATCCGCCCTATTGATTTCTGACGTCAGCCTGGCTACCTCTCCATACATATCGGTTCACTTTCTGTTGTTGCTCCATATATTGTTGTACTTTTGCGAACATGGCAAGGAGTTCATCATTGGAAGCCATTATTGGGATCTCTCCAGCACGTCCTGATCCTGTGATCCCTTGAGTGGTGGTTCTCCTAGTGTTGCGGTTCACAGGATCGGTTGTTGTCAAGGTAACTCGTGGTGGTGGAGGAGGCAGCGTAGTGTTGGTTGTGGTAGAAGTGCTTGCAGTGGTAGTCACATTCGAGGTACTCGGTTGTGTTGCCATTTTTTTGATAGACCTTTGTAAAAATCAAATTAAAGATAAATCTAGCAAGAGTTTGGAAAAATATTGACACCAATTGCCCCATGGTGGGCGCCAAATTGTTTTGGTCAAAAAGCAAGCAAGTAAATTAAGTAACCAAATTAGTTTGTGAGGTATGGTGCCCAAGTTTTCGGAAATCAAGTTTGTAAGCAAAAATCCAAGGTTAGATGGAAACGTATGGAAACACAAACAATAACTTCCCTGAATGTAACTAAAGACAGTCAGATTTGAAAAAGGGAAAAGCCCTTAATCCTTGAATGTCTTCAAGGATTGCCGGCATAAAAAACCCCTTCGGCAACGATAACACAGGTTGCCTATTTATTTCCGAGTTAAAGTATCGAGTACAAGTGTTTACGGCTTGAAAGCTATGTGGTAGTGTGAATACAGGTGATCGAGAGAGTAAAAAATAAAGCCTACGCCGTGTATAAATACATGGATAACCTAACTAACATTCTGTGATTCCTGGGATCTTCTTTCAACCACTTCTGGCCGTTACTTAACCGAGTTTAAAGGCGGATCTTCTTTTTCCACACGTGCTCTCGAGCTTGACTAAGTCTAAGTGACCGTTATATTCCTTTTGTTCCTGGCTTAAACACATGGAATCAAAGAGAAAGATTAGTAATGCTTACCTAGCATGCAGGGTATCCGTGCATGCTGGGGTTAGATAAATAAGCCGATCCAGGACACATTGCATCCTAGGACAATAACTATGTAAATTATAAGTAAACATCATGGGTCTAGTTACCGAAGACGCCTTCCCTGCATGTTCGACATCCAGGGGCATTAACCTGTCGGAGATCATTAGTAAGAAACTAGGTCAAAATCCAGGGTATAACAGTATAATCCATCTTATGAGCTTCAGTTGTCGAGAGGCAGAGGCGATTACTTTCTCTCGCTGCATTAGCACGCATCCTAAACCTTGATGCAAAGCATCATGATTTACTACAAAATCTTTAATTCCGTCATGTAAGAATAGGATCGGCGCGTTGCAACGTTTTTTCTTTACCAACTAGAAGGCTCCTTCAGTTTTGGCATCCAAGTAAACTTTTTATCTTTCTATGTTAAATTGGTCATAGGCTGTTCTTAATGAATCGGCGATAATAGTCACCGAGACCTAAGAATTTATGAATCTTCGATGTAGTCGTGGGAGCACTCCAATTCTTGAAGGACTCAACTTTAGATGGATCAACATGAATATATGAATTGATCACATGACCCAAGAACTGAATCTTGTGAATCCAAAAGTCGCATTTGGAACATTTCGTGTACAATTCTTCTTTGTTCAGTAACTCAGGGATATGTCTCAGATGTTGTTTGTGTTCCTTCTTACTACGGGAGTAGATTAGAATATCTTTGATGGACACAATAAAAATTTATCCAAATAAGGTTTGCACACGCAGTTAATTAGATCCATGAACGCTGCAGATGCGTTGGTAAACCGAATGGCATAAAGAGGAACTCGTAATGGCCATAGCATGTTCTAAACGCTCTTTTCGAAACGTCTTCATCTCTGACGCAGGGTTGTTAGTAGCCTGATCTCAGACCGATCTTGGAGTAGTAAGCTTGACCCTCGAAGCTAATAGAATAAATCATTGATCCTTGGGTACGGATAGCGGTTCTTTATTGTTAGTTCGTTTGACTCTCTGTAGTCGATACACATCCGAAGTGTTCCATCTTTCTTCTTTACGAAAAACACAGGAGCACTCCAAGGAGAGTGACTTGGCCGGATAAAACCTTTATCCAACAACTCTTGTAGTTTATTTGATAGCCCTTGCACCTTGGATGGTGCAAGATGGTAAGGGGATCTGGCAACGGGGGCGGCTCCAGGTGTTAAGTTGACGCGAAATTCTACTTGCCGAGGCGGTGGCAAGTCAAGTAAGTCTTTAGGAAAGACTTCTGTGATTTCGTAGACCGCTGGGACATCTTCAATACACTTCTCCCTTGGCTTCTTCTTCAGGTACGTGAGCCGGAATGGCATGACATCCTTTGGAAGAGAGTTTTGGGTCTTCATGCAAGATATGACATCGAGCTGGGCTTCACTCATTTCGCCTTGCATGTTAAATGTGTCACCGTTTGTGAGTGGCATTCTGATTATCTTCTCGTGACAAACGATCTCCACTTGGTTCTTTGATAACCAAGTCATCCTAAGGACAACATCAGAACTTCCTAATTCGATAGATATTAGATCAATGTCGAACGTATGCTCCAAAAGTTCAACAAAACATCCTTTATAAACTTCTCTAGTTTCTATCACCATTAGCTAACTTTATGGTAAGCTTAGTGTCTAAGGCAACGGAGGCAATTTCATGTAATTGACTAAAATTGGTAGACACTAAGCTCTAATCGGCACCAGTATAGAATCATAATAGTTATTAAGTAAAAACTTACCCGTCACTATGTTAGGGTCACAGCGGGTATTACCAGCATTGATGACAAATGCTCTTCCTTTTGCCTGGTTAGGAGCTGGTTTTTTAGCTTGGGCAATCTCGCGCGATGTGTCCCTTGGCTTTGCAATGTTCTCGTAATCTAGGGAGTGGTGAAGGTTGCACATGTAACATAAAGATAGGTTACTGGAGTAACCAGTCTTTCTTGACTCATGAACATGTGCAGTGGCAACATGGACCATCATTGGCTTCGGATCCTCCTCTAATCTCTATGAGTTCTTCTTGGGCTTCTAATAACCGTGCTTTCTCTTGTTATCTGGCTCCTTCCTTGATGAGGGGGCAACATTGACATCTGCAGGTTTAGCTTCGAGATTCTTCTTGGCCAAAGTCACACATTGACGTGTGGCTTGACAAACCGGATTATGCGGCGGGCGCACAACACTTTGAAAAGTGGTCGGGTTTGCTGCTAGAATATTTCCTTGAATATGGGGTGCAAATACCCAGATGTACCTTCTTGTACAGGGGAGTGACCATGGTTTGAACAAAGATAAGCGAGTTCACGAAATCGTTCAGTGTAGCCAGAGATATCGACACCATTCATAGTTAAACTTCCAGAACTCAGCTTCCAACCCTAAAGCTCTTCCCTTGGGTAGTATTCGTCATGCGAAAGCTGCTTGAGTTCATCATAAGTCATGGCGTAGGCTAAGTCGGTTCCTATGGAGTCGGTGTGGGAGTTCTACCATGCGAGCACACATTCGGTGAATGCGCAGGTAGTGTACTTAGCCATGTAGCCTTTGGGGCAGTTGCTTATGGGAAATTTTGAATCCACCTTATTAGGCCAATGGCACATTTCATGCCTTTGAAGCTCATAATGTCAGGGTCTATTTGACAATGGATCTCACCCAATACACGAATGCTAGTGCGGAACTACAAGTATACATGATCAATCAACAAATAATCTTCTAGGTGTCGTATAAGTTCACTAGGAACAATCTATAAGTCCGCTAGGGATAACTTGTGAAGTCTTCTAACATCCAAGTTCGCTAAGCATTGTTAAAGTTCGCTAGGGAGGAGGTAAAGTTCGCTAGGATGAAAAACCAAGTTCGCTAAGAGCAAAGTACAAGTTTGCTAACTTTTGCTCTTAGAGGATTTCCAACTAAAAACTTTGAAATCATCAAGTCTTCCTATCCTAGGGAGGCGGGGGGGGGGGGTTCTTCAAGGAGAGCTTCATCACAAATGCTCAACGATGAAGAGTTTGAGTTGCTATAACCAAAAGGATAGATTTTACAGATAGGCTTGCATCTCATGAAGTCCTTGTAGGAGCAGTAACACGCACTACGCGATGATCTACCTTGACTCCTATCGTTGGTACGATGTGCCTAACTAGCAGCTACGGCTTCGATGACTCTCTGGGCGATCATTGCCTCGATTTCGAAGGCAGTCATTAGGGGTCGAGGTTTTTCGGGTTTGGCATCTCGGAGACATGTTTTCTCTTAAGTTTCTCAAATGGTAACATAAAGAGAATTGGACTATATATATATACTAAAGTCATGATAATACTAATAGCATTAATATAAATATTAAAAGGCTAATAAGTATTGATGTAACATGACACATCATGTTAGTATGACGAGTAAATATATATCTAACTTGATACAATGTGTTAGCACGAATACTAAATGTATATCTAACATGGGACAACATGTTACTATGATAAGTATATATGTGTCTAACATGAGACAACATGTTAGTAAGACGGCCTTGTATGTAAATTGCACTCGTAGAGCAGGCTATATTCTAGGTTTTCTACATGATGCAACCTAGTTCACTATAACAACGGCTCTGATACTAAACTTTCACACCCTGAACTTTCGGGAACAGAGGCGTGTGACGTCATGGATCATAGTCGTGGATACGTAGAACGACCTCTATCAGATTAATATACGTTTGAAAAACCATGTATGTCATCAAAGTTGCAGCAGAAATATGTTAAGAAGATATTGTTTTACAATACTAAAATATTAATCTTCCAGAATACTAAGATAAAGTAGTTGAGTCTTGAAATTGTATTGACCAAGGATATGAAAGGAAAGTGTTTCATAAGTTAGTTCATGATGACGAATAAGACTATGACTCCATAATGCAGGCCCTAAGGTTTGACGTCCCATTTGCATATGGTTTGACTTGCTTACCTGAGAAATACATGAGTTTAAAAGGTCAACCTAATGTTGGTGATTTCACAGGTTTAAGACGCTTACAAGTAAATTTGTAAACAATTTATAACATACAAAATATTATAAAGGTCTTAAGTTAATAGACTCGTGAGAGTCAAGTTTTACACAATTGTACGAAGGATTTATGCAGTTCAAGCATGGTTTGACTTGTGCAGTTCAAGCACGGTTTGACTTGTGCGGTTCAAGCACGATTTCAGGCATTCATGATATTATAAATGTGGTTACTGTGGTATTGACTTTACCTGGTCCTTGATTTCGAACACCAACTGATTTACCCACCGGATGGTAACTTCCCTTAAGAAATACCACTGGCATAGAATAACTGACATGTACCTCGTGACTTGTATACGCGAAGTCAGAACTAGAGCGACCAGCTAGGGCAGAGGTTTCAACCTAAATAGATCTATTCACTATTTATCGTTCCTTACAGAACTAATCAAAATCAATTGATGGTGGGCTTTGCAGTAACAAGTTGTCCACAAGATTACCGCGAATGGGGTTACGAAAGAATAGATAATCAAATACTGTGTTACAGTTGTATCAGAATATCAATCAGGCGTTCTACTGGTCGGTTATATTTATTGTCTAATAAATATAGGATTAGTATAAATAATTATAGTTCCAATAATTATTTGAAGTGTGTATGTCTGTTTCATGATTCTTTCCAAAAGTATTTAAAATAATTTAAAGGAAACTCTTTGTATACAATCAAAAGAAAGTATGAAGTTTTTTTTTATGTATTTCTCCCCCATTGATAAAACAGGAAAAGAAAAGGGGCCGTGAAACTCACTTGATTCAAGATAATGATGAAAGTTGTATCACGCTGGATGTAGCAAGTAAAACAGTGTCCTAATAATAAAAAAAGACTGTTTTAAGGCTTTGCTTCAGTTGGATAACGTTCAGTTACCCAAACGATCTTGGTCGAGTCTTAACATAACATTCCCGTTTGTATTGTTTGGAAAGCCCGTTTGAAATATTTATCGTTCAAATAAATATTTAGGTCAATGAATATACTTATAGTCGAATAAATATATATCTTGTAGAAATAATTATAAATCGAACAATTATTTAAGAATATGAAAATATATATTCAATCAATTTTCAAACATTGTGACAAATAATAAAGTATTTTATTATTTGAAGTTCACAATATATATTTTTTTCCGAGTTTATAATTATAGACAAATAATTATATATAAGTCATAGAAATATTTATGCAAATAAATATATATAACTTATAGAAATGATATACGTTTCAATATCCTCAAGATTTTAGAAAAAAATATAAGTCTTTATACTTTTAGAAATTTAGTCGTTGGCTCTGCCGCTATAAGATACAAGTATCTGACAAATGATCGTTATGATAATTAATATTTAACTCCGTTAATATTATTATGTTTATGTTATCTCAAATAGTTTTTCTAAATTATATTTAGAAAATAATAAAATACTCGAATGAGATATCTGTGTGATGTGTTTTTATCACTTTTAGGAAAATATATTTGTAACTATATAAGTTTCACGTTGAGTAAGTTCAAAATATAACACCGTATATTTTTTGGTCCAACGTCTGGAATTAATATATTATATATATAAGTATTCTGTTAAGTAATACGATATGGAAACTAATATTTAAGTCCTTAAATATTACCGGGTTCTAATAATTTTAAATAAATATTTCAAGTTATTAAAAAATGAGATCTAAAAATATGAGCACTTAGTTATTAATTATGAGTCCAAACGCTCGGTATTTAAAAAAATATGTTTTATAAACATAAACCTATTTTTCTTATAACACGTAGTCAAAATATATTTCTTTGTCCAAAATATATGCGTTTATATATTTTTAGTCCAATATGTCACTTTGACGGTTCACAAGTCAGTTTTTATACCACTTGGTCTATAATCTTTTTAGTCCTCACAACGATTGTCAAATATATATTGTGACACAAGTTATTAAATATTAACGTTAGTTTAATATTTAAGATGGTTTGTTAATTTATATATATTTAGTGGGTGGAGTGTCAAGACTCGTTTTGGGTGATTATAAATATAAAAAACGAACAACGAAAATGATTAAATTGAGAAGTTTAGACTCTTACCTCTAGCACTAGGCTAGGTGATGAACCGAAAGAGGCGAGAATATTTCCGTAGACCCGATCGAATAATATTGAGTTTTAAAAGTTTGACCCGAAAGGTAAAGCGGCCTTTTGCGGGCTAGTTTTTTGGTGGTTTACGGTGATCGTTAGGGGAAAACGTTGAGGTCGTTTGGAAGGTGGCCGAGTGGACTAGCCGTTGGTGGTGAAAGGGTGACTCGGTGGTGGTTCGACGGTGGAGAAATGGTGGTCTGGAGCTTAGTTGGGCTGTTTGGGGTTGGTTTTTAGGCATCTTTTAAAGCTGATCGGAAGTATAACGTGAACGGACTGAGGAGGGGTTTTAATGAGGAATACATTCCATGACTTTCACACAATTCCTTTACACTATGTGTGTTTGTTGCTATGTGTGTGTGGGTGCTTAAAATAAGACGTGAAAATGGGTGGGACAAGGGAGAAAGTGTTGGTTAGAGTTCTTTCTTTGTGGGTGACCGAGACCCAACATGAGAGGGGGGTTGAGAGGCTGCTGAGAGGTGAGGAGGGGTGTGAACTTGTGAGGTGTTGTGGGGTTTTTGTATGTGAGGTTGAGTGTGGATATGGGTAAAAGAGAATGGGAGCTTGTGTATTTGCAGAGATGGAGTGGGAAAATAATTTGACATGTGGGGAAATTGAGAGAAAAATATCTTGCTCATTAACCAACCTTAGTTAGTATAGGTTAACCATAGTTTAGTTGATAGGTTAGGAGGTTTAGGTGGTGTTAATTGTTATAAAAGTTAACACTTTTAGCTAATTATTTTATAAAATCTACAAATATAAATGTAGTCTTTTCATATAATAATTAATACAGAGTTGATTGACACTTTAAATAGGTCGAAATTTGCGAAGAACGGGTGTCGGGCCGACACAGTTCGTGTTAGTCCAGTATGCGAGGCTTCCTTCGATTTTCACGCGGTTCGATTCATTATTCACTAAAATTAGTCCGGAATATTATTTTTGAGTCTAAACGTGTAGGGTGACCCGTTGGGCCGTATTTTTAGGCTTGGTTCGTTTATTTCGCGGTGTTGGGCCAGACTGTGCCCAATTTGGCCTACGGGCGAATCACACCGAATCGTTTTGACGCTCTGATCGAGTAGGGTTCTAAATTATTTACGAGGCTTATATATTGATAATAATTATTGTTTTAGTCGTAACTTTAATTATCTAAAAGTTTCTTCTTTTATTTATTTTATTTGCTCGCATACCGCGTTCAGAAAATAAATAATTTGTTTAAATTGTTTTAAGCTCGAATATTTTACGTAGTCAGAACTAACTAAAGTTTTAAATAAAATATTCACTTAAAGTGTTCGTCGGGTGTCAGTATGGCATCTACGATACCGTTTACTAATAATAATTATTAGATCAAGTCATGTCACACTGTATATCACTGGGTTGAATTTTTTTTCACTTAAATCACTGGGTTGAATTTTTTTTTGTTACGGGTATGTTTATCCAGTACAAACGTGAGAATTTATCGAGGTTGGACGTCTAGTGCATAGTATTTACTAATAATATTATTAGATCAAGTCATGCACCTGTATATACGTATATATATATGGTCAATGTAACGGGTTTGACCTTCAATTTTTTTACGGGTTGTCACAAATTTCCCCATTCTTTACATACTTGTATCTCGAATTACATTCATATTTAAAATTAACAATCTTATCATATAAGCAAGCATAATTGGGTTCTAATTAGTCAAACCAAGTCACACATACATTATAAGAACACATACATTATAAGAACGAACTTCCATCTATGAGGTTTTACCCCATCCCACAACTTCCATTTATGCATACTAAACTAGTCATGTAATCCAAAATACACACACCGCTTAGCTAGAATTAAACCATATAGTTGATATCCATTCATCAACTAGACTAATTAGATGACCTCAATCTTAACAACTTGGGGAAGGAACTTACTTGATAATCAAAACAGAAAACTGAGGTGAAAATCGTACAGAGGGTGTTGCTTCTATCTTGATTTCAAGATTCACTACATAATCCCACCAAATATTGGCCTTGAAGTCACAATTCCTCAAAGCCCTAGCTCCTCCTCCCTTTTTCCTATTGTCTGCGTTTTCCTCTAATGAGGAAAACTCTAGACTTTTCTATTTAATCCAATATTTACATACTGCCCCCTCTATAATACTCCTTTTACAAATTCTAGCCACTTATTTTATATTTTCCACATAACACCCACATATTTCATGACTTGTCCATTAATTACCATTAACTTCAGTAACTAAAAGAATGCCAACTAATCAAAGTGTCAGTTACATTATATGATGCGTCATATAGTACGTACTTCACCCCATAACTTCTCGTTTCTTGAAATAAATATATTTTAAAACAAAAACTGATTTTGGGATGTTAGACTTTTTAAAGGTGTTTCTCGTGATATTTATTCGTACGCTTCTAAAAGATGCTGGAATTAGCATATGATTGATATCGTAATTCCTCGAGCTCATTGATTTGTTTAATGCGAGCTTATCCTATTATGGGAAGGTTCAAGTTTACAGCGCGTAAAGCCCAATATGCTTTGTGTTCCAGTTTGACGGGCAAATGACGTGCTTTTCCGTAGACAAGCTGGAAAGGATTCGTTCCGATTAGAGTCTTATAAGCCGTTCCGAATACCCATAAAGCATCATCAAGCTTATCAGACCAACCTTTACGGTCCTGTCCAACTGTCTTTCCCATGATTCACTTTATTCTCTCGATTGGAGACTTCAGCTTGACCATTTGTTTGGGGATGGTAAGATGTAGACAACTTATGGATCACTCCATATCGAGACAGAGCTTTCTCCAGTTGATAGTTACAGATACCTCTGTCATTAATGACCGCTCTGGGGGCTCTGAATCTAGTAAATAACTTCCTAGAATATAGTTGTTTCCTTTGGATGTTGGAAAAGGTCCCATGAAATCTAATCCCTAGACGTTAAAGATTTCACAGACTTAGATGTTGTTTTGGGGCATCTCATTTCTTGTAGAAAGTTCCTAGCCCTTTGATAGGCATCGAGGGCTTTCACCCAATAATATGCGTTTCTGTAGAGCGAAGGCCAATAGAAACCAGGGTCCAGGATTTTCGGGTGGTGGCACCTGTTCCATGGTGTCCTCCACACGGTCTTTAGTGATAGTGCTTCAAAATTCTAGAGGTCTTAGGGCCATAAACACATCTTCTTATGATTTGTTCGGCACATACCTTACAAAGATATGGGTCTTCCTAGAAGTAGTTTTTAACATCGGCTTAGAATTCCTTTCGTTGTTGATGTGTCATTCCCTTTACAATGATTCCACTGGCAACATAGTTTGCGATGTCTTCAAACCTAGGTAGGTGATCCACTATAGTGTTCTCATCACCCTTTTTGTCCTTAATCTCAATTTCGAATCTTGTAACAAGAGTATCCAACGAATAAGTCTTGGCTTCGCATCTTGCTTCTTGAATATATATTTGATTGCAGCATGGTCAGTGAAAACAATATTTTTTTACAACACCATGATTTGTTCGGCACATACCTTAAGAAGATATGGGTCCTCCCAGAAGTAGTTTTAACATCAGTGTAGAATTCCTTTCACTATTGATGTGCCATTCCCTTTATGATGATTCCGCTAACAACGTAGTTTACGATGTCTGCAAACCAGGGTTCCTCACATATTCTCACCATCTCCAAGTACTCCGTAGGAAATTGTTCATTTATCTTTTTACTATTGCTACTGCCTTCGCCTAGATAGGTGATCCGCTATAGTGTTCTTAGCACCCATTTTGTCCTTAATCTTAATGTTGAATTCTTGTAACAAGAATATCCAACGAATGAGTCTTGGCTTCGCATCTTGCTTCTTGAATAGATATTTGATTGCAGCATGGTCAATGAAAACAATACTTTTTGATAACACCAAATATGAATGAAATTTATCAAACGCAAAAACCACCGCTAGCAACTCTTTCTTCGTAATTGTGTAGTTCTCTTGAGCATCGTTAAGAGTCTTACTAGCATAGTATATGGGAGGGAAATGATTCTCCTTTCGTTGACCAAGTACCGCTCCCACGGCATAGTTACTTGCGTCACACATAATTTTAAAGGGAAGGGACCAGTCTTGCGTGGTCATTATAGGTGAAATGATAAGCTTTTGCTTAAGGAGAAAGAAAGCTTCCATGCAATTCTTGTCGAAGTTGAAAACTACTTTCTCGAGAATCTTTTTCAAGGTATGTAATATCTTTGAGAAGTCCCTAATAAAGCGTCAATAGAACCTTGCATTTCCTAAGAAATTACGGATAGAGTGAACTGAAGAAAGCGGCAACATAACATCTATTTTAGCTTTGTCCACCTCTACCCGTGCATGAGAAATTTTATGGCAAAGAACCATTCCTTCTTGTACCATGAAATGGCATTTCTCCCAGTTGAAAGCTAGGTTAGTTTCTTCGTATTGGGCAAGCATCTTCTCAAGATTCTGCAGGCAATTATCAAAGCAGTTGCCAAAGGCAAAAAAGTTATCCGTGAATACTTCCATGGATTTCTCTATCATTTCAAGAAAGATGGCAACCATGCAACGCTGAAAGGTAGAAGGAGAATTGCACAAACCGAATGACATTCGTCGGTAAGCGAAGGTACCATACGGGCATGTAAATGTTGTTTCTCTTGGTCCTCAAGGTCGATAGGGATTTGAAAATACCCAGAGAATCCATCAGGGAAACAATAATACATATAGCTGGACAGACATTCTAACATTTGGTCGATGAAAGGAGGAGGGAAATGATCCTTTCTGGTGGCTTCACTCAGCTTTCAATAGTCTATGCAGACTCTCTAGAAGGTAATTGTTCTGGTTGGAATGATTTCACTTTTATCATTTGATATGACCGTCATTCCTCCCTTTTTAGAAACCACCTGAACATGCTTACCCAAGGGTTGTCATAAATAGGACAGATGAGACCAACATCGAGAATTTTGATTACCTCTTTCTTGCTTACGTCCAGAACGTTAGGATTAACCCTTCGTTTTGGTTGGACAACCAATTTAGAGACATTTTCCATAAGAATTTTGTGTGTACAAAACGACGGGCTTATTCCCTTAATGTCTGTTAACCTCCACATGATAGCCTTCTTGTGACTCTTCAGAATATCGAGAAGCGCTTCCTTTTTGTCTTTGCATAAGCGTGCAACAATGATCACATGCAAACTACGATCTTCATCCAAGAAGGTGCACTCCAGATGATCTGGAAGTTCCTTTAGCTCTAGGGAAGGGGTTTCTTTGGAAATAGATTTGTCATTAATAGGTTCTTGTTCTAGATTGCTAGCTTGGATGGACTCGAGCAGAGATTCTTCTATGTCGATGTTAAGAGGTTGGTCCTCCTTGTTTTCTAGGAAATATTAGAGAGGTTCTTCTTCTTCTTCTTCTAGCAACTAAGGAGGGTCGTCATATGATGGGTAGATAGGAGACCGTTGAACATCCACAGACTTCTTGTCTTCTCCAATTGCAGCATTAGATCCTCTTTGTTGATTAGAACTTTCTAAGTTTCTAACATAGGTCTTTCGAAGATGAAATGAGCGTCGTCAAGGATAACGAAGTCGGTGGGAACAACGACATAATTCACGCGGATTAAGACATATTTGATTATTCCTTTCGCATGACGGATTGTTCGATTCGGGAAGAAGAAAGACATACTCATAGGAATTAGTTCTCCTAAATCTAACCTAGTGGCTACATGGGCGGGCATCAAAGTTAGATAACTGTTGTTTTGTAAAAATGACTTGCTTTAGTTCCTCTAGTTTAAGAAATGTAAACAGGTCTTTGAACCTTGCATTGGTGGGCACCTTTACAATGTCATCAAGAGTTTGTGAAAAAATGTGTACCTGAACTCTGGTAAAGGGTCTTCTTTACCGGTTTATTTGTTGGTTATGGTTGGCTTTTACATCTTTGTCTCCTGACAATTTGTTTCTTCATCTTGGGGCTCTAAAATTTGATCCAAAGGGGTTGCGTTCAACTCCTTTGTCTCTGTACAAAAGGAAATAATGGGAGCTTCTTGAGGTTCCACATCTGATATCACCTCTTTATCTATGGTTTCGTCCTCCCTACTCCATCGTCTTTTGAGGTATTCTTCTAGAGTTTTCATGCGCGAAAATCATCTCGTCTATGTTCTCTTCAAAGTCATCATCTTGAGAGGAGTATGGTGCTACTTCTGTAAATGGTGTATGTAGGATCGAATTTTGGTTACAGACTTGAACCAATCATAAGGTTTTACTTAGAACTAACCAGGCGGAAATTAACTCTTATGCTCTGTTTGAAGTAAACTAATATGAAATCGAATACAAGACAAGTATAACAATAATATGAATAAAACTGAGCACTGTATTATAACTTGCAGATTCGAAGTACAATACAGAGTGATTTACACTTGCTTGTTTAAAGCATGGTTACAAGTGTCCATATATAGTGACCTAAGGAATCCGGAGAACCCTTGATTCCTCTAACGATCATCTAGACCGTCGAGTAAAGATACATGAACTAGAATAATATTAAACTAGTGTAGAAGATAATCTTGTCAGCTTCATGTCAAGAGAATGGCGGGAAACTGGATCAGATATGTCAGAGACAATTGGAGCAGGTCAAGTTGATGTCCGAGATAACTTGCCTTACCGAGGTAACTTGAGTTATCTCGGGCGTATCCACTGTCCGAGATAAAACTCTATTCCCGAAGTAAAATAGGCTTCCGAGGTAAAATGACCTTCCGAGGTAACTTATCTCGGGTCTTCTATTCTTCCTAAATAACATGTTTAGCCGATCAACATCATTTCTTCAGGAGAAATAATTCCTTACAATCTCCCCCTAAGATGATGCTTCCAAAATCTTTCGAATATCATACTAAATGAAAAACAAAATGGTTTAAACTATCTTGAACAAAAAACAACTAACTTCTTCAGCAAAGTTAATTCCTTCTATTGTTCCTTTGTCATGTCAAATATGAATATTCGGTTGGTGAGCATGCAATCCAGTATAGTTTTCTAATCATTAAAGTTCCATTCACCTGGATTTATCATCTATGTGTCGTGTGAATGATCCATCAGCTCTGTATACAGTGCATCTATCAATATCTAGATCCAATTCCACATGAGTAACGGGACAATCAGTTTTGATAGGTTCAGTAGATGAAATTTCCCTTACTGTTGTGTCAAAGTGCATCCTTATCTTCATCATGAGGGTCTGCTCTTGAGCACTTAGTTTTTTGCCATCACCAGCTACACTTCTTACATCACCAAGTTCTAAGTCATAAAAAGTAGTGAGAACTTCATTGCTGCTGAGTTTTAGAACTTCGTTGGTGGTTGTAGTGAACAGGTAGAGACTTGAGTCTTCATCAAATTTCCAAGCAAGAATTCTTCTTCTATCAGTATGCATATCTTCAGGTTCTTTCTTGTCTGAAGATGAGTCAGAACTAGAGGAAATGACTTGAGATCTTTTCCTTTTTTCCATTGATTTCTTTCTTCTTGATGTACCTGTAGTGTGTTCTGGTGGGTTCACAGGGTTGGTTGCTTTAGTGGGTGCTGAGGTTGGTTGTGTAGAAGATGGTTGTGTGGAATGGTGAGTTAAATTTTGGATTGAAGGAATATGGGATGATTCTGTTGTGGGTTTTGGTTTGGGTTTGATGAGAGATTCAATGGGTGTGAAGTTATCAGCTCTGAATATTGGTGGAATGGGTTTGCTAGGTTTGGACTTTTTGGTTGGTGGCTTTGTGAATTGAGGTCTGCTGGCCCTGGGTGGGTTTCTTTTGATAGGAATGGTGGGAGATTTGTGTGGTAGTGGGTGGAGTAGAGGGTGTATTGCCAAAAGTGAGACTATGAGACTCATAGGTTTAGGAGGAATGGGAGGTGTACCTGACAAAGCTCCTGGAGGTCTAGGAATTCTTGTTCTTTCTGATATCCTTGATTGCTCCTTTCTTATCTCACTATACCTGCCTCTTAGAGTATTCAAAGAACAGGGATTGATTGTGTTCTTTCCCTCTCCTAATATTTCTATGAAGTATCTTTTGAGTGCTCTTGTTTCCTCTGCTTTTGTAAGAGGAGCCTTAGCAATTTTCTGTGTTTCATCAATCTTCAATTGCTCATGAGTGATATTATCAGCTTCAAGTCTTTGGTTGAGACTAAGATTTCCTTCTTCTTCTACTACCATTGACATTAAATCACATAAATCATTAGCAGAGGTCAAGCTAATGGCTTCAGGGGTGACCCATCCTCTAGCTAAGATAATGTCTCTCCATTTTTTCAGTAACTCCCAGTTAGCATCATTTGCAACTAGCCTGATCTGTTCCTTTTCTTTGTTTACAGCAAGGTTGGCTTCTTCAATAAATAATTGATGCCTATTTTCTTTGGCTTGGTCTATCTTCTTCTTTCTTTCTTCTATAGACCTTGTTTTGGCTTCTTTTATAATATTAAAGAATTCTTCATTGTCTTGATAAATGTTCAAGTTGTCTTGAAGCACAAAAGCCTCTGCCATCTCTTTGTCTAGTCTTTCCCTTTCCATTCTTTCAATTAAATCAGCTTACAGAGTTTATCATACTTACATCACTGTCAGGTAAGGTGGTCTCTTGCCCATCCAGAAGCCTTGTAGGTTCTGTGGCCTTTGCTTTCTCTACTTCAAATAGTTTTGCAGGAATTTTTACACCTTCTCTGCTTTTTCTTTTCAATTCACTGAATTTCTTCAGTTGAGCCATGTGACACATCATTCTTTCATTGAATTTTCTGGATAATGCCTTGTCACATTCTCTTCTCCCATCACGATCTTCACCATGCCTGTCAAGAATAGGAATAAATATTGTTCTTAAACAGTCTATTTTGTTTTCGGGAGATGACACATTCTTGTAGGCAGGTTTGAACTTCTTCTCATATTTTGCCTATAGGAGTTCATCATCAACAATTTTCTTCTTATGCTTCCCAAGATTTAGATTCTCAGCAGGGTAGATTATGACTTTGTCACTGATGGCAGCTCTCTTGACAAATGGTGGTAGTGAATTGATCTTTACCTCACCTGTTCCTGGCTTATATTTGGCCTAGTAGTTGGCCAAAATATCTCTTACTATATCCTCCATAGAAGTTGAAGAAGCCACAGGAACAATTTCTAAATAGTCTTTTGTTGGTGGGAAGTAAGGTCCAAATTCCATGAGATATCCTCTTTCATATCTAACACCTCCCAAATCTACTGGAGGAGCTTCAATCATTAGAATTTGTTTAGGTTCAACAGGAGGAGAAGGAGCGGAAGTTAACCAAGAAAAGCTTATTCCTTGATAAATCCTTTTTGCATGTAGCATTGCCAGTGTTTCTACTTCTTCCAAATGTTTGCTTGAGTAAACTCAAATCTGATTGGCTGCTCTGTGTCTGCTGCAAAGAACATAAGAGTGTTAGTTTCATCCTCCAGAGTAATTGTTTACTTCGAGGTAACTTGATCAGCAGCAGTTACAATAGCCAGTTCCGAGATAATCTGATCTCCCGAGATAACATTCTCTTATGAGGTAAATTGTTCACCCGGAGTAATATGTTCTCTCGAGATAACTTCTTCAGCTTCCTAGGTAACTTCATCATTTACCTCGGGAACAATCAGATCTCTATAATCCTGTAAAACTTCTTCAATTTATTCATCAGCAATATCCATATCAATTTTGTGCACATCTTTGTTGATATCTTGAATATTCTGATCTTTGTGAGCAGTGTCTTCTTTCAACACACTTTGAACTTCTTCATCATCTTTCTTTTCATTTCCATTATCACCATTGTTATCATCATCATTATCATCATCATCTTCATCCATCACTTTTGTCTTGGCATCAAGATCAACTCCTTCTTCTTCAGCAATTGCCCTCATTTCAGGGGTAATAAAGTCTCTTTCTATAATTTGTTGAATTTCTCTGATAGAAGCAGGAAGAGCTCCTGCAACTATTATAGTGAAGAGAAATAGTTCCTTTAGGTTATCTTTGTGTGGGGCCACAGCAAGGATGTCATCTATTGAAACTTCTTTCTATGCTTCTTCAATTGTAAATGGCTCTCTTCCCATAGATTGAAACAGCTTCAATCTAACCTCCTTGGTACTCTTGTATACCAGTCAAACTCAGTAAAATCTTCTTCTCTGTAGGCCCTATACCCCTCCATTTTTGTAGCATCATCTTCATTAGTACCAAGTTCTTGTGGTGGAGTGGTGGCTTTAGATTTTGAGCTTGAGGTTCTGGTGACATCTTCTTTTGCATAAGGAACCTATTGATGTTTGACTTGCTTCAATTCTTCACCTTGCAATTTCATAGTGTGTGAAAGAAAAGTGAACTGTGTTTGTAAGTTTTGGTACAATACCGTTAATTCATCTAGTGAAAGCTTGCTCTTCATTGGTTTGAAAACAATATCCTTGAGCAAAGAAGGACCATTGTAAAACCACGAAGGGATCTTACTACTGCATGATTCGGTAATACAAGAATGCACACGATGTAAATAAAGCTTTGCTTTATTGATTTCACTTAGAGAATACACAAAGTCTAGAGAGAGAGAGAGAACACACTCAGTTACACACACTTAAGAGTAGAGGATGACAAAACTTATGAACTCTCTCTAATACGAACTATTTATAGTTAGCAACTTACCAGCATACCAACTGGCATACCATTTGGTACGGGCATACCAATTGGTACGGCGTACCATTTGGTACAGCACCTTGGTATGTTGCAACTATGACTCACTCAAACTCTCTAAACTAGATACAATACACGAGACACAACGTAGCATAGGAATATGCTCTAACAAACTCCCCTTTAACGTGTATTGTAGCTAGCTATCTATCTATCTAACAAAACTTCAGTCTTCAATCTTTAGCATCGTTGTGTTCGATCTTCAACTTGAAATCTTGTCAGAATGAGAGCTTGTATGGATGGATCAATCTTGAACATTCTTTGAACATCAAGATCCACTTGTGAAAGATAGTACTTACTCCCCCTTTCACCATGCTTGAGTCTTGGTCACACAGAAACCTGCATTTTCAGAATACATAAATGCGGATTTTCTCTTCTTTTGAAAATTAATTTAATCTTGGCGCAAAACTTCTCTTCGAGAATCCAAGATATAGATTTCAAACTTTAATTTTGTATCTTGTATCGATCGGTCGAAAACAAATAAGAAACAAAATCTTTTTGACTCTTTGTAACTTTATATCAAAACACACCAAAAATCTTTTTGATTTTTCTAAGTTTATGCTAAAACAGACCTAAAATCTTTTTGGAATTTTCAGATATGAATCATAAATGCAATACAGACATGAAATACTGAATCACACACTATTTTTATCTTTTGCGAGAAAGATCACAACTTGGGATCATATTGGTCATGACATGCTGAACTACACTTCAATTTCAATTACTTCAGCACACAAGTCATGCCGATTGCTGGTATAAATTGTCCATCTTAAACTCAGGCACAATCATACTCATAACATCTGGATATGTTATTGTATTGATTAGATTTGCTTTGACCAGTGTACCCCACACTATCAGACATACTCAGATATGTATTTTCTTCTAAATCATACTTTGTGATTTCATTTGTGATTTAATCACACAATGATTGTATTCAAAATTTAGTCAACTGTGTTCTATGCAAAAAGAAATAAGAACGTTAAACCGTCTACCTTAAGGTCGATCTTTCGATACATAGATAAGGCCTCGGATTTAACAAAATAAGAAAATATAAACAAGTTGAAATTGTATAACCCAACAACAATCAGGTCGGTACTCTCGTACACGCAGAGAAACTCCGATGAGTTATACGAAACACCAAAGAAAATAAAGCAGAACGTCAAACGAACAACAATCAGGTCGGTCTTGTGGACACGCAGAGAAAGTCCGATCGTTTGACAAAATAAAGAAAATCAAACAAGTATAAATCTTTGCAAAATGAACACATGTATACACAGTGACTTCTCATTTTCCTTTTTGACATATCTTTTTCTTGCTATCATGAGATATGCATCAAGATGTTGTCCACTTGGTCAAGCATTAGTATTTAATGAATATCACATTTGAATACTTTCTGATTTAATTCCGAGCCTACCAAGCACATCAAACAATGATCTTATGGCTTTTCCATCTAATTTATCCATGAGTCAGACACGTAAGCCAATGTACCATCATTTCCCAATTATGTCAGATCAATTTCTCATTTTTCAGTGTTTTTGTATTTTCTATTTTTCAATGTTTTTGTATTTTTCCATTTTCTCCCCCTTAAAATGAAAACTCTATTTTTAGATTTTCATTTTAACAAAAATACAAAGAAAGAAAATTGACCAATCGATACGGATACCTTTCAGTTTTTAGCTTTCAGAAAACCTTTCAGGTAAGCATTCAATTTAAGTTAAGCAGGAGACTCCACTATCAATAATTGCTTGAAGCTTGAACTTCACAATCACCAATAGATCTTCTTGAAGAAACCTGCACACTGGATTAAATTATTAGACTTCAAATGACCCAAAGCGCACATCTTCTGGTCGACCAATGTCTTTAACAAAATCATTTGCAGCCTTGCTAACCACCTTAGGTCGCCACTGCATTTTGTTGTTTCATTTTTAACAGAATTATCATCATGTGATGAACCACCAACACTTGAATCAAATTTGAAAAATTGTTTCGTTTTAGATTTTGACTTTGAAGGTGGTGAATCAGTAAAAATTCTGCCTGATTCATCTATAACTGTGGCAGATTTGTTAGAAAATGATCTTTTTGCCATTTCAGGACAATCCTTTGCCATGTGTCCCTTTTGGCGATACTGGTACCACAAACGATAAGATCGTTGAGAGTGTGGTTTGTCCTGAACTGAATGACATCTATCATCGGACTCAAAACTATCAGAAATATCATCAAAAATTTGAAATCGGTTAGAATGTACCCATTTCGATGTAGGACTTCGAGGTGTGGAATTTGATCCAGATGATGAAGAATCCTTAACTTTTTGAGCATCTCTAGAAGAACTTGCAGACAAAGCCTTCTTCTGAATCTTTCCTCCGAATCCTTTTTCCATTGTAGACATAAACACCTCAGCTAAATGATAGATTTGTTCCAAGCTTGTGTCTTTCTTTTCTTTTGGAGCTTTCTTGGGCATATTCTTCCTGTTCTACTTCTCAGATTTCTGATTCTTGTATCCCAACCCAGAACGTTTGGAACCAGATTTGGACGATTCAGCTTAAGAACCATAAACACCATCATTAGCCATTTGAGAAAATACAGCTTTGATATCCTTTAACGTGTTGGCTTCAACCAACTTAGCTGCAGCTTGTGCTTCACTCAACAAACCCTCATTTTTCTCAATCACTTTATCATCAGAAATGACTCCTTCATCAGAAATAAACCCACCTAGAAATAAACTTTGATGGTGATTTTGCAATCAGACTTTCCTCCTCTTCCACTTTCTTGTTTGAAACTGTGGATTTCTTCTTCTCATATTTCTTGGAAATAAATTTAGAATAATCACCATTTGTTTCAGAAGATTTGACATCAGCCAGAGGATCAGTTTGAACAAATGGGGGTGGCAATTGATTAAATTCTTCTCCGCCAAACACTCATTTGAAATTATCGTCATTGCAAAAATAACTTGTGAGCGAGTGTGAATTCTTCAAGTTATTTAGCTGACGATTCAAATCCAGAATTTGAACATGTAAATCTGATATCTTTTTCTGAGCTTCACCCAAAGTCTTTTCTGATTCTATCAGCTGTTCTGAAACTCTGTTAGACAAAGACTTTTCTCTTCTCACTTTATCATGAGCATCAAACATTTCCTGTGTAACTTTTTCCATCTTTCCTTGATAAATCTCTACATTCCTTGTCAACAATTTGTTTTCTTTTGTCAAATTGGTGACTTTATCTTGTAATTTTGACTGGAGAACTTTATAGTCATTGTTCGAAACCATGAGTTCATCATTAGCATTCTGAAGTTCAAAATTGGTAAGTAGAAGTGATTCCACTCTTGCTTTAGATTTCTTTAACAAAGCATTAAAATATCCAATAGCATCCTTTGCTTCGAACTCCCATTTTTCAACCTTTGAAGCTAACTCAGCATTTTCATTTTGTAACTTTAAGATCTGTTCTTTATTGTCACTTACCATCTCATCCAATCTTGATTTTAGCTCTAAAACCTCTTCTATTAACTCCTTCTTTTCCTTTTCCAACATTGCGTTAGCTTTGAAAATCTCATTAGAATCTTCACACTTTCTTTTGTAACCTTCTAACTCTGCTTCTTTCTTCTCATGTTCAATAATCAACCCTGCCTTTTCAAAAATCAATTCTCGAATCTTTCTTTCTTTTTTAGCACAAAATTCACATGTTGACTCATACCCACTAACTTCAGAATCACTTGTTTCAGATGCACTTGTTTGAGATTCAGAATCACTTGTTTCAACTTGCATATCAGCCATCAATGCATAATTTTCTGGAGAATGAACTAGAAATGCAGATTCATCCGGAAACTCTGCAGCCTAATCAAAACCTTCCTCGGTCACCAGTGCTTTTGCATATTTATTATGATTATGAATATCTGAAGTACTTAGTTTAGAAGACGTTTGCTTACATTCGCGAGCAAAATGTCCTAAGTTGGAACATTTGTGACATTTTAGTTTAGACTTATCTAAACCCAGTTTGCATCCTTGAAGTATAGAACTCTTGCCATGTTTGTCAATAAACCATCTTCCTTTTTCAACAGTCATAGCAAACTACAATCCAAATCTAATTTATTTAGTTGATCATCATCCATCTGTTTTAGATTCTCCGGAATCAAACCAGAATTACCAATTTGACTAAATATGGATTTAAATGAAGATGATATGAAAGCAGAAAACAAAGCAGCTAGATCTGCAGTTGCTTGATTAGAAGTAGACTTGCTTGATGATCCTATCAGGAATAGTAAAACTGCAACCCGAAGAATAACCAGTATTTTCAGACTTTCCAGCAAGAAAAGCTGTTAATGGTGGATTACTGCTTGAAATAGAATGTGACTTTGTTTTAGCATGAACAGTACCAGAATTTTCTCCAAAATATACTTCAGGATTCTGAACAGATGGAGTTGCTGACTTTTTCACAAGTAATTCCATTTCCTGAGCTTGTAATTTGCTTATCAGCTGATTGAATGTCCAACTTGAGTAGTTTGGATCATTAGACAACATCATCACAAAATTCTCCCACTTTTCGGGAAGAGCTTCCAGGAATTTCTCCTTTAATTCATCATTTTCTTTCTTAACACCTACAATGTCAAGTTCATTGATTAAATGTGAAAACCTTGCAATCAAATTTGTGATCTTTTCATTCTCACAAAGCCCGAAATTGTCAAAATCTTTCTTCAAAACTTTCTTTCGAGTATTCTTGTACTGATCTTACCTTCAGATCTTTCCTTAATAGCATCCCATAATTGTGTCGAAGTTGGAAAATTCTTAAACTGATGCATCAAATCTTTCGGTAATGCCATTGTGAGAAAACTTTAAGTTTTATTTTCTCTTGCAAATACCTTCTTTTCTTCAGGCTCAAAATCACTTATCGATTTTGGTAGAGTATTAGCAATCAACGGATACTCATATTGTTTTTCAATCGGAATCCAACAATCAACATCTTGTGAGTATATGTAAGATTCAAATCTTTTCTTCCAGCTATGAAGTGAAGGAAGAACTGGTTCAAGCTCAGAAACCGGTGAAAGCTGCAAAGGTTCTTAAAGCAAAAGTTGCAAAGAAATTATCACCTCGAAAGGAATTTTCTTATTATTCTGGAGGATCTTCATCTTCAAGGAGTCCCTCTCCTAGGTATGATTCTTCTGATGGTTTCTTTAATAACTTTGATTCTGACCATTCATCTGGTTTTCAAAAATTAAAACAATTTTCAAACAATTTTCGAGAACGACTTTGTTATGTATGTCGTCAACCAAGACATCTTGCTGCTGATTGTCCGACGACTAAATATATATCCACAAAACTGCAAAATATGTGGATAACAAATGTCAAATTTTTTATGGACCATGGTCCCCAAAGTTCAAATCAACCCGTCAATCGTCTTGGTATACACCAAGTTCGTCGGTTGAATCTGATTCCGGTTCTGATCAAAAATTAAAACTTTTACAAATTTGGAAACCGAAAGTTGTTTCCTCAGCCAACAATGACTATGTGGAAGACACCGGGTGACCCGACGCTGTTGAATCGGGTCAATCCCAGAGCGACTAATGATTTAGGTGTCTATCAGGTGTTTCAGGAAGACCTTTCGGTGATTAAAAAATTACTGATTGTGAAATATCTGTTCTGATTAATTTGAATTTTAAAATCAAATTTTGTTTTTCCGAAGGCTTAATCTGAAAGTATTCGTGTTAGTTGATCAATTTCTTGTTTTTGTTTTATCTCTGTCTCATTCTGAGGGGGAGTTTGTTTTTACAAAAATAAAAAAATAGTGTGTTATTTTTCAAATCATAAAAATGAAAATCTATAAAAAAGATTTGTCATTTTTAGGGGGAGAAATTTGAAAAAGACAAAAACATGGAAAAATGAGAAATTCTATCCGACATAGTTGGGAAATGATAGTTCATTAGCTGACATCGTCTGACTTATGGATAAAGTAAGTGAAAAAGTCATAAGACCATTTGATCGATGTGTAAGGTAGGCTCGGCAAATCAGAAAGTTTTCAAATGTGATATAAACTAAATCTATTGCTTGACCAAGTGGACAACGTCTTGATGCATATCTCAAGATATATTAAGAAAAAGATATGTGAAAAATAAAATGAGAAGTTACTATGTATACATGTGTTCATTTTGCAAAGATTTAAACTTGTTTGATTTCTTTATTTTGTCAAACGATCAGACTTTCTTTGCGTATCGAAAGATTGGCCTGATCGTTGTTCGTTTGACATTCTGCTTTATTTTCTTTGGTGTTTCGTATAACTCATCGGACTTTCTCTGCGTGTACAGGAGTACCGACCTGATTGTTGTTGAGTTATACAACTTCAACTTGTTTTATTTTCTTATTTTGTTAAATCTGAGGCCTTATCTGCGTATCGAAAGATCGACCTTAAGGTAGACGATTTAACATTCTTATTTATTTTTGCATGGAACACAGTTGACTATATCATGGTTACAATCATTATGTGATTAAAATCACAAATGAAATCATAAAATGTGATAAGCAAAAACATATCTGAGTATGTCTGATAATGTGGGGTACACTGGTCAATGCAAAACTAATCAAATACTTTAACATATCCAAATGTTATGAGTATGATTGTGCCAGAGTTTAAAGTTAAACAAATTATATCTACAATCGGCATGACTTATGTGCTTCAATAATCCAAATTGAAGTGTAGTTCATCATGTTATTACCAATATGGTCCCAAGTTGTGATCTTTCTCACAAAAGACAAAAATAGTGTCAGATTCTGTTATCCGTTTATTTTCTTATCGGAAAATACCAAAAAGATTTTAGGTGTGTTTTGATATAATGTTTCTAAAAGCCAAGAATATTTTGTGTCTGGTTTGTTTTCGATTGATCAACACGAAATACGAAATCATTTTCAAAAACAAAATATCTTGGAGTCTTGAAGAGACGTTTTGCGCCAAGATTATTTATCTTGGCAGGTTTCTAACTGAGAAGAGAACATCACAACTTCAAGTCTTCTGAAGATTATCGATACAGAGATTACACACGATGCAATATCAAGTATTCAAGATTGAACTCATCATCAAGATTGAGGAAGAGTTTGATTGAAGATACAAGATACAAGTTTATTGGAAGATATGATACTACACATGCCGAGGGGGAGTTTGTTGATATATGGTTCCTGATCGTCATATGAAGTATCGAATACAAGACAAATCATACAAAGTAGCTGAGGTCCGAACTCCCGGCGAACCTGGAGTTCGGACATGTCTGAACCTGTCTCCGAACATGAGGTTCGGCCAGTCGTATTTCAGCTCTATAAATATTGATACTTGTGTTGTATTCAGTAACAGTCTTAGAGCTCATAGTCAGATCATATCTCTGTGTACTTTGTGGTCTCTGTGGTTAATACAAAGCTTATTTGTATTTACTCTTAGTGTTTTACTCGTTTACATTGATTTCATTACGACTAAGTAGAAGATCCACACGCTCAAGCAATTACAAGGTTTAATGGGGTAAACTCATTCATAACCACTAATTCTGGTATTTTTGTTGAAGGGGTGATTCTTGAACATCTTGATTTTGTGAGAAAACATGCTCAATGATTTCTGCATTAATGTCATCAACAGGAGTAGGTGAGCTTAATCCTTCAGGTAAAGTGGAGGTTGAGTTGCTACATCCTATCTAATTTTCTATTGAACCCTGTGATTGATTGTTCAGATCACCTTTGTTTCTTGAGTTTTCAAGACTTACAACAGTTTATTAATGAGTTACCAGATGATTTTCAGCTGGTTGTTCTGATTCAATTACAATATGAGGTATAGGTGTTCCATCAAAATAGAATTAAATAACATCTCCTAGAGTCAAGTTGAAACTAGTTGCTGGGACATAAGGTTTTGTGCTAACAAATGAGAAGAATGGAGGATCAACACCTTTGAACCTGCTATTTGTAGCATTTTGAAAAACTTTTGTCTGCACATTTTCACTAAAAGGCTTATCAATAGTTATATTAAAAGCAGTGGTTAGTGAATCAATATCAAATAACCATGAGGGCTCAGTTCTAAAATTGTTCTTTGATTTTTCATTAAATACCACATTTATGGTTTCTTCAATAATTTTAGAACTGGTGTCACTACGTCAAAAAGTGGCTTTAGCCACGGTTTTTTCGAAAACACCTAGCCATTGTTTTGAAAAAAAAACGTGGCCAAAGGTGAAAAATAATAGTTTTCCACACATATTTTATACCCGTGGCCAAATATATAGACTTTGGACCCTTTAGCACGTATATTTTTGTTTATGTGACAACAACAATCAGGTGTAGTGGCTTTAGCCACTGTTTTACAAAAACATGTGGCACTTATTTGTCACGCTGAATAAAGAGTGGCGAAATGCATCAAACGGCCACGGAATTTTTATGATTTTTTATTCGTGTGACCAAAAAGGAATGTATGACCACGCTTAAATAATGGTGTGTGACGGAAGAATAGATTTTATTACTTAGTAAATTAAAACAAAACAAAACTATTAAGTATATATTATGCGTGGCTAAATGTGAGCAATGGCCACGCTTTTTACTTAGTTATGTGGCTAAAATCTAGTACACATGGCCACTATTATTAGGTTGTGTGACTAAATAGTAGATGACGAATGGTCACGGTATGAAATTATATGCGTGGCGAAAGGTAATGTTCCGGAAGGTTATACACATTCATCCGGAATGAATGTTCTTCCGGAAAAATACATGAATTTTAATATTTCCGTTGCAAATAGATTTTTTTTAATCATAAATCATCCTGAAGAACTCTAGTTCATCAGGTTCTATTCTTCTTCTTCTCTAATGAATAACTAAAATTGATCCTGTTTAATTATAAATCATCTCAGTCCGCTAAGGCAGTGAAACAGTTGTCTAAAAATGTCATCCGGTTCTGTTCATCTGCTCTCATTCCAGATGAACTCTTCTTCCGGTGGAATTCTAGTTCATACGGTTTTGTTCTTGTTAGTTCATACGGTTTTGTTCTTGTTCCAATTTACTGAAGAAGTAAAATCTATCCAGTTTATAAATCATGTCATCCACTATCAGACAATCAAAAAATTATAAATTGTAGCAAACAAGGCTTGAACCTGGGTCAGTCAAAAGAAAGGAACACACAACAAAATTAAGAAGAACCATTGAGACAGAAGTGTTAATTGTTTATATTTTAACCAGAACTTATTTAATTACTTCCATCACATAAACAATAATTGATCAACAAAATTTGTGTTGCTAAAGGTAATAAATAGACACGGTAAAAACAGGATTTGCGTGGTAAAGGTAAAAAAATATACACGGTTATCGTGGCCTGACCTTTCCACTTCTTCCCACCATAGCTGGTAGCGTGGTTTGTCTGCCTTTAAATTTCCACTTTTTCGACACCAAAATCATTTGTACGAACTCCTGATCATCAAGAAAAAAACTTCGATCGATCAATGGCTGCCTTTGGTAAACAATGGAGGATTAGGGGTGTTAATTAACCAGCTCCCTACTACGGCAAGACTCCCCGTAAGTGTATTTTCACTCAAAAATGGCTGCAAGTTTTTATTTTTAGGGTTTTATGTTTATTTAATTACTTACTCTCTACTCTGCATTTGGATTTTTTACAGGTGGTCGGAGGTTCACCCTCAAGATCCATCGCTGCGGCGATTTCCACCGGAATGTCGCCGGCCATGATGTGTGGAAGGGAAAGGTAGATTATGTCGACTATGTCAACATTCGCACATTTGATTATCATGATCTGAATCAAATGGTGCAATACCTAAACCACACATCGATTGGCTATTTCCTCATTTACTGGAGGATCCCACCTCTGTCCATCACATACGGGCTTGAGTACGCTGATTTCATCACTGCCAAAGTTGTAGGGGATATGAAACTTCATCTCCGGGGACCAGAGAGGGAGAGAGAGCTGGATGTGTATTTAATCTGGAACAGGGATTCCACCTACACCTCCGAGTTGGGACCGATATTGCCGCCTGGTCAAAAGTTGTTTCCTGATGACAGCAGCAGCAGCAGCTTCTTTGATGATAAAGACTATATGTCGGATGCTAGGTCTTAGCTAGTTAGATAGATCTTTGTATAGGATCTGATGAAAATCTTTGTATATAGATCAATTTATATATATATATATATATATATTAAAGTTTTTGTTAAGTACTCTTCCTCATGTTTTGTTTTGGTTAACCCCATTAATTATATAGAGAGATTTTATCTCAATCATTAAAGTTGATTTTATTCTAAATTTGATTGTTGCATATAGATTTTATTGTGAACTGATGTGATTTTTATTTTATTGTGAACTGGTTAACCATCCTGAAGAACTTTAGAACTCTATTTTACTCGGTTCATCCTGAAGAACTCTAGTTCATCTTCTCTCAATACTCATGAACTCTTCTTCCTGAGAATTGTAGTTCATCCGGTTTGTTCTTCTTCCAATTTACTGAAGAAGTAAAATTTATCCTGTTTATAAATCATCTCATCCCACCATATCAAAATGCCAACATATACTAACATAGCATATGAATATATACTTCATGTAGGATCACAGTTATGAGTGAAATGGAGGTCTGCTATAATTCATTGAAAATGTGTATGTTATTATAGATGAAAGCTGGTTAACCATCCTGAAGAACTTTAGAACTGTAGTTTATCCGGTTCATCCTTAAGAACTCTATTTCATCTTCTCTCAATACTCATGAACACTTCTTCCTAAGAAATTGTAGTTCATCCGGTTTTGTTCTTCTTCCAATTTAGAAGTAAAATTTATCCTGTTTATAAATCATCTCATCCGGCCCACCACATAAAAATGCCAGCATATACTAACATAACATATGAATATATACTTCATGTAAGATCACAGTTATGAGTAAAATGGAGTCTGCTATGATTCATTGAAAATGTGTATGTATTATAGATGAAAACTGGTTAACCATCCTGAAGAACTTTAAACTCTAGTTTATCTGGTTCATCCTAAAGAACTCTAGTTCATCTTCTCTCAATCCTCATGAACTCTTCTTCCTGGGGACATGTAGTTCATCCGGTTTTGTCTTCTTCCAATTTACTGAAGAAGTAAAATTTATCCTGTTTATAAATCATCTCATCCCACCATATCAAAATGCCAACATATACTAACATAGCATATGAATATATACTTCATGTAAGATCACGGTTATGAGTGAAATGGAGATCTGCTATGATTCATTGAAAATGTGTATGTTATTACAGATGAAAAGTGTATGAATAAAACTGTAACAACTATCATGTTAACATACAAACTGGAACAACTTACGCAATTGTACACAAATACAGGGATCAACTCTTCTTCCAGCCAAGTTCATCTGGTTCCCATCTTGTTCTCCTCTTCAATAGCTTGTAACCGAAATTTGGCCTTGTGAAATAGGAGACTTTCATGAAAGGTCCGTGTCATTATTCTTCTCTCAGTATCACCAATCCTGACAATATCTCGTATCTCAGCTTCAAAAAGCCCATTTAGAGCATCTTCTAAGCTTCTAATTGTCTCGCCATGTTCACTGGTGAAAATGTGATACATGCCTGTTTCTTTCTTATACTCCCAGTTGGTCACCTGTTTTCTCTTAACCACTTGAAGCCTATTAGTTATCATTATTAAATGGATTCGGTCTTTGTCAGCCTGGCTCCATTCTGGATCTGGAACTGTACTATGCGTTGCGAATGACCCATCAGCTCTATAGACTACCAAATTTCCATCCTTATCAACTTTAAGCGTCGAAACAGGATTGTCAATGCTGCGTTGTGTGGCTTCATCTACTTCCCCGTATAATTCATCCAAATACATCTTTATCCTCAGCATTAAGGAGTCCACTTTTGAACACGTACCCTTTATATCACCACGTAACTGTCTAACATCACCCAACTCATGGTCAGTGAGGTTGTACATAGCTTCTTCAGCTGTAAACTTTATTACCTCATCCGAACTGGTTATGAACAGGTATACTTTGGCTTGATCATCATACCTCCAGGAGATTATTCTTCTCCTTTCAGCATGGACATCTCTGTATTCATCCTCCTCATTGATCACTTTTCCTTTTCTCTTCTTAGCCACTGACTTCATTCTCTTGGTGGGGGGGTAATCTGGTGCCTTGGGTGGAGATGAGGGTTTTGGGGGTTTGTTTAGGTGAGGATATGGAGATGGAAGAGTATGACCACTTCTAGGTTGTGGTATAAAGTGTGTGAAGTTGTCTGTTCTAAACTTTGGTGGAAGAGGCTTTAATGTTACAGGTTTAGGAGGCTTTACAGGTCTACTAGTTCTAGGAGGGTTTCTTCTTGGTTGCTGTGAGGCTAGGGTTCTGTTCAGATCAGAAAATGCACCTGGTGGTATTGGTTCACCTATAACCTTTGAGATTTTGTTCTGTTCATGTATGGTATTTGAATATTTGATTCTCAAGCTATTAATACCAGAAGGATTGATCTTTTTTGGGTCCTCCCCCCTCATCTTAATGAAATAGAATTTGAGAAGCTTGAGTTCTTCTTCCTCTGTCATAGGGTTTTCTAGGATTTTCTGTATCTCTTCTTCCCTTTTTATCTTCTCCTGCCTTTCATCAGCATCTATCTTTTCCTTCAGTTTTAATTCACCGTCCTCTTGAACAACGCTGGACATCATATCGCATACCTGATTAGCAGTCATTAAATTTTCTTGTTCAAGAATTGCCCATCCCTTGGCTATGATAATATCTCTGAACTTTATAAGGAGTTTGGCATTCTGAAGGTTATCTGACAGTCTGATCTTTTCTTGTTCAGCTTTGATCTCCTTGTCAGATTCTGTGGCCATTCTTCTTTTTCTTGTCTCCTTGTCAGAGTCCATCGTTGCCATTTTCACATCAATAGACCTTCTCTTGATTTCATTTATCAGACCCATTATTACTTTATCATTTGAATAATGCAGCATGTCTCCTTGTAGTTTGAATGCCAAGGACATGTCTCCATCCCTTTTTATTTGTTCAGCTTTCTCAGCATCTGCAAGTGCCTGTTTATCATGTTTACCTCATCTTCTGGGAGAGATGCCTGTTGATCATAAATGAATGTTGGAGGCTTTGTCTTCTTAACAGCTGCAAACACCTTGTCAGAATCTGATTGGTACTGGGGCATCATCATTTTTCCTTTCCTGAATGTGATTGCTTCAGCAAAAAAATCATTCTCATCAGTAGGTTCAGTCTTTGGCTCCATAGGCTTTGTCTCTTTAACAACTGCAAACACATTTTCTTTGACTACATCTTCTTCAACATCAGCTTCAACAACCTTTTCTGTTTCAGGAGTATCAGTGGGAGCACAAGGCTTTAAAACAAGAATGATAGGCAAAGATGGAGCACTAGGCTTTAAAAGAGGAATGATGGGCAGAGATTAAGCACTAGGCTTTAAAACAGGAATGATGGTCAGAGATGGAGCACTCCTTAACCAAGTGCAGTTAAGAGTATTCCTAATCATCATTTTTCTCATGAAAGATAGAGCTTCAGGAGCTATCTCCACATTTGTGGTTTGCAGATCACTCATCACACTTGTGATAATCTGATTATCAGCTGTCACTTGCACCTGATGAATTTGTTCAACCGGATCAACTAGTTCAACTGGATAAATTAGTTCAACCCGATGAGGTTGTTCAACAGGATCAACTAGTTCAACTCGATGAAGTTATTCAACCGGATCAACATGGCCTTCTTCCTCCGAATGAAGTTGTTCAACCGGATCAACTTGTTCAACCGGATCAACATGGCCTTCTTCTTCCGGATGAAGTTGTTCAACCGGATTAATTTGTTTAACCGGATCAACTTGTTCAACTTCATCAACATTTGAGGAAGACACCCTGTGCAAGATCCTATTTTGAATTAAATCTAGTTTGACATGTGAATTTCATTTCAATGTATGGTTGACAACCTTACCTATCAGTGGCTTCCACAGATTGTCCTACCTTCAACCGTTTAATTTCTTCTCCTTGAGCTCTCACAATTGCACGGAGAGCTGCCAATTCATTTTCAAGTTTTGTACATCGAACCGTCAATTCAGTATGTGTCATGCTGCTCTCAACTGGTGTGTTGCTAGTATCTTTGAGCAAAGAAGAGCAAACAAGCCGACCTTGTTCATGCTCAGCACCCATGGTTTCTTGGCACCTGGGATTCCTGTTGTCAATCAAAGGTTCCTGTATAGGTTCCCTGACAGAAACAGTTGTCGTGGATTGGGTATTAATGATGTTGGCACTGTCCTCAGGGTCAGTGGGACTTCATGAGTAGTGTCACCCCTTTCCACCTGACTTGCTTCATCACTACTGCAAGTCACCTTATCAGCAGAATGTGGGTTGGGTGATTGAACCAAGTCCAGCAGTATATTCCCTACAATAAGGGTTTGGGAATCTACTTCATGTGGCATGGGTGATATATCACCCTCATTATGAGGTATCCTATGGAGGGTCTAGGTAAAGGAGACCTAGTCCTCTTCCTTTAGGGTGATTGTGGAGTGCGTGTGGTATTTTTGGGTGTGGTTTTTGATGTGGACATCCTCTTCCTTTTGGTGGGAATTTGTATATCAGTGGAAGAGGATGGTCGGTCTGGTGTGGGCTCAACACTAGTTGGTGTAACAATGTTGTCACCAGGAGCAGTTTGCTCAGGAGCAGTCCTGGCCTTAGGCATAGGATGTGATGTGTCTTTACCAAGAAAAACATTTTTGTTCACTTACATGTTAGAAAATGTTTTACTTGTAAAAGATTTTAGTTCAAGATGTTGATCAGAGATTTACAGATTTGGAAATTCACAATTGAGAATGTGTTGGATGAATCTGGGGTACATGTAAAAGATCCTTTTAGGTTTTAGATTTCCAGCATTCCATCAAATATCATTTTTGAAAAGTTAAAGTTGAGACCATTTACCAATCCATGAAAAGCGGATGATTGAGGTGCAGCAAGTTCATCCCACGCAATTTTCTTGTGAGATAGGTCGTGGAGAATGGTATGAGTAAGATATCGGCAAACATAGGGTAGTTGTCCCTTTTTTATGGTCCCACAAGTTAAGTCACCCCCATACCTAATTGCTTCGTACGTCTTCAAGTACAATTCAGACTTGTAATCAGGATCACCTCCTGCATCATTGAATTTCAGATGCTTCCGGATCATTTCTTCAGTCAAACTAATCTCATTCCCATTGACTCTAGAGTCAATTTTACCAACCCCGTTGCTATCAACAGATTTTTTGGCCGAGTCCTAAAATTCAGTAATCCTCTGCTTGCATATTACAGGATTCACAGTTAAAGCAAATTGAGTGTTGGATTTCTCGAGGAAATCGTTCATTTCATCAAATAGCTTTGACTTATCAGACTTCTCGAAGTACGCTACAACATTTTGTTCGGCGAAGAAGAGTTGAGTAGGCTTTGATGCAGCCTTTCGATTCAATTTGGGTGCCATTTGTGAGAAATTAGGTAGTAAGGTTTAGGTTTAAATCGCCAATTAGAAACCTGGAGAAAAATAGAGGGTAACTGTTTTTTGAAAATGTAGTTTTATACTAATGGCAGTTCTTTTGGATCACAATGAACCCTAAGAATTGAAACAGAGGAAGTTATTGGAGTTTGCCCATTTAGTTGAAATTGGGATAGGGAAATTTTTGATAATTTAATTTGGTTTAGAATAATATTATTAATTTATTTTAATTGAATCCACATCAATTAGGGTCGATTAGGACCGATGAGGACAAATAAAGATAAGGTAGGATCAATTAGGACCAACGAAGCCACGAGGCCCAATTAGGGTTAATTGGGGTCAATGAGGATCAATTAGGGTCAATGATGAAGACCAGTTATAACTAACGAGGGTCGATTTTGCTCAATGACGCCTTATGAGGACCAAATATGATCAATTAGGGTCTATTAGGCCGATTAAGGGCCAATTACGCTTAATGAGGACCAGTAAACTGAATTAAGGTCAATCATGGTCATTTATGACAAATGAGTACGAATGAGGGCCAGTGAACACTCAGTTAGGATGAATTAGGGCCAATGAAGGTTAATTATAGTCTATTAGGCTCGGTTAGGTTCAATGAAGATCACTTACAGTCAATTACGACCAATTAGGCTCATTTAGGACCATATATAATAATTGGGGTTAATTAGGCCTAATTGACTCAAATTTGTTGTACTTCAAAGCAAATGGTCCTCGATGAGTCTAGTTGGTCCTTATTGAGGCTAACTGACATTAATTGGTCCCTATTGGTCCAAATTGTGCAAATTACTCCTCATTAACCCGAATTGAGCCATATTGGTACTTATTCTGTCTAATTGGCCCTCATCGGTCCTAACTGGCCCTAATAAGTCATAATTCATCCTTATTGGTCCTAATCAAGCATATTCGACCATCATTGGTCCTAATGGGTCCTCATTGACCCTAACTGAACCTAATTGGTCTTAATCGACCATCACTAACCCTGATTTACCCTTATTGGTATCATTGGTCCTCATTTAAACTAATTGGCCCCAATTAGTCCTAATTGGTCATACTTGATCATCGATCCTCATTAGTCACTTCCTTCATGCTCCGTCCTTATCGGTCCTATGAACATAATCGGCCTTCTCATTGAATTGGTCCTAATTCGTATTCATTAACCATATTAATTGACCATAACTGGTCTTCACTAAAGTATCCTAAATGACGGTAATTGTTAGTATTTAGTCCTCATTGAGTCTGGTTGGTCCTAATTGCTCCTAATTGCTCCTCACCATCCTAATTGGACGTCGTTTAATATTTTTGGAAACAAAATTATTATACATGAGAATTTCGCAACATGGCGGTCTTTTCGTATTTTTGTTCTGAATTGCATAGTAATTTTATCATTTTCATTTTTTAGTTATGTTTTAGTAATGTCACCGTTTTTTGTAGTTGCGTTATCACGGCCACAAAGCACGTGTTATTAAAATCTTGTTTATTATATCTAAAAGAAAATAATAAAAAATTAATATTAAAACATAATTTTGTTAGGGCTTTTCACTCCGATCGTCGTCCAGATCTGCTTAAAGGATCACAGTTATGTCAACCGTAATTGATGTACTCGTACAATTTCACAATCTCATTATTTCAACACCTCAAGAGGATGAAGCTCATCTTGAAGAAGTGCTTGTAAACCCACAAGAAGAGTGACTTGAAGACTTTTATGAACTGGATGATGAAGTTCATCTTGAAGAAGAACCCGCCGGAAGAGCCACGTGGAGACATTTAATTAATTAATTATGTTTATGTTTAATTTTAGGTTTAATTATGTTTAATATACATATTGTTTATATTAATTTTGGGTTTTATTATCATTTTGAACAATTCCCCCCCCCCCCCCTTTTAATTAAAAATTTCACCAAAAAATTTGAATTTCCCACCATTAGTTCAAATTACACCCAAAATTTCGAACTAAAATTACTTATTATCGATTCATCATATACTTTTCCCTCTCACTTTATCAGAAAATTTCCAGTTAAACGCCTCCAGCGAATAACCAGGTCTTCTTTCTCATCCATATCATTCACATCTTCTATGGAGCTTCAACAACGAATAGCTTCAACAGACAGCGCTAGCGATTCTTCTGAAGTTCCATGTTATTTGGGAGACCAATCAGTTCAGAAAACGGTAATTGTCAAGTTATTCCGTTTCATTAATTACAATATGTTTTCATAAAATTGTTTGTTTTGTTTATTATTGATACACGTTTAACTTGGGATCCCTGTATTTGTGTACAGTTACAGATCAATAAAATTTTGTTTTATACAGAATTAATTAGGAAGGGGTATATATTGCGAAATCCTCTCCATTCATTTCAACCCATTCATTTTATGCTAAATTAGTTACTTACCTTCTTAAATGACTGTGGGAGCATGCTAAATTAGTGAGCTGGTGAACCTCCTTTCTTCTTTATGTACACTGCTAGAAATGGTGAACTGTTTGTTTATATCCACTGAAGACATGATGTGTTCCGCTATTCCCTTTAGATGTCTTTAATTTGTGTATAACATATCAAATAATTAATCAATAGGGTCTTTATGTGATATATTAATAACTAAGAACTAATTTATGTTACTCTGGTCATTACTAGCTAGGAAATGATCCTAGAGGACATATATAGGAATGTTTCCAACATTTTTTGTAGGTTCATGTTAGAGGGGTACAAAATAAAGAAATTGTAGTTTAAATCCCTAGTAGAAGAATAGAAGAATGTTGATGTCATGCATCTGCTACTTTGCTAGAAATGGTAATTTGTTTATATCCACTAAAGACATGATGTGTTCCACTCTTCCCTTTAGATGTCTTTAATTTGTGTATAACATATGAAATAATTAATCAATAGGGTCTTTATGTGATATATTAATAATTAAGAACTAATTAAGAGATAATGAATCAATAGGGCCTACATGATTTCCTATTTATGTATTTTGTTAAAAAGCATCTAACTACATTCTGTTAATTGTACAAAATTCAAGGATCGATCCAACAACACTGATGGTTAATTGGAAAAACTTAAGTTCGAACTTAAAGAGGAGAGACTTCTTAGGGATGAAAAAAATGAACAAGTTAAGGCCCTCTTCCTGAAGATTGAAGAATCGGATAAAAAACTTGATCTACTTATAACTCATCTATTTGTACTTGGAACACTGTTACCACAACAACTTAATGCTCCGGCATCTACAGAGGTAGATTATTTACATCACACGTTAATCATATTATTCTTAAGTACCTTATAATAACATACACTCTTGTTCCTGAAGAACACAATCCGGATGAACTCTTGTTCCTGAAGAACACAAATAGATGCAAGTTCCTAGTACATAAGAATATATACTTCATGTAAGAACAAAGTTATGAGTTAAATGGAGCTCTGCTATGATTCATTGAAAATGTATGTTAATATGAAAACAAAAATAGAGTATATACATAATCTGTATGAATAAAACTGGAACAACTTATGTTAGATTAAAAAAAAGAATAAATACTTTCATGATAGGTGTGCGTCATTATTCTGCTCTCACTTTTTACCAATTCAAAAACATTGTTCTAGGTAAATTTTAAGGAGATTTTTGTTGGATCTAGCCACAACACTAATCATGCTGACATACACGCAACGGTTAGTAACTGTCAAACTCATTATCGGTTTGATTGCTCATTTACATAAAGTAATTAATTGAACTGTAGGGCGTGAAATCGGTGGTCGATCAACCTCGTCTGAAGCGGTTGAAAAGAAAAAGGTAAATATTTGCCAGTCAAGTTTCATTATGTTCTATAGTTCACAGTAATTTGTTTGGTAATGTCATGTAGTCCCATTTTAAATGTTATTTGGTACCTCAAACACTTGGGCTAGCTAGGGATTGTTGGAACAAATTGTGAGATGTGTACCAAAAAAAGTTCAAATGACTTTGAAGTTGATCCGGAACTTAATGTGATGTTCATCCGGATGTTTTAAGTTCATCTGGATATCTAATGTTCATCTGTAAATCAATTGAATTGTAGGACCTGATGACCCATACTACTTGTAATAAAATGGCACTCCTCAGTCCATATCTATCATGGTGTTAAGTATTTCAAAATTGCTATATATATTATGATCAATTTCCATAACCTAATTATCAATTATATGTTTTGGTATAGGAAGGAATACAAGAAAAAATGGTCCTAATTAAACTCAAATCTGGACAGTTGAAGATGAAGACCACGTGGTAGTGTTGTTGGCTCCCGGATTGAAAATTAAATTGAGAATAATGCTTGTATGCAGTGTAATTTTCTTTAATTTTTATTTGTATTTCATTTGTATTTGACTTGTAATTGAATTTTATTTGATTTGTAATTAATAATTTGTAATAGCTTTTAAAATGGCCACGTGTATAGCAAGGACCCATCTGATTTCAACAACCTTTTGGTCACTTTTTCTTCTTCCCAAATATATGTCGCTAAAACACATATATACGTGACCATATAATACCAAAGGCCACACTTTTTATATTTTATCGTGGTCAGTGCCACCCTTTGGCCACACGTATTGGGACAAAATATCTGATTTCAACTACCCTTTGGCCACTTTTTTTTTTCAAATATATGTGGCTAAAACACAAATATACGTGACCATATAATACTAAAAGCCACACTTTTTATATTTTAATGTGGCCGTTGCCACCCTTTGGCCACACGTATTAGGACAAAATATCTTATTTCAACTACCCTTTGGCCACTTTTTTTTTTCCAAATATATGTGGCTAAAACATAAATATACGTGACCATATAATACCAAAGGCCACACTTTTTATATTTTAACGTGGTCGTTGCCACCCTTTGGCCACGCGTATAGAATGTATGATTTCAACTACCCTTTGGCCACTTTTTTTTTTTCCAAATATATGTGGCTAAAACACAAATATACGTGACCATATAATACCAAAGACCGCACTTTTTATATTTTAACGTGGTCGTTGCCACCATTTGGCCATGCGTATTGGGACAAAATAAATGATTTCAACTACCCTTTGGCCACTTTTTTTTTCCAAATATATGTGGCTAAAACACAAATATACGTGACCATATAATACCAAAGGCCACGCTTTTTATATTTTAATGTGGCCGTTGCCATCCTTTGGCCACGCGTATTGGGACAAAATGTATGATTTCAGCAACCCATTTGGCCACGTTTTTTCATATCACATGTGGCTAAAACACAAATATACGTGACCATATATTACCAAAGGCCACGCTATTCATATTTTAACGTGGCGGTTGCCACCCTTTGGCCACGCGTATTGGGACAAAAATTATAATTTCAGCAAGCCATTTGGCCACGTTTTTTTATAACATATGTGGCTAAAACACAAATATACGTGACCATATAATACCAAAGGCCACGTTAAACAAACACATGTGGTCATTGGGACCCTTTGGCCACGCTTTTCAAAAGAATTGTTTGGTTACAACAACAAATATTGGTACCCTTTAGCCACGCTTCTAGGTGGCTTCAGCCACTGATATTGTAACGTGTCGCAGGGTACATAAGGTGACGGGACCTTTGGTGTCGATTGGAATGAAAAAAAAAACGTGACCAAACACCTTTGGTCACGGTTTTTTCCGTGGCCAAAGGAGAATTTTGACGTAGTGTGTTATATACTCTGTATGCCTTAGAGACACCACAATATCCCACAAAATAGCCATCCACAACTTTTTCAGCAAATTTTAACAGTTGCTCATTGGTTATCAGTATTGTTACAGGACATCCAAATGATTTGAGAAAATATATGTTAGGTTTTCTTTTTCTCCAAATATCATAGGTTGTCTTTTTTTGACCTTTTAATCTTGTTTTGTACATAGCATGTAGTGTTTACTGCTTCAGCCCAAAATGTTACAGGTAATTTTGATTCAACCAACATAGATCTTGCAGCCTCAATTAAAGTTCTATTTCTTCTCTCAGCAACACCATTTTGCTGAGGAGTTCTAGTTGCACTGAATTGTCTAACAATTCCTTTTTCTTCACAGAAAGAGTTTAAAACATGATTTTTTTAAACTTTGTACCATTGTCACTTCTTATTGTTTTGACTCTCAAATTAGATTGATTTTCAAGCTGAGTAATTAGAGCTTTTAAAATATCTGAGGTTTCATCTTTGGTTGCAAGAAAGAACACCAGGTGTATCTTGAAAAATCATCGGTTATTACAAAAACAGTAAAACTTTTTTCCTAAGCTCTTTACTCTTGTAGGACCAAATAGAGCCATATGTAGCATTTCTAAAGGATTTAATGGGTATAACATCACGAACTGTTATTCTGATATCATGCCACTTCATGGTTGTGGGAAGGCAAGAATCATCAAGAAAAATAAATTGCTCCTTCCAGTGACGATTTGAAGGGGATTTTTTTGGTACATAATAGGGTAATGTCTCTTCTCTTCTCAAATGTGTACCAATCACCATATATGGTAAGACGGTAAAATGCCCGAAAAAGGATTAATTGTGGTACCAAGTTAAGGGCACGACATGTTAGTTCAAAATGATTGAGAATTTCTAAAGCAGGGGGATTACATTGTGAAAAGTGGATCTCGAAAAAACTTAAGGCTTCAAGCAGAAAAGGGGTAAAGGGAATTCGATAGTTGGCTAGTCGAATGGAATCTAAGTAAAGTCCAAATTTGTTGTCTGGAAAAGGATAAATCGGCTTACCCTCTGTTCCAAGAACAGGGTTCAGGCTTTTTGGAATATAAAATTCCTTCACAAATTCGTCTAGTTCTTCTTGAGAACTTTTTTGGGTAAGAAATGGAGAGGTTGTGCTTAGAAGAAGGTTTCTTCGCCGCAGCCATAGAAATAAAATGAAAAAGGAAGAATGGGGTAGAGAGAACTGACCTCGGCTGGAAGGATTGTAGCGAAGATGATGCAGAGCAGTTGAAAAAAAAGTTGCAGGTTTTTTAGGGTAAAATTTTTGAGGAGAGGTAAATGGGTTTATAAATAAGGGCATAAATAGCGGTTTGTAAAAGGGTAATAATGGAAAGTTAAAATTTTAAGTTTTTAAAATTTGAAAAGATTCTCATCATTAACTGATTGATGTGACGGGTAACAGAATTGGTACAGGAACTTGACACGCGCAATTGATGAGTGCTTATATGTCGAGTTCTTCGCCGAAAATGTCAGATCCGACGGATGCATGTGTCAGATGTATAAAGGACTCTTTGAATTCAATGCAAGTCTATTAACTTCAGTTTTTCACTTAGGTTGTGTTTGGCGAGCCATAAGCTAGCTTATATGCTAGCTTTTTGACGTTACCAAACGGAGCTTTTTTTAATAAGCTAGCTTTTTTAAAAGCCCCGTTTGGTAACGTCAAAAAGCTAGCTTATAAACTAGCTTTTGAAAAGCTAGTTGGAGTAGCGTTTCAACTAGCTTTTATAATATTTCCAGTTTTACCCTTCCCTAACTTATAAAGAAATATCTTCATTTACATTTATGACATGTACTTTTATGTCATTTTATATTTTTCAGCTAGTTTATCAGCTAGTTTTTACCAAACATTATTTTTTTTATCAGCTAGCTTATAATTTATCAGCTAACAGCTAGCTTATCAGCTAGCAGCTAGCTTATCATCTAGCAGCTAGCTTATCATCTAGCAGCTAGCTTTTCAGCTAGTGCGCCAAACACATCCTTAATAGACTAGGGGGACTTGATGAAGTAAATGATGATTTGGATGTGTTATACACATCTAATCATTTACTTCCAAGTCCTTCGGATATGTGTTCTAGTGGAGGTGTTTTGCAGGATACAGGCAGATGCGATTATGCAGATGCGAGGTTGAGGAGTCAAGGCCGAAGCCTATAAATACCCAAAGGATTATATAGATTAGGGGTCGGATGCCATTTGTAACTGAAATATTACATGTGCGTCTGTATACTTTCTCTCTCTAGAAAATTAATAAAATCACACATTTGTACTTGAATCTTCTTACTTCTCCATTACTATTCTTAATCATACCTGGCGGCAATTATCCGAGGGGATAACTTGCTTTTTCAGTATGCACTTGAGGAAATGTTATATGTAAAGGAAATATAGTTGGGAAGGAAGTGGATGTGAATTTGTGTAATTTTTCATAAAAATGATCTTTGTAAAAATCTAAATGGTGTCATCAGTTCAATAATGATGATTGTTTGTTTCCGATTTTAAGAAACAGGAAATAACATGTGTAAAAAAATGAAAAATAGTAATGATGATAGTGCTAAAGATTGTGCATGTGTTGTTAAGCATATGTGATTATGTTGTTTTGCCAGCAAAAATGGGTTGGTTATGGATGTGCTACATTAGCATATGCGAGTGAATTGTTAATCAATTGGGAATAACAAGGTATGACTTTCAAATGAAATATCAATAGTAAAGGTTCAAGGGTAAACCTTCATATGAATCCTAAAAAGTATGTCATATCATTAAAATGAATCATAATTCATTTTTCCCCTAAATGGGGTCACAATTCAAAAATGGTCCATTATAAGGATGAAGTTATCAGGACGAACACCTTGCTAATAATTTGATGTTAGCAGAAGCCGGGAGTGGAGATGGCCAACTTAACTGAGGAATGAATCTAAAACGCCTAGTTAAGCTCCCCGAATGTTGCAGTTTACTAAAATAACATTGTTTATAAAGTGAACTTGTGGATTTTTATCCCTCGAAAGTGGTAAAATATGTCCTTGCACAAATGCAAGTGACTAATTCTGCAAGTGTAAGAAAGACAGTTTGCAAATAATGGTTTAAGTGTTTTGAATATTATATCAGTGATGTTAGGATTTTCATATGGTGGACGCATCTCATGAAAAGAAAACATATATGAAATCTTATTTAAAAATATATACGTGTTTTGTAAAAAAAAACTGTCAAGTCACTTGTAATAAGGAAACCTTAATGTTTCCTTAGAGGATAAAACCATTATCTCAGGCATAATTCTATAGTTTGATAAAAAAAAATATAAAAAAAAAACCTCATAACAAGTATTGCATGCATAGAAAATAAAATGAGAAACCTTCAGGTTGCAAATGTAAGTGCAACCAAAAGCGATAAAGTTCAAGAAAGCAGTTGTTATTTTAGCATAGTGCGTGATGAAAGGAGAAAGCATTGCATGCAGTTCCAAGGGTAACATGTTCAGAATAAACCAAAAATATTCGAAATTAAATGCCACAACATAAGTGGACTTTGGGGGTAAAAACATTGTTTAAAGAAATCTTCACAAAATTTTTAGTTACCAGCATGTGGGGTAGTGGTTTGAGTCGTTTTCAGTATCTCCTTAATGGCGTCTGGGTCCGCCACATGAAGTTTCGCCGATCACTGAACAAAGCAACAAGAACTGTTTTCAAACCTTCTAAAGCATCCACAAGCTTTTGCTCTGCCGAAGAGTCGAACTCCAATATATCGCCAATGTTAGTAATGCCCTTAATAGCATAATGGAGTCCATAGTAAACACCCTCGTTTAAGACATAATTCTTTACTGCCAAGTTAACTTTGAGTGTAGTGGGGATGATCTCTGCATGGGTGCGTTTAGCAAGCATATTCGATCCTTCGATGAGTAACCATTTTTCTCGACCTTTTAGCATTTGCATTTCAGCTTGCAAATCTTCCTTTTCCTTCAAAACCAATTGCTCTCTTTCAATTACTGCTGAACTCTCCTTCTGAACATTTTCAACTCCGATTTACTAAGAGCTGTTGCTGGCTTTCATGGATTTAATTTATAATAAAGAAAATGTAAGTAAAAGGATAATGTGGAGAAATAATTTCTCAAGTATATTAAGAAAAATTGATGTGTAAACACTTGGAGGAACTGACCTTCCTTTGCATTTCTGAGAGTAATTCCAAGAGAACTTCTTTCTTCTTGAAGCTTGGCAAGTTGGTTCTCCACCATCTGATTCTACGCAAAAGCTTTGGATTTGAGGAATATTTCGTTATCTTGGGATTTCTTTAAAGCTTCTTCGGCCTCACCCTTTAGGGCAGAAAGCCTCCTATTTTCAGTTTCATTAATTCCAGTTCACCTTCCGGTTGCAAAATTTTTGTTTCATTTCCCCTTGAGGAACCAGCCATCTTCAAAATTGAGTTGAGTTTTTGCAATTCTTTAATTTTTGCTTCAGCAATAATACATCTCCCGTATAGGTCAGCAAACAAATTTTGACTTCTAGCTTGTGTAACCATATGCTCATCAGTAAACTGCTCATGTGGGATCTCTTGAGCACATGAAATATCCTTAGGGGTATGGCCAAAGAGAACTAGCTTCTTTGCAGTAAGAGGATTGGAATAGCTGTTGCTATTCAAAATGTCCCAATCAGGAGAAAATTTTAAAACACCGTCGAAATTGTGTGGATTCTTGGTAATGTTGGTTCTATGTGAAACAAGGTTAATTTCACATTTTAGCCAAATTGATGCAGGAACTGCAAAAGAGGGGAGCTCTCTTTTGGATGATGAGGTTAGAACATCTAATGAACCTTGGGGATGTGAAGAAAATGAGAGCTTCTGCAAGAGAGGTAGAGGATCAGCCTCTTGGTCAATTTGTGCATAAGGAGAATTTGAAAAATACTCGGAAATGTCGACATCTTCTGGGAATGAGGGAGTTACCAATGGATCAGAAAGTGTTGTAAGGGGGTTTTCCTCATCGAAGGAACTTTCAAGGTTGAATTTAGGTGAGTTCAAAGATGAGGCAGTTTTGATACTCAAATAGGTAGCAAATGCAAGTCTAGGGGATTTTCTCTTTGATAAAACTGCGAGTTTGTCTTGAGGTACCTTGGAGGGTCTCTTACCTTTACCTTTGGGTGGAAGGGAGCCTTTGCAGATACTGGAATAACATCCTTAATGGTGTTCGCAAGGGTAGTAACACTTGCAGTAGCTGCATGAACTGCTTGATCTTTTGCACTTGGAGATATCAGGGATGTAGTTGGTGCAACCTTGGTACACTTCACCTGAGTAGTTGGGTTAGAGGTTTCTGGTGCTTCACCTGCTGATTCAAAATGTTTGGGAAGAACAGTTTCCTTCTCGGTTGCTATGGTGATTTTATCCTTGTTTTCTTGAGTTTAAGAAGCTTCTACAACTCTGATTAGATGCGAGGCAGATGCAATTTGGTCAACAAATGGCTTGACACCCCTTTCCATGGATTGGGCACCACATTCAATTTGTTTACAGCTTTTCAGGGATAGTGCACCAAGAAGATCCATCTCTGAGGAAATGATAAAGCAATTTGGTTAGATTCTTGAAAAGTAAGTAAATTGAAAAGTAGGGAAGGGAAACTTACCCTTGCCATCAACCTTTAACATCGTCCATAGCCTTGGTGTAAACCATGCTATACTAATTCGGGCTAATAAAAGGATAATTTCTAGGTATTCCCTAATTGGACGTGCGTGTACAACCAAAAGATATGCTCTACTAATTCAGGCTAATAAAAGGACAATTTCTAGCTATTCCCTAACTGGATGTGCGTGTTCAACCAAAAGATCAAAATGGGCGGTATTATAGGTAGACTCGTCAAGAATTTCATCACGAACTGGATCGTCAGTTGGTCGCCAATCTATTTCTTTGGGAACACAACGGTCATCAACATAATAAAAGTTTACTTTCCATAACTGAGGCTTGGAAGGTAATCCAGAGCACATGGGAGATTTCTCTCCTATCCTTTCAAAAGTGTATCAGTCTCCGGCCATTGTAAAGCAGTAAAAGGTTCGGAAGAGGGTAAAACTAGGAGAAAGTTCCTAGTGCTCTACTTGACATTTCAAAATGACTCAAACGCGAAATACCTTGAGGGTGCAATTGTGAAATGTGCACACTGAACATCACTAAGGCTCTGATGAGAAAACGGGTGAAGGGGATGCAGTAATTTCCACACTTCAGAATTTCAGTATAGATCTCGATTTTGCCCTCTGGAAAAAGGGAAAATGGGTTTGTTGGACTCTGGTATGAATGGGTTCAAGTCGGATGGAACGTGGTATTGACGAATATGATCGTTCAACAATTTAGGGCTCAAAATTAAAAAAGAACAATGCATATTATGTTTTGACGATTCGCCTTCAATTTTAACTCTTGGTGTCGCCATTTAAGATAATAGGAAAGATAATCGAAGACTAACCTAGTTGCAGGAGATAGCGATGGGGCGATTCAGGATGAAGAAGGAGGTAGCGACGAGAATGAAGAAGACAAATGAGGAGTGAAGAAGAAGTTAAAGAGATTTGGGGATTAACCCCACAAACGATTATTAAGATAAATTTGAAATTAAAAAGAAAAAAAAAGTAATAATAAAACTGTCATTTCAATCAAGGGGGAAATCACGTGTGTCTTGACTAAGTGACACAAATGACGGTGCATAAAGGCATGTTCTGACAAAGGTTGTTACGTTTTGTGACAACCGGTCCAAAAATCAGGTCAAACCTCTCTCTGTTGACTTTCGTTGACTTTTAATTACATGATAATTATGTGAATTACTGCTTTAATACATGATTAACTGTGATAGTTAAATGATTAACCGACTTCAATTCCACTTCTAACTAAAATATATACGTACGTAAAATAATGCGTCCTTCGTATATTAACGGTGGAATTCCAATAATAAGAAAAGTAAATATAAAATGGAACTTTTTATATTTTATCAAACTGATTCAAACTAATAAGTCATTTCATGAACTTAAAACGAATACGAAGTGTTACGTTGTCAAGACTTAGCCAATTTCCAAACCGTTTAGCCAATTGGGCCCGGTAAGCCCAATAAGCCCAAAAATGTCCGGATCGACCCGAAAACTTAACCGAAGGTTCACCTCGACGTAACGAGCGAATCCGTTAACCCGGAAACCCGAACCACGGCCCGTATCACCTTGGGCCGAAACCGGCCCAATCCCCTCTTCTTTCTTTCTCCGCGGCCCACACCAACCCAAACCGGCCCAAACCCCCTCGGATTTCGTTTGGGCTTCGGCCCGTCCCATTTATACAAACCGAATGGACCTCGGCCCATTCCCACCTCAATTACATTTGGGCTTTGGCCCAAATCACAAACAAATTTAATTATTTGTTAAGCCCACTAGTTTTATAAAACTTAACAAAATCTTTAACCACTAATATTTTTATAAAACTTGGACTTGCAATGTTTATAAAAATAAAAATCACCATTCACTTGGAATAAATCTACTTGGATGTTATTTTAAAAAGTTATATTTTTTTATAAACTCCTAGTCCCTTATATTTTATAAAAGTTCCAAGACTTTTATAAAACTTATAAAATCTAATTAAGGAAAGCTAGAGATGATAAGGGCTTGACAACACACTATTATACATTGGGTAATTACCTTAATCTAGCCTATAAAAGGGAGGCTAAGCCCCTTGTCTCCCTTGCACCAACACAACCATCTCTCTCTCTTGTCCCCTCCACAAGAACCGGCCACCACCACCACCTCCGGCTGCCGCCGCCGCCGAGCCACCTGCTCCGCCAACCAGCCACCTGCCGGAGCCGCCACAACCCCGCCAACCACCACCGAAAACCGTCACCCTCCTTCCTTTTTCTCGGTTTTAAGCTCACATCCATTGTGAGTCTCCTACCACCTTTTCCTCTATATTTCTCTATCATGTTATCACCCATGATCAACCTCTCAAGTCTTGACAACCTAAACACATTAACACTCATGAAATCTAGATCAAAATGTTCATATAAATCTATCTTGGAATGCTTGCTTGCAACAACTAACACAACTCTCTCTTAACCTCCATTTCTTTCAAAGATCCAAGATGGTGAAACACTTAGTGAAACCTTATGGCTAGTAGCTCAAGTGCACCTAGATCTAAGGAAATCCAAGGATTTCTTAGTTAGTTGTTTGCAAACCCAAGCCCCTTCATAAATTAATAAAATGTAAATCTAACACTTGCATATTGAGTTAATCATCAAAATCTCTCTTCTTAAACCCCCATTCTCCTTTATGGTCTTCAAACATTCTCATGGTGTTCTAGGAACTTAAAATAGCCAAGAGAATGGGGTGAAACACTTGAAGAAATCTATTGAAAGTATTCAAGTGCACCTAAGATCATCATGATTACTCATATGCAATTTACTTAACCTTGAATTAAAAAGACTAACTAATATTACTTGTTAATATTTAATTCTTGGTCCTAACACATGTATAAGTGTTAGTTGATTGTTTATTTATAATGTCCTAACACCAATGTGTTAGTTGATTGTTTATTTACATTTATAAAGTCCTAACACCAATGTGTTAGTTGATTGTTATTTATGTTTATATGTGTTACATGTTAAAACAATATTAAAACAAGATGAAATGATTAAAAGTTACATATGTAACCTATGACTAAAACAAAAGAATATTTCTTGATTTGGAAAAACTAACACATTAAATGTGTTATAAACATGTTAAAAACAAAAAGAACATATTTCTTAAAATAGTCATGTAACATATTTAATATGTTACAAATGATTAAATGATTGGACAAAAGGAATATATTAAATTCTTGCTAGATTTAGTAAGAATAATATTTATGTCAAATGATTAACTTGACATAAATACTTGGATTTATTACAAGTTTTAACCTTTCTAAAACTTGCTAAAAATAGACATTTTATAAAAGAAATTTTATAAAAATTTATCAAGACAAATAAAGACTTAAAAGTTTTCATGGATTTATTTCATTACTTTGAGGAATCAAAGTAATTAAAATAAATAATACGATGCGTAGTAATAAAACCGGGACCGCACGGCGATATACGCGAAAACGTAAAACTTGTCTTATTTTTATTAAAACGACGTAATGTTTTAATAAATCAAACGTTATATAAATCCAAGCGTCGTTAAGATATTTTGAGAAACATATATTTCATGAAAATGAAATATTAAACGCTTTCGAAATATAAATGATTAAATGTTAAAAACTTCGAATAATTTCTTTAAAGATTTATGTTTTAAAGACAAACGTTTAATAATTATTTTTGACAAATAATTATTTTCTAATGATATACGTTTTATCCACCAAAGTATTGTTAATCATAATTATTTAATATAATTATAACTTGCAGATTAACAAATCAAATATGTAATTATTTACTTAAAATAATTATGCGAACTTGTGAAAATAATAATAAAACATTATTATTCCTTTAAACTCAATGTTCAAAACTTGGTTGAATTGTTGAAAATGATTATTCTTAGATTATATTTATTTAACATAAATATAAATCATCACTGATTGTGTTTGTTCAATAAATACAAGTTAACGGGTTTTCAAACGTATTTAAACGGATTAAATCGTCAAGACTTGACCGGTATCACTTGGGTGACTTATGTTACTCAAATGATCATAGACCTTATACATATGTTTATTAAATGATTTAGGACGTTACGTGCTACCGTCCTTCACTGCTTACTTACCGCTTATCTGCCGAATCTGTGAGTTTCACGGCCCCTTTTTCCTTTTAACTGTTTTATACTTGGGGGAGAAATCATGAAAACTGATTAAATGCTTTTTACTTAATATTATGGTTTACTTGTTAGCCATATGACTACTTGTTCTCTTACTGATTGCCCAACTTGGTACATTATCGTTATAAACGTTTGTACAACCGAAATCCCATCATTAATTGATTTCAATTAGTTCTGTACGAAACGATAGCTAGTGAATAGATCTATTTGGGTTGACAACCCTACCCTAACTGGTAGCTCCAGTTCTGACTCCGGATTGTCTGGGGGTACAAGTCAGTTATTCTGCATTGTTTAACATCTCTGGGCAAGAGATGCCGGGTGGGTAAACCGTTAGTATTTGATATTAAAGTTCAGGTGAGTTCATACAACCACAACAATAAACCCTGATAATATTTAAGTATACCGAAACTGTTTTACAACTGTTTTACAACTGTTTAACCATCGAGTCCTAAACCTGTGAACCTCACCAACTTTATGTTGACCCGTTTTATATTCATGATTTCTTAGGTAATTGACAAGACTTTCTGAAGACATGCAAATGGGGCTTACAAATGCTATCGGACCTGTCCTTGGAGTCATAGTCCCGACTATCCAACTTAACCGTTTTATACTTTTAATAATCGTTTAAGACTTATGTTTTTAAATTGTAAGACATTAATGTTTCCACTATCTTTTCCGCTGCAATGAAATGAGTTAATGTTTTATGAAGTTTTTAAATTATTAGAAGTGTTCTATGTATCCTCGACTATGATTCCATTCTGGCTCACACCCGATTCCGTTGACCGGGGTGTGACAGATTGGTATCAGAGCCGTGGTTATAGCGAACCAGGAAAAACAAACAAAACAAAACAAAACGAAAACCAAGCCTGGACTATAACCCACTCCGAAGCTACCATTTGCATGCAAGACCTCATATTTTTACTTATGTTTACTTATGTGTTACCACACTACCATGATGTTACTGACACAGTTCCTTTTGGAATATTTTCGCAGAGATGGCTTCTAAAGAGGTCATTTGCGTTGCCGATTCCGATGAGGAGCCGAGTGTTGAGTACACACCTTCACCAGAGGACTACGTGCCGTCGAGCCCCGAGACTGAGGGCGCTACTGTAGGAGTTATTCGCCCGACTCCCGTACCAGCAGGTTTCCTGAGTCCTATTAGACGTAGGACCTCTGATGACTCCCCTGACCACCCTGCTCCCACCGCCACTGCTGGCGGTGCAACCACTATGGATGCTTCTAGCTCCACTGACCCCTTCGCAGGCCGAGATCGGTCTGTGAAGACTTTTGTCGCCACGCCTGGTGACGGCAGACGGGGATTCACCCCGGGACGGGCACCTGGCCCATCCCGGACTCGAGAGGTTCGACGTACCCCTGATGAGCCCGCGCCCAAGCGGCGCCAGGTGTTTGAGTTACCCCACCTCGCCTGGATACCAGACCAGGTCCAGCACTGGCGGATCATCGAGGAGTTCCCGAGCTGTTACGATCGGGGAGAGTCCTCACTTCCTGATCCCTCCCGCCGAGTGCCCATGGGTATCTCACCTTTCACTCACGAGCCCATCTCTGACACCGTCCCATTACTGGTGGCTCGTTTGAGACGCCTTGAGGCCGATCTGGGGGAGCTGAACGCTGATATCGGTCAGCTACCTGAAGCTACTAGGTGTTTCACCTGAGGAACCAGATAGCCGAGTTGACCGGGCGCATGCGCGCCACTGAAGGCGCCATGGAGTCCCTTCATGCCCACATGACTGGGGTCAGCATGGCCACGACTGATCTGCTTCTCTCGCATGAGAGATTGCAGGGGAGGGTCTCTGCTTTGGAGTTCGTCTCCGGACGACTTCTCGCCGCTCTCCAGGCCTTGACCCAGAGACCACCGGTCTTCTTCATGCCCCCAGGACCTCCACCACCCCCACCAGCATTCTAGGTAGATGTGACCTAGTATCTTTTGATAACCGTTTTATAGATGAAACATGTTAGCATTAGTCAGGATTGGGACTGCGAGCCCACGATGCAAAACTTGTTTATTTTGAATATGTTTCATCTGTAATATGGTAACAAACTTGATGTATGATTCCGGTTATTATGCTATGGAAATCTTTTGGTATGTTTATGATTGCTGATTTATGGTCATGTTATTATTATGTTATGGTTGTATGGCTTACCTTATTATGATTACTATGACACGCTATGTTACTTCATCCTTCCTATCTTATGTTTCTTGGTGAGTTGCGTGAAAATGTTTTGGCAATTGATGTATGTCGTGGCAGTTATTCTCGAGCATGCAATAACCCCATTTACATATTATCTAAATTTTTCTTTATGTTGACAATTGTAACTTAAAGCAAAATCATGCCACCGAGACGCCGAACCACCAGGAACACTTCGCCTCCTCCGCCTCCTCCTCCCATGACCACTGAGGAAATCGAGGAGATGATTGCTAATCGCGTAGCAGAAACTGTTGCCGCCGCTGAAACCCAACGTCAGAACGACAATGGGGCGCGCGGTAAGTACGAATTAACCAATGTTAGAAAAACACCCGATTACAATTTTCCTAAATTGTATTCAACGTTTCAATCTAACAATTGCAGGCCCCCGTGAATGTTCATACAAGGACTTTATGAACTGCAAACCCTCGAATTTCAAGGGTTCTGAAGGCGCTGTTGGTTTAGTTCGCTGGTTTGAGAAAATGGAGTCCGTCTTCCGCATAAGCAACTGCCCCGAGCAGTATATGGTCAAGTATTCCACCTGCGCACTGACTGATAGCGCTCTGACTTGGTGGAACTCCCATGCTGATGCTATGGGAACTGATTTGGCTTACGCCATGACTTGGGACGAGCTCAAACAACTGCTTCGCGATGAGTACTGTCCTAGGGAAGAGCTTCAGAAACTCGAAGCTGAGTTCTGGAACCTCACCATGAATGGAGCCGACGTTGCCGGCTATACCAAGAGGTTCCGTGAGCTCGCTCATCTCTGTCCGACTATGATCACTCCTCTCTACAAGAAGATTGAACGGTACATCTGGGGACTTGCACCTCATATCCAGGGGAATGTCCTTTCCTCAAACCCTCAGACTTTTCAGGATGCTGTGCGCCTGGCACACAACCTGGTTTACCAAGCCAACCGTCAAGGTGTAAATCTTGACAAGAAGAAGTCTGAGAACAAGGCCCCTGAAGCCAGTACCACTCCTTCCACCAACAAAAAGCCTGATAACAAGCGGAAACGCGGATTCTGGAGGAATCGCGATGATAAGGCCCCTGCCAAGGAAGCTGAAACAGTGAAGGTCTTTACTGCTACTACCCCTGCCCATGTTGTCCGAAAGACTGGATACAACGGTGGAGCACCTCTGTGCAACAAGTGCAATCTCCATCATACACTCGATTGTGGCAACGTCTACTGCAACATCTGCAAGACGAAAGGGCACGTAGCACGAGACTGTCCGAAGCGCACCTGTTACGGTTGCGGAACCACCGGGCACTACAAGAAGGATTGCCCGAAGGCAGGAAACCAGGATCCGAATCAGGCTAGAGGAAGAGCCTTCGTAATCAATGCCGGAGATGCTCGTCGTGACCCCAACACGGTGACGGGTACGTTTCTACTAAATGATCATTATGCTTCCGTTTTATTCGATACTGGTGCTGATAGGAGCTTCGTGTCTATCGAATTTGGTCAATTACTTGAAATTACCCCTGTTGCCTTAGACACTAAGTTCGCAGTAGAATTAGCAAATGGAGAATTAGTAGAAACTAGCATTATTTATCCCAATTGCTCACTAGAACTCTCCGATCATCCCTTCAGCATTGATTTGATGCCCGTAGAACTAGGAAGTTTTGATGTTATCATAGGCATGGACTGGTTATCAAAGAACCGTGCAGAAATCGTGTGCCATGAGAAAATAGTTAGGATGCCACTCGAAGATGGCAACACTCTAAACGTACAAGGCGAGAAGAGTGGAACCCAACTAAACCTCATATCTAGTATGAAGGCAAGAAAGTTCCTTCGTAAAGGATGTCATGCCATTTTAGCACATGTAACTAAGAAGAAACCAAAGGAGAAGAACATAGGAGATGTTCCCGTTGTCCGCGAATACCCGGAAGTCTTTCCCGAAGACTTTCCAGGTTTACCGCCAACGCGACAAGTAGAGTTTCGCATCGACTTGGCACCAGGTGCCGCCCCCGTAGCCAGATCCCCGTACCGTCTGGCACCTTCTGAGATGCAGGAGTTATCTAGCCAATTGCAAGAATTGCTAGATAAAGGCTTCATCCGACCAAGCCACTCTCCGTGGGGGAGCACCCGTGCTATTTGTCAAGAAGAAAGATGGAACTTTTCGGATGTGCATCGACTACTGGGAACTGAACAAGCTGACTGTGAAGAACCGTTACCCGCTTCCTAGGATCGACGACCTGTTTGATCAACTTCAAGGATCGAGCTTCTACTCCAAGATCGATCTAAGATCAGGATACCATCAACTAAGAGTTAGATGTAAAACACAGTAACGATCTTACTACTGGATGAACCGATCGATCTAGTGCACGAGAATGTAAATAAGCTTTGTTTTGTTGATTTCACAAAGAGAACAATTACAAAGCTTTGGTTTATCTCTCTAGAACACACTTAGAAACACACACTTAGTGGAGATGATATGACCAGAAGTTCTAACATGCTAAGCTAGTTAACCTATTTATAGGTGACATAAGAGCTGCGTACCACCTCTATACCATTTGGTCCGGGCGGACCATTTGGTACGCAGGACCAACAGGTCCGCTGCCCTCATAGTCACACACACATATGCTCTCACAAAGATACAATACACGAGACACAACGTAGCATAAGAATATGCTTCTACAAACCCCCCCTTAACGTGTAGTGTATCTTTTCTAACTAATTCTCTAGTCTTCAATCTTCAACAATGTTGCATCCGATCGTCAACTTGAAATCTTGTCAGAAATAGAGCTTGCATGGCTGGATCATTCTTGAATAAATCTTTGACCTTCAAGATCCACTTGTGAAAGATATAACAACCTCCCCCTTTCACCATTCTTGAGTCTTGACACACAAAACCTGCAACTTTAGAAGACAAAAATACGGATTTTCTTTGAATTTCCAAAAATAATTTAATCTTGGTGCAAAACTTCTCTTTGAGAATCCAAGATATTGATTTTGAAATTTTGATTTTGTATCAAGTGTTGATCAATTGAAAACAACTAAGAAATAAAATCTTTTTGGCTTTTAGAAACTTTAGATCAAAACACACCTAAAATCTTTTTGATTTTTCAAAGTTATGCTAAAACACACCAAAAATCTTTTTGAATTTTACTAAAATGGAAATATAAATGCAATACAAAATTACACTCTATTTTTGGTATTTTGCGAGAAAGATCACGACACGAGATCATATCAGACATAACGCATCTAGCACATTTCAATTTCGGTCTTAATCAGCATGCAAGCCAAGATAATCGCAAATACAACATTTATGTTTATTTCAGCATGCACCAATCATTTTTTATCGTTTTCAGATATGCTTAAGGTAATTTTATCATGCACTGATAACTCGGCCTCCACTCTATCAGAAATACTGGAAAATCATCATATATATCATATAAATCCAACTTTCTTAGAGATTTAATCATCCTTGATGAGTCATGCAAAAATAAAGCAGAACCCTAAACAAACAACAATCAGGTCGGCCTTGTGAGCACGCAGAGAATGTCCGATTGTTTAGGAAAATAAGAAATATAAAAATAAAGCAGAAATTGTATAATCCAACAACAATCAGGTCGGTACTCCCGTACACGCAGAGAAAGTCCGATGGATTATACGAAACACCAAAGAAAATAAAGCAGAACGTCAAACGAACACCAATCAGGTCGATCTTTCGATACGCAGAGAAAGGCCGATCGTTTGACAAAATAAAGAAAATCAAACAAGTTGAAATTTTTGCAAAATGAAAACATGCATTCATCAAGATATCTCTTTATTCTATTTTTGGAATCATCACACAGCATTCATCAAGAAGCAAATAACCAAAGATCATGAGGCAAGCTTTATGTTTATATCTTACTTGCAGATATCAGATTAGTCATGCACATTCACAGATTATGCAAGTACCTACAGCCTTTAGACTTAATCTATCCATGGCAGATAACATATATGCTGATGTACCATCATTTCTCGCTTTTGTCGAATCAATTTCTCAATTTTCCATTTTTTTATATTTTTCCAATTTCTCCCCCTAAAATTCAAACAAACACTATTTTTTTTTTTAGTTTTCAAATTTTCTCCCCCTAAAAATATGAACGAAAGAAAATGAAAAACAAACATGAAAATGATCAATCAACACTTGACATATTTTTGAAAATGATTTTTGTAAAAATTTGTGTTTCAAAGATAGGAACGATGCATTTTAACTTAAATCAATCACAAGTATTCCACTGTCAGCAATTAGACAATCACTAATAGGTCTTCTTGAAATACCTGCACACACTGGAAAATAATAAGTTTGTAAAACCCCGACCCTCATCCCCATTTGTGATAGGTCGTCCAGTGTCTTCAACAAAATCAGTGTTGGCTGTTGAGACAACCTTTGGTCTCCATTCCTGTTTTGGTTTTAACATTTCTAGTGAACCATTGTCAACTGATGAGTGACAATCAGAACTACTACCCAACGTGTCTGTGTTAAGTTTCTTTTTCCAGAAAAATGTAGTGTTGGGCATTGGTTCACTAAAAATAATGCCATCAGGATCAACATACTTTGTATGTTTGGCATTTGATGATGAATTGTTAGTTGTCGTAGGACAATTATTTGCATAATGACCCTTCTCACGACAAGCATAACACAGTCGATGATTAATTTTACTGTTTAAAATTGGTTTTCCAAACAGATCAGTCGACCCTTCATCATAAACCTTTGAAATCACAGGTTTAAATTTCTTTGGTTTCTGAAATTTTGGAAAACATTTTGGAGAATCATAAAAACCAGAATCATCTCCATAACCAAAGAATTTATCTTGATGATAAAACCTGTTAGAATTAGCAGAATAAAATGAATCTGAATTTTTACCGCCTTGTGGTGTAGCATCAGATATGCAAGAAGACTCTTCAGAAGAAATCTTTTCATCTGCAGATGATGAAGATACTTTCTTCTTCCAAAACTGAGGCTTCTTCTCTGTAGACACCTTCTGTTTCTGTTTCTGCTCATCTTTCAACTTCTTCTTGTTGGAATCATTAATCGGAACTTCTTTTTCTTCATATCCCAAACCACCATTCTTCTGCTTAGGACGTTCTTTCAAAGAATGCCCTTGTGAAGCTAGACGAGAAAATTCATCTTTGATAGCTTTAACACCAACTTCCTTATTTAGTAAAGATTCATCAATCACAATATCAGAAAAATCAGGAATCTCCACATGACCTGGATTCCCTTCAAAAATCTTTTCTTTATCAAGAAATGCAGACTTGGAATCAAACTTCAATCCTTTGCAATAATCAACCACCTTTTTATTCTTTTTAAATTTTGACTTCTTTGTTCTTTTCCAGACTTAACACCATCTCCTTCAGGAAAATCTTGCAACTTTTGACTTAAATCATCATTAGATGGCTTTTTCAGATCAATCACTTGAGCAGGAACTTCATGATTATCAACATCTTTACTTGGTTTGCCATCTCGTTCCATATGATACAGATAATTCTGAAACACACTTGATGTATTGAAATTCTCAAGTTTTCGTTGAAGATCAAGCATTTCAATCTTTATCTCAGAAACCTTTGTATTAGCTTCAAGTAACTCCTTTTGAGAAGCAATAAATTGCTCAGACAACTCGTTATACTTAAGCTTTTGACTATATATTCTATCACATCCAGCAAGAACTTCTCCAGTAACCTTCTCTACCTGTTTCTTATAATACGCAACATCTTGTTTCAAAATGTCATTTTGACTTTGAACCTCACCTTTTTCATCACGCAACTTAGTGAGTTCCTCCTGAAGTTGGATTACTCTATCAGCAGCTTCGACAGCAATTTTATTAACATTTTCATATTTCTGTTGAAGAGGATAACATTTTGCAAATAAAGCATCAAAATCTTCAACAACTTGCTTTTCATTAGCTTTAGCTTTATTGCATTCTTCAATTAACACTTCTTTTTCTTTCAACCAATCTTCCTTAATTTTAACAAAATCAGTACACGTTGTACACGAGGAAGATGTACTCTGTTGAATTTTGGCTTCGTAACCATCATGAATTTTATTTTTCCATTCCTCCAATTCTTTTCTCAGAATACTATTCTCTTCGGATAACTTCGCTTCTTTCTTCTCTAATTCTTCAATTTTACCTTTAAACTTCAACTCTTGATCAACCGTTTTCTGAGAAATTGTAGACATATGTTCTTCACACTGTTTCTTTACAAAATCCCATATCAGCATTGCTTTTCCACAATCTCTAACTTGATTTTTTAGAGTTATAGGCAAAGCTAACCGAAGAAGTGCTTTAGCCTTTTCATTTTGATCATATGATTCCCTATCATCAATTGAAAAATTCCATCTCATCTTACACTCACCACCATAAGTTGTTGGATACTGATATTCATTTGAAATCGGTAACCACAACCGTTTATCCAAGTCAACAACATATGCTCTAAAATTTGTTGCCCAACCATGATAATCTTCAAGATTTATCAACTTCGGCACAATCTGACTATGTCTCTCAATAAATGCATCAATTGTATACATTTTGAAAATTGTGAAATTGGATAACAAAACTTCAAACTCGAAAATGAATGTCTTAGAATTTGATTTTGAAGATCAACTTTGAACGAACAATGTAGAGCTCGTCGAGACGATCGATTTGAGTACTTATGGCTCTCGTAGCGATTAACGATGCAAAAGTTATGACACTTTTAAGAAACTGCCAGCGGACCAAATGTACCCAGCGGACCAAAATGGTACGGAGGACCAAATTTGTACTCAGCGGACCAGATTTGGTACGGCGGACCAAATGGTACGGGGGCGGACCAAATGGTACGGGGGCGGACCAAATGGTACGCTGAAACTGCCGCGGACCAAATTTGAAGATTTCCTGGCGGACCAACGGCGGACCAACTGTTCTTCGAGCGTACCAACGCTGAAATCGACGGATTTTCGTGAATTTTGACAATTTGGACTTGAATTTGCTTCAGAGAGGTGCGAAAACTCACTAGGAACACTCAGAAATCATTTGTTACCTCGGAAACACTCGGAATTGAAGAAATTTGATGAAAAACCAAAGAAACCCACTTTCTCTCACTAGAAAAATCCAATTTTGATCAATTCAAACCAGCAGAGCAACCTGGATTTGCTCTGATACCACTTGTAAAACACAGTAACGATCTTACTACTGGATGAACCGATCGATCTAGTGCACGAGAATGTAAATAAGCTTTGTTTTATTGATTTCACAAAGAGAACAATTACAAAGCTTTGGTTTATCTCTCTAGAACACACTTAGAAACACACACTTAGTGGAGATGATATGACCAGAAGTTCTAACATGCTAAGCTAGTTAACCTATTTATAGGTGACATAAACTGAGCTGCGTACCACCTCTATACCATTTGGTCCGGGCGGACCATTTGGTACGCAGGACCAACAGGTTCGCTGCCCTCATAGTCACACACACATATGCTCTCACAAAGATACAATACACGAGACACAACGTAGCATAAGAATATGCTTCTACATTAGAGATGAAGATATTTCAAAGACAGCGTTCAGAACACGCTATGGCCATTATGAGTTCCTCGTAATGCCATTTGGTTTGACAAACGCACCGGCTGTGTTCATGGATCTGATGAACCGCGTATGCAAACCCTACCTGGATAAGTTCGTTATCGTGTTCATTGACGACATCCTTATCTACTCCCGTAGTAAGGAAGAACACGAACAACATCTGAGACTTATTCTGGAGTTGTTGAAGAAGGAAGAACTCTACGCGAAATTTTCCAAATGCGACTTTTGGATTCACGAAGTTCACTTTCTGGGCCATGTGATCAATGATCAAGGAATCCACGTGGATCCCACAAAAATTGAAGCAATCAAGGATTGGAGTACGCCAACAACTCCAACCGAGATTCGACAATTTTTAGGTCTTGCTGGCTATTACCGCCGATTTATCGACAACTTCTCGAAGATAGCCCAGCCACTCACCGCTCTGACCCAGAAAGATAAGAAATTCATATGGGATGACAAGACTGAAGCAGCATTTCAGTTACTGAAGCAGAAACTTTGTGATGCCCCGATTCTATCACTACCCGATGGAATCGAAGACTTCGTTGTTTACTGCGATGCCTCGCATCAAGGTTTAGGTTGCGTATTGATGCAACTAGAGAAAGTCATCGCATACGCATCACGGCAACTGAAAGTTCACGAGAAGAATTATACCACTCATGACTTGGAACTCGGAGTCGTTGTCTTTGCTCTCAAGATCTGGAGGCACTATCTTTGATTCTTTATGGTACCCAATGTACCATATTCACCGATCACAAGAGCCTCCAACATATTTTCAATCAGAAGGAATTGAATATGAGACAACGCCGATGGGTGGAACTGCTAAATGATTACGAATGCGAGATTCGTTATCATCCAGGCAAGGCTAACGTTGTAGCCGATGCCTTAAGCAGGAAAGAACATGCCAAACCTTGCCGCGTCCGAGCATTAGGCATGACCATCCACTCAAACCTTAATTCTCAAGTGCGCGACGCACAAATTGAAGCCCTCAAAACAGAAAACCTAACTGAAGAAGGTTTACGTGGAATGGAGAAGCGACTGGAGGAGAAACCTGATGGAGCCAAGGTCTTCATGGATAGGCTATGGGTACCTGTATATGGAGGACTAAGACAATTGATTTTCGATGAAGCTCACAAGTCAAGATATTCCATTCATCCCGGATCAGACAAGATGTACCACGGTCTGAAGAAGCAATTTTGGTGGCCTAACATGAAAGCCGAGATAGCCACCTATGTCGGCAAGTGCTTAACATGTTCAAAGGTCAAAGCCGAATACCAGAAGCCCTCTGGATTGTTGACTCAACCAGTAATCCCCGAATGGAAATGGGAAGAGATTTCCATGGACTTTATCACAAAATTGCCTAAGTCTAGATCTGGCTATGATGCTATCTGGGTGATAGTCGATCGATTGACAAAGTCAGCACACTTCTTACCGGTCAATGAGAAGGATAAGATGGACAAACGAGCCAAGCTTTACATAAAGGAAGTCGTCTCGCGCCACGGTGTGCCCAAATCCATCATATCCGACCGAGACAGTCGATTCACCGCACACTTTTGGAGATCTCTACAGAAAGCTTTGGGTACTCGACTCGATATGAGTACTGTCTACCATCCACAGACAGATGGCCAAAGCGAGAGAACAATCCAAACTCTAGAGGATATGCTGAGAGCATGTGTGATAGATTTCGGACCCAAGTGGGACGAGCACCTCCCTCTTGCCGAATTCTCGTATAACAACAGTTATCACACCAGCATCCAAGCCGCCCCTTTCGAAGCACTTTATGGGAGAAAATGCAGATCTCCACTCTGCTGGAATGAGATTGGCGACAGTCAGTTGACTGGACCCGAACTAATCTTTGAAACGACCGTATTGATCTTCCGAATCCGAGATCGTCTGAAAGCTGCCAGGGATAGACAAAAGAGCTACGCCGACAACCGACGCAAACCCTTGTCCTTCAAAAAGGGTGATCGCGTCATGCTAAAGGTGTCACCTTGGAAAGGTGTCATCCGGTTCGGCAAACGAGGAAAGCTCAACCCTCGTTACATTGGTCCCTTTGAAATCACCGAAACCATCGGACCAGTAGCTTACCGTTTAAATCTGCCCGCCGAGCTAAGCAACGTTCACAATGTCTTTCACGTCTGTAATCTTAAGAAATGCTTATTCGATGAAACACTCATCGTTCCTCTTGATGAGATTCAAGTGGACGAAACCTTACACTTCATTGAGGAACCCGTGGAGATACTTGACAGAGAAATTAAAAAGCTGAAGCATAGCCGCATTCCCATAGTTAAAGTACGATGGAACTCTAGGCGAGGACCAGAGTACACGTGGGAACGCGAGTATCAAATGCGCCGAAAGTATCCACGCCTGTTTGAGAATGTCGCATCCGCCAGTAACCAAAGCTGAATTTCGGGACGAAATTCTTTTAACTGGGGGAGAATGTGACAACCGGTCCAAAAATCAGGTCAAACCTCTCTCCGTTGACTTTCGTTGACTTTTAATTACATGATAATTATGTGAATTACTGCTTTAATACATGATTAACTGTGATAGTTAAATGATTAACCGACTTCAATTCCACTTCTAACTAAAATATATACGTACGTAAAATAATGCGTCCTTCGTATATTAACGGTGGAATTCCAATAATAAGAAAAGTAAATATAAAATGGAACTTTTTATATTTTATCAAACTGATTCAAACTAATAAGTCATTTCATGAACTTAAAACGAATACGAAGTGTTACGTTGTCAAGACTTAGCCAATTTCCAAACCGTTTAGCCAATTGGGCCCGGTAAGCCCAATAAGCCCAAAAATGTCCGGATCGACCCGAAAACTTAACCGAAGGTTCACCTCGACGTAACGAGCGAATTCGTCAACCCGGAAACCCGAACCACGGCCCGTATCACCTTGGGCCGAAACCGGCCCAATCCCCTCTTCTTTCTTTCTCCGCGGCCCACACCAACCCAAACCGGCCCAAACCCCCTCGGATTTCGTTTGGGCTTCGGCCCGTCCCATTTATACAAACCGAATGGGCCTCGGCCCATTCCCACCTCAATTACATTTGGGCTTTGGCCCAAATCACAAACAAATTTAATTATTTGTTAAGCCCACTAGTTTTATAAAACTTAATAAAATCTTTAACCACTAATATTTTTATAAAACTTGGACTTGCAATGTTTATAAAAATAAAAATCACCATTCACTTGGAATAAATCTACTTGGATGTTATTATAAAAAGTTATATTTTTTTATAAACTCCTAGTCCCTTATATTTTATAAAAGTTCCAAGACTTTTATAAAACTTATAAAATCTAATTAAGGAAAGCTAGAGATGATAAGGGCTTGACAACACACTATTATACATTGGGTAATTACCTTAATCTAGCCTATAAAAGGGAGGCTAAGCCCCTTGTCTCCCTTGCACCAACACAACCATCTCTCTCTCTTGTCCCCTCCACAAGAACCGGCCACCACCACCACCTCCGGCTGCCGCCGCCGCCGAGCCACCTGCTCCGCCGACCAGCCACCTGCCGGAGCCGCCACAACCCCGCCAACCACCACCGAAAGCCGTCACCCTCCTTCCTTTTTCTCGGTTTTAAGCTCACATCCATTGTGAGTCTCCTACCACCTTTTCCTCTATATTTCTCTATCATGTTATCACCCATGATCAACCTCTCAAGTCTTGACAACCTAAACACATTAACACTCATGAAATCTAGATCAAAATGTTCATATAAATCTATCTTGGAATGCTTGCTTGCAACAACTAACACAACTCTCTCTTAACCTCCATTTCTTTCAAAGATCCAAGATGGTGAAACACTTAGTGAAACCTTATGGCTAGTAGCTCAAGTGCACCTAGATCTAAGGAAATCCAAGGATTTCTTAGTTAGTTGTTTGCAAACCCAAGCCCCTTCATAAATTAATAAAATGTAAATCTAACACTTGCATATTGAGTTAATCATCAAAATCTCTCTTCTTAAACCCCCATTCTCCTTTATGGTCTTCAAACATTCTCATGGTGTTCTAGGAACTTAAAATAGCCAAGAGAATGGGGTGAAACACTTGAAGAAATCTATTGAAAGTATTCAAGTGCACCTAAGATCATCATGATTACTCATATGCAATTTACTTAACCTTGAATTAAAAAGACTAACTAATATTACTTGTTAATATTTAATTCTTGGTCCTAACACATGTATAAGTGTTAGTTGATTGTTTATTTATAATGTCCTAACACCAATGTGTTAGTTGATTGTTTATTTACATTTATAAAGTCCTAACACCAATGTGTTAGTTGATTGTTATTTATGTTTATATGTGTTACATGTTAAAACAATATTAAAACAAGATGAAATGATTAAAAGTTACATATGTAATCTATGACTAAAACAAAAGAATATTTCTTGATTTGGAAAAACTAACACATTAAATGTGTTATAAACATGTTAAAAACAAAAAGAACATATTTCTTAAAATAGTCATGTAACATATTTAATATGTTACAAATGATTAAATGATTGGACAAAAGGAATATATTAAATTCTTGCTAGATTTAGTAAGAATAATATTTATGTCAAATGATTAACTTGACATAAATACTTGGATTTATTACAAGTTTTAACCTTTCTAAAACTTGCTAAAAATAGACATTTTATAAAAGAAATTTTATAAAAATTTATCAAGACAAATAAAGACTTAAAAGTTTTCATGGATTTATTTCATTACTTTGAGGAATCAAAGTAATTAAAATAAATAATACGATGCGTAGTAATAAAACCGGGACCGCACGGCGATATACGCGAAAACGTAAAACTTGTCTTATTTTTATTAAAACGACGTAATGTTTTAATAAATCAAACGTTATATAAATCCAAGCGTCGTTAAGATATTTTGAGAAACATATATTTCATGAAAATGAAATATTAAACGCTTTTGAAATATAAATGATTAAATGTTAAAAACTTCGAATAATTTCTTTAAAGATTTATGTTTTAAAGACAAACGTTTAATAATTATTTTTGACAAATAATTATTTTCTAATGATATACGTTTTATCCACCAAAGTATTGTTAATCATAATTATTTAATATAATTATAACTTGCAGATTAACAAATCAAATATGTAATTATTTACTTAAAATAATTATGCGAACTTGTGAAAATAATAATAAAACATTATTATTCCTTTAAACTCAATGTTCAAAACTTGGTTGAATTGTTGAAAATGATTATTCTTAGATTATATTTATTTAACATAAATATAAATCATCACCGATTGTGTTTGTTCAATAAATACAAGTTAACGGGTTTTCAAACGTATTTAAACGGATTAAATCGTCAAGACTTGACCGGTATCACTTGGGTGACTTATGTTACTCAAATGATCATAGACCTTATACATATGTTTATTAAATGATTTAGGACGTTACGTGCTACCGTCCTTCACTGCTTACTTACCGCTTATCTGCCGAATCTGTGAGTTTCACGGCCCCTTTTTCCTTTTAACTGTTTTATACTTGGGGGAGAAATCATGAAAACTGATTAAATGCTTTTTACTTAATATTATGGTTTACTTGTTAGCCATATGACTACTTGTTCTCTTACTGATTGCCCAACTTGGTACATTATCGTTATAAACGTTTGTACAACCGAAATCCCATCATTAATTGATTTCAATTAGTTCTGTACGAAACGATAGCTAGTGAATAGATCTATTTGGGTTGACAACCCTACCCTAACTGGTAGCTCCAGTTCTGACTCCGGATTGTCTGGGGGTACACGTCAGTTATTCTGCATTGTTTAACATCTCTGGGCAAGAGATGCCGGGTGGGTAAACCGTTAGTATTTGATATCAAAGTTCAGGTGAGTTCATACAACCACAACAATAAACCCTGATAATATTTAAGTATACCGAAACTGTTTTACAATTGTTTTACAACTGTTTAACCATCGAGTCCTAAACCTGTGAACCTCACCAACTTTATGTTGACCCGTTTTATATTCATGATTTCTTAGGTAATTGACAAGACTTTCTGAAGACATGCAAATGGGGCTTACAAATGCTATCGGACCTGTCCTTGGAGTCATAGTCCCGACTATCCAACTTAACCGTTTTATGCTTTTAATAATCGTTTAAGACTTATGTTTTTAAATTATAAGACATTAATGTTTCCACTATCTTTTCCGCTGCAATGAAATGAGTTAATGTTTTATGAAGTTTTTAAATTATTAGAAGTGTTCTATGTATCCTCGACTATGATTCCATTCTGGCTCACACCCGATTCCGTTGACCGGGGTGTGACACGTTTTAACACTTGCACATGCTACAAAGCATGCTTTAATGAGTATTGCATAAGCAGTTGCTACGAGAAGTGATAGTCCGATATCATTTTGAAAATGATTACCGGCCTCGGGAGACTTTGATGGTTAAGGGAATTTTTCAAAAAATTATTGTGAAGTTTTTGCAGGAAATGAATATTTCTAAAACATATTTAGTCCATCATTATTGTACAAATACTAATGGACTAGGGAGACTTGATGATGATAGGGCAAATTCAGAAGCATTTGGTGTCGGAAGTGCATTAGGCGTATTAGCTAACGAAAGCTGAAAGGGGTCACTAGCAAGTAATGATGGACAAAGCTTACATGGGAGCACTGCAGATTCAGTTCCAGGGTAGCGAGGCGCAAGTGTTTTAATGAACATATGCGATCTAAAGAGGGATTCCTAAAATCACACACTTAAATGTGTATTCGTACTTTGTTTTCTGTAACTTCATTCCAAACACTGTATCCCCAAATTGAATCAATGAAATAAACATTTGATCCTACTTGTTCATTATACCTATTCTCTATTGATGTTCTAATCATCCGAAGCATCAAATCTCACATTTCTACGGTGGGATTTAGTGTTTCATCAATGCTAGTACAAGTTTCTCTAACACAGTGTAATTGATCTTTGCTCCACTAAGTACGCGGCTAATGTAGTATACGGACTTTGTTCCAAACCACAAGTCATGGCAATGAAACTCAAACCCGATGGGAACATCCGAAACTTGATACACATGGGACGGGCATGGGGTCGGGTAATCGAGTATGAGATTATTTTTGATTTCTTTCACGCGTATGAAATTTAAAGATATACCTGTTTATCCTGCCCAATTACCCGATAACATATACCCGTTATATTTTTCTTTGTTTTACTTATTTATTGTAAGTATACATCATATGATTTTATTTATTTATTTTTATCTATAATAGTAAGTTATTGTAATTTTGATAAAGGTAAATTAATAGTTAGCCGATAAACATTCAACTGGTATACCCAAACCCCGCAGGTATGCATCATCACTGACGGGTTTTGGGCCGGTAATGAAACAAAGTTTTACAACCGGATATGAGATTAGAATTACTTAAACCCGTCCTAAACCCGGACCATTACCATCCCTAAAAATCACAAGGGTCATCCGTGTAATTCATTCCATAGTATATTATGGCCTTAGCTCTTAATTCATTATTTCTCAAACGAGTGTATAAAATTAAACCGTATAAGTTGGTAATCTTAAAACATTGTACTCGTGTGGAGTTAAATGGCATCCTCATGTACGATTGTTGGCCACAACACATTCACAAAAGTATCGATTTTTATCATTTCATCGTCAGACTAGAGAAAAATTAACGCGTTTATAGACTATATAACTGAGTTGATGCAGAAAAAAGTTCAAAACCGATCAGGACATTGATCTGAATCTAAGAATCTTTACTACGATTTATAACAATAATGTACTCGTACTAAAACAAACAAATATCAAGCGATTTCAATGTCATCACAGCATAACCTAATGGAAAATGAAGTTTAAAACGTACCATGTAACCACTCACAGCGTTAGGGTGTCATCGAGGTCAAACTCAAGTCAACAGCTTTCGAGATCCATCCATAAGTGGTTATCGGGCCGAATTAATCAAGTCATTTGAGCTTCGATTTTTTGGAGCTTTTAAGAGGCTTTGCTAGAGGACGGGGAGGAGGTTTTTTAGCTGCTTTCTGGAAATTGTACTTGACGGAAGAGAAGGCACAAAGCACGGCAACGAGCATGGTTGGGTACACGTAAACTGATCTTGTCGGATCAGTGTTTACTGGTTTTCCAAGAAGCCCTTCCTTGACGAGTCCCCATATAATTAGAAGTGTCCCGAACATGCTCATTCTTTGCGGCTTTAGTAACCCGATAAAGGCTCCTGCAACCGAGAAGTAGCTCCCTGCAAGAACCTGGAAACAAACAAACAAATTAACTAATTAGTTTTATTCTCTGCTCAAGAACAGTTTCTTATGACAAACGCAGAGATCGAACGAGAAATAATAATCAGTCAACACCATGAGAACCATATCTAAGCGAATGAGGAAAGAATTCGCCATGAAACTTTTGAGGGAGTTTCCACTCATTTACTTATGAACGGGTTGATTGGGGTTGTGTTTTCTCTCCAACAAGTCAAATCAAAACTATTAGCATAAAAGGAAACAGGTTAAAGTCGCCCAAAGTGTATTTTGATGCATAATACCTAACGATAAGTCATTTATTCAAAATACAAGATTGTTAATATAGTTCTTGTTATCACATCTGACGCATTAATTATTTATAAAAATAAAAAGAACTGGACAAAAAGTGCTTTGGGTCAACCCGGTCTGAGCAGGTGCGGCCCCCTCCAAAAAGTTAATCGGTACCTATTTTGCCACCTCTATGAAAATATGGTCAAAGCTCTAACAAAGCTAACTACACCAATCAAAAGCCAAACGAACATGGGAGATCGGCCCTTGCATTGTTAAGTGAAAGAAAATTTGGTCACCGACTATAGGTCTTTATTTTGCCGTTGTACCTCGTTTTGACTGATATGTACTCCCAAGAAGCCTATGTGTGGCCATAAAAGTAAGTTGACTAGTTTTTGTCATTGTGGAAATGCAGTTTTAGCATCCGTCAGGGGGGGGGGGGGGGGGTTAATTGTTGGTCCCAACCGGAGGTGATCGGAAATGACTAATGAGATACAATGGTCCAATAAAGCAGAACGTTATGTCTTTACTGGTGGCAATTTTGACATAGAAACGGTTTGATTTGGGTATTTTATGTTTTACAGGTTGAAACAACTAGACTCTAAAAACCTATTAGAAAATGAAATGTGACCCAATGTATTTACATGTGTATAACCTCTTAAATCTTTGTCTTCATTATGTAAGATTAATATAATAGTTCCGTAATAATTTAAATAATTAAGTATCTATAAAATTTGAAGGGTCCACTTTGACCTTTATTGAAAAATTAATAGTTTATCAAGTAGTTTGATATGCCAAATTTCAAAAGGAACCTAAACTAAGAAGTGACAGCTGCAAAACAAACCTCCAAACGTTGTAAATCAGGCATTGCAGTAGCTCCTTTTATATCAGTCAGGTTATACTTGTTTAGGACATCATTCCAGCTTGGAACACTCATTTTGTAGATTAGATCATTAAAAACAGCCCCCGGGTAAAGAAGCGCCTTAATTGCAGCTACAGGAAAAATATCATTTGCGACCAACTGGCTGGATGTAACATGGATAGGCGTTGTACACATACCTGATCTACATGGTATCCTGAATTGATGAACAAAAGGAAAATCATTACAATGAAATAAGAAAAAAAATGTACATGCAAGGTTGTGGCATGTAATTTAAGAATTAGGGAATGAAATGGGAAATCCAAAATGAATGACGCAATTAGGACGATGAACAGATAGCATGCATAATAAAGAAAATTGAAACATGTGGCAAAAACAAAGGTTGATATGAAGAGAGAGAAAATGTCTAAGACATGGTTTGAACAATGGATGGCTTACCAATACGAATTCTGCATGCCAATTATTCTGAATTAGAAAAGGTTACAAACATTTATCAAGACATGGTTCGAACAATGTTTGGAGGCGTGTAGAAATAATATCTACTAATGGTATATTAAAGAGATCACACCTTGCATTCAGAGTGGGTAACATGTACTCACAGAAAGCAAGAAGATAAACATCAAACTAGACACAAAAAGGCCTAATGGATATGTACAAAATGATATCCACAAAACCCCCCAAAATATGGAAATAACGTAATATATACATGCATGACTCTGTTCAGTACTAGACAATGTATAAACTAGCCAAACAGAAGTCAAGAAGTGGCAAGAGGTATTATATGTGAGGATCTAGAACAAAGACTACGTGCAAGAGGAAAAGCACATCATACCTTGGCTAGGAAAGAAAAAACACTACAAAGAGTAAGAAACTTCTGTATAGGGTAAGAGGTAAGAGTCAAGCTAGATTGAGGGGGCAAGAGAGAAACAAAAAAAAGATAAAATTGGCTGCTCATTTTTGTTTCTCTTTCTAATCAGTAAGAGAAGAGAGAGTGTGAGAAAGTGAAGATAAGAGAGGAGAGTGAGTGAAAAGGTTTGAGTGTTTTAGTGTATAATCCAAAAATAATATACAAGAGAGTAGAAACAATTAGTGTTTTGGTTACATAGAGCTTCTTTAGATGGACAATTGGACATAGAGACTAAAAATCTCACAAATAGATTATTAGTTGTGTGTAATTTTAGGTGAAGGACTTTTTATTATCGATAAAAATAGACAAGGTTTTATGGTTTAATAATGTTCCTATTGAAATTCGAAAATGCATAAGGAAGAAATTCAAAACACAACTCACCTAGTTGTTCAATAACATTTATAAAAGCACCATATTCATTATTCGATAAGAGGAATATGGAAACCCAAATCATCATGAACATGTGAGACATCCAAATGTAAAGACATGTAATAAGATTTGAAGTTGTACAATAAAATTGTGAGTGGAGACTATAAGGCATAGACAGACAATGGTCACTTGGTGTAAAAATAATCATTTTCTCGAGATGCCAACATTAGAAATTTCGAATAGGTATATATTATGCTAACGTGATGAGATGAACATGGGAAATTGTGCCAACGTAATGAGCGCTTAAAAGAATTAAGTCCAGCCTAGATTGGTGTGGTTAAGGATGCATATGATGAAGTGATAACTAGAATAAGTGCATGCGATGCTACGTATGCCAATTTCCTATTAGCGAAACACTACAACAAGGGTAAGCATTAAGCCTTTGTTTTTATTAGATACCAACCATCTTCAAAAGTGCATATAAACGAAATTCCACGGTATATAATCTTTCTTATAGTGACTAATCAAATAAAAATAGTTTTGAAACTAAAATTTAAAGCTAATGTTTTTAGCAACATTGTTAGCCAAAAAGGCTTCAATGAGTGTTAGTTAACTTAAGTAATATGCTATAGTGAGTATGTGGCACCCTAGATCTTAGAAAGATGGCCAAAAAAGCAACAAGGATACCTTTCAATATTTATAAAGTTCAAAATACTAAAAGATGGAAACTTTGAGCAGCATGGTGGTCATAGGATTAGACTAGAGTGGATTGAATACAATCAAACATGACAGTCTTGTGTGATTCTACGTGTCAAATCCTCACAATCACCTTATGTTTTGGTTTCCCTATTTGATTTGGTCTCACTCTCCTATCACAATATCATGTAATTATAATCCTTTTGGAAGCAGAAACCATGAATGTCAACTTAACGATGAGCATAACTACATCAATCATCCTTATCGATATTTTTAAAATAATGATAAAACAACTAAGCTTACTTATACTCTCTTTAAAGAGAACATACGATGTAAGGGAAACATTAGGTATCTTGTGACTAATCCTCGAAATAGTGTCATGATGAATCAAAATATCTTTGTCTAATGTTTTTCCTGACTGAACAAGAGCATATCAAATTGTGATTATTGCTCTTTAGATGTTTCCTAAAATTTAAAACAACCTATCACTCTCATTTACTCTCAAATGGTTGCCATCATTCCTATTCAAATCTATAAAATTCAACATTTCAATTTTAATGCATAACAAAATATATAGTAATTTATGGTGTATCTTAACATTCATAATTTTGCTACATGAATCTTATATAACACTACTTCGAATATGAAGGATGCATTTTGTAGCCATGTGCTCTTTCATGGCATTCTATTATGAACTTTTGACATCTACCTTCTTTGCTACCATTCAATAGTATTAAACTAGCTTTATAGCCACTAAGCATGCCATTGTTGATGATTTATCTATATACCTTCTATAAACTAATTAGGGAACAACTTCACAGCATCATGCAAATCATCATGAAGTCCTAGCTATTTGAAAATTTGGAATGTTGTTACAAAACTATCCTTCCCCGGTCGGTCAATGAACCAGTGAGTTTTACTTTTGGGTTTCCGGATTCAAATATACCAATTTTTTTCCCATCTTCCTTTCCTAACTTACAGAGCAGGCCTCACTACTTGAGTACTTGTACCCTTCCTCTAGTACCTGCCTGCTTTAAGGCAATTCTTTAATAAAAGGTCAACCGTCAAAAGTATAGTAGATTCATGCTAGAGAAGTTTATCCAGTTGGCTTCATGAGCCACAACTGTAGATAATTGTTTACTTAAACATACTTTGGGAGGACTAACACTTTTGTTTCATAGCCTCCTTTCGACTATAGAAGGTTCATAACAATAATATGTTACTCCCTCCATTGTAAAATATGTGCTTCTGGAATTTTGAGGTCTAGTTTTTCATGTTCAAATTGGTGTGAATAGCATACTCTCAAAGAAAAACTTCACAGCCACAATTAAGTAGATAATTCTGGTCTTATGAACTCAATTATCAAAGAGAACAATTGTCTACTAGGGTTGAATACAAATAGGGCAATATTTCACATCAAATGAGCAAAAGTTGAGCTATAATATACAAGACTGGTTGCATCAATAACTCCAACTATTAGAGATCACTCTGGAGCGAACAATTATAATCAAGCAAAACAATTTTTCACATCAATCAAGTGAAACATGACAGAGATTCATCAGTGCAAAAAGATCTATTAGCCGCTATACAAATTGAGTAAAAGTACATGAAGCGATAAAAATTTCATGCTAATCATAAACTACACAAACATTGGAATTATGAATCAGATAACAATTACCTAAAAAACGGAATTTGGAGGATGATAAGAAGGAAGAACAAGCGAGATGCATGTATCGGAAGATCCGACAGCTTCACCATTGTGTGAGAGAGAGAGAGAAAGAAGATCGCAAGTGGAGATCGACTTCTAGAAGACCAAATGAGGCGTTGAATGATAGTGCGGTTTAGCAATGGAATTGTGTGTCTGGATTTAGTCCCTCAAGTTTATATATAATTACTCATTTCTGCCCCTCGACCTTTAAAAGTTCATCCAACTATATTTATTGTGTTAGTTTTTACAAATTACTGTTGTAAGACATCATATCAACCCGCTTTGATTCACAAATTAGACCAGATGAATCTTTCATATATCAGTTGACGGTTAATCATTGACGATTACAATGTTTAACACTTATGTCATCAAAAAATTAACTACCGATCTGTTTTACTACTAATTTCCAACTTTGCTACCAAAGCAAGTACAAAGTTGCTTCCAATGTATAAAGTGTTATGAAAAACAAACTTACTATCAAAGTATAGTTTTACTATTGATGACTAAAGTTGATTGTCACAACCAACCTAATACCGAATAACAAACTTACTGTCAAAACTTATGTTATTATTGTCCAAGCCTTTTCAAGTAACTTTACAATCTTTAAGTGATTCTGTGCAACTTTCAATACATTAGAAATGTCAAATTTTGAAAAGAAAAAAAACTCATGTTAAAAACCTAGCTATTAAGGGTTGTGCTCTCGACCTCGCACCCCACTAAACTTTTGAGGCTACATGGTTATAGAAACCAGAACATTTCTTGCTTGAGCTTGTACCCCGCATCTCTAACTCTAGTAATTTTATATTCTATATATGCTTACTTACTCAACTATCACGTTAATGAATCAAAGTTACAAATTTTGTTTAATTCAATATCGAATTTTGTAGAAAGTTTAGGGGACTATTAGGTAGTTTTTGAATAGTTATAGATTAGATGTCATCTCCTCACATTCACCGTCTCCCCCAAACAAACACAATTTTCATGGCGTCCCTTCACTTCTGTACGCCATTTCAACTTCCTTCAACTTCCTATACCGTCAACCACCGTATGTTCCACGCGCCGGTCATCTCTATAAACCTACGCCCATCGTCTTCTCGTTGCACCGTCGTCACCTGTGCTCGCCGTCGTAGCAGCAGCAAGAGCAGCTCTTCAGTCCCTTCCTCCAAGAAAAAGAAGGTACTCCTAATCCTGATGTTCGCAAAGTCTCAATTTCGACATTACTTGTAGTTGACACCTCGAATTAAGTTTAACTCAAGTTCTCTGATGAAAATTGAACATACCTGAAACGAAAAAGTGATGATTAGCAGCTCTAGGTTAAGATGATTCAATTTGCAAGGGGATTCGAACTATAAGATGTTAAATCAAATTTTTATGTGATAAAATTTTTATGTGAAACGAAAAAGTGATGATTAGCAGCTCTATTGTTTTGATCGTATTTGGTAGTTTTAGAAGCCTTGGTATTTAATACGTAGGATCTATTGTTAATTGTTTTGATCGTACTAAAATTTGGAGTTAGGGAATTAGCTTTTCATGCTGCTTAGATTTTGTTGAGAGCTCGATCAAAATTTGACTGGTCATCTACATCACGTGCCTCTTGAAAATAAGATAGTTTTTATCTGATTTATTATGTTTGTTCAATTATGTCATTCAGGTTTTTCACAACCCTATCTATTTGTTTATAGTAATGAAACATTTCTCTCAATTGCCTTGTGTTTCTGCAGCAAGGTTTGCAGCGAAATACCGCCGATAAGGATGAAGATATTGAAGAGGATGCATTTGAAGCACTTTTTAAACAGCTAGAGGAAGATCTTAAAAATGGATGGCTTATCATTTGATGATGATGACGATGAGATAACCGAGGAAGATCTTATAAAACTTGAACGTGAGTTGGAGGAAGCACTTGCTGGTGATGAGCTATTGGGATTGCTTGATGATACTGAGGATGAGAAAAATGAGGTGGGAGTTAGAGGCGAGACGGTGATGAATAAAAAAGGTACAACAGTGAGTGAAGTAATTGAGAAAGAAATTGAAATCGGTAACCTAGAACAAGAGCAAGAGAAGAACAAAGACAAAGTTGAAAGCGAATATGAAGGTGAAAATGGAGATGAAGATGAAGACATTGACGAAGGCGGAGACGAAGATGAAGATGGACCGCTGGAACTTAAAAGGTGGCAGCTTCGGAGATTGGCTTACTCAGTTAAAGATGGACGCCGCAAGACTAGTGTAAGCATATTCATATTGAAGTTTTGTTTTCTTCATAATACTTCTCAATAGTTCATCCTTTTACTGAATTTAAATCATCTAGCAGGCCTTTCTTTATATATATTGTGGGATTATATTATGTTCGTTAGTTACATACAAGTATGCCTTTCTTGCTATATCATTGGAGAGATTAACTTCACAGTTTCTTTCTGTGTATCTTGAGGTTATCCTGATTTAAAGTAAGACTCCAACGCTTGAAAGCAGAGGAGTGAAGGATAGATAAGATCATTTACATTTATGTGATACTAATTAGAACCTATAAATCATGAAGCCCCAAACATGAATTGAAGTGCAAAAGTTTCTTATCTGGTTTTATTTTTGGAGTGACGGTTTCATTACTGAAGCTGAACACATTTATAATGCTTCATATTTAATTTCAAGGGAACAACTAACTCCTATTGTTGCTAACTCTGAATTATGTTAGGCTTTCATTTAGAATTGTAGTTGATTTTTTGTATAACCTTAATTTTTCCTTACTCTGCTCGTCTGTCAAGTACTTTATGGAATGATGTATACTAGGAAAATTTCATTTACATTTTACAATGTTTATTACGAACGAGTAATTTATAATTCTCCAGAAATCACATTATAATGTAGATGCTCTTTTCTTTTCTTTCTGCTTGTGCTTGGAGGTTTTGTAATTTTTACAATACAATGTATAGAACACATTCACACATCTGAGGTTATTTTTATTTCTGGGAGGGTCCAATGAAAGAACGACATGTATGCTAGGAACACAATAGCTTCACGGTAAATGAATAGGCTCCAATCAACATAACCAAATGTAGAAACAATTGTTGTTCTTTAGGAAGATAGTTCAGTTGGAAGAAGAACAATCATTTATTATGGAATGTCAAAAAATCTTATACAATAGTGGAATGTTTGGAAATTACTCTTTTAGCAGAGCTGGGTTTATCTTTGAAAGGGAGTGTAGAAGTGTAATATTGTTTTTCTATGGAAAACAACTTTTCATAAGTTCTTTTTTTTTTTTTAATAGATCACTTTATTTACTGAGTAGTTATCATAACTTTGGTGACACAATTTTTAGTCTTGGCATGTGGTATTAATGGTTGCAATTCTTGTTAATGCAGATCAAGAATCTTGCTGCAGACTTATGCCTTGATAGAGCTATCGTTCTTGAATTACTTCGTGATCCTCCTCCAGATCTTCTTATGCTGAGTGCCTCATTACCTGATAAAGCCGAATCAAGAATCTTGGAGCCTGTAATCCAACCTGAGGATGCTATTCTGTTGGCAAGTGAAAGAGACGCAATTAATGCAATCAGTGCTAAGGTCACCAAAAAAGTTCCAGTTCATCAAATGCAAAATAACTGGTCTGCTCAAAAGAGATTGAAGAAAGTGCATATTGAGACACTTGAGAGAGTTTATAGACGATCAAAGCGTCCAACTGTGAGTGAAATTTCCTAATCATTATATTTTCATTGCAGTTATTTTTATACATAAATGAAATGATACATAGTGGATGATAGTTTTTTCCCATTTGTAATATGATGTCTCCTTGGGAGTGATGGTTACTAGTTACCAGAGCTGGCAACTTTGTTCCTTTACTTATAAATGAATATGTTCAGGTTATCATTACCTCCAACGGGTCAAATAGGTGATATAAACAAAGCTAACCTGTAAGGAATTAGGCGGGGTGTATATTTCTTTTTCTAGTCATATTTAGCACATCAATCATTTGTGAAAAAATTTCAAATATCTGGATGAAAAGCTTTTCACGTCAAACCAACCTAACTACAAAATAGTAGATGTTTTAGCCTGTTATGATGTTATCCCCACACATGCACACACACACCCCCCTTCCTGCCTGGTCAGCCTATTAATGTCACTTATAGTTGTTGTCAAAGTAGTGCTTTGCCTTGTGGAAACATATTAAATTACGTACTTTGAGGCGGAAAAAACGGAAAGTCTTTTTTTTTCTGCGCCAAAATTATAGGAACTGCTCCCAATATTAATCGACCTAATTATGTCACACATCGATCATTCAATCTCATCTCTTTCTCTCAAACATATCGCTGATTTGCTTCTGCTCCTCAATCTCTTTCTTTCACAAATCGGTGATTTGCTGATTTGCTGATTTGCTGCTGCTGCCTCAATCTCTTTCTCTCACAAATATTGCCGATTTGCTGCGCTGTTAGTTTTAGGCTTCTATGGTTATCGATTATTTGCTTTCTGTTATCATTAGAATTTTATATGAGAGTTTTATTAGAGTTTTATGAGAGTTAGACACATGTAATCCTTGCTGTCAGTGTTAGGGTTCTGTTGGTTATCACTTATTTTCTTAGTGTTATCATTAGACTTTTTTATAAGAGTTTTTATGAGAGTTAGACACATGCAATCCTTGCTGTCAGCTTTAGACTTCTCTCGGTTTTCAAATACATGTTTTTACTTGGATGTTTAGTATTTAAATTAGATTTTGATGAAGATGCCTTTTGATTAATTTTGATAAACTGTTTAGTATTTCAATTTATTAAGATATATAAATTACATACATATAATATATATATATATATATATATATATAATTTATATATAATTTACTTCTGCCTCGGACTTACGCCTCGGTTCGCCTCGAGGCATACGCCTCTCGAGTCGAAGAGAAAACGCCTCGAGGCACGATTCCGTTCTTTAAAACCTTGATCCAAATTTGCCGTTAAAAAAAAGATATCAAATCAAGCATTCCAACCATCATATGCTAATCCTAATATATAGAGCCACCTAATCAAGGTATACTATCATTGCCTATTGTACCAACTCTATAAGAATGCATTGTGTTCAGGCCTAAGCAAAATATTTAAGAAAAAAACTTCTATGCTTGCACATCCCTATCTAGACGAAGAGTCGATTACAATCACTAGACCATGATGTCATCCAAAATTTTCGTTTCAGTCTGAATACTTTGGATTGGATAATTGCTCAATTTTTTGTGTATTATGTAGAGAATCTCTTGATTACATTACTTGTGGCCTCAAAAGGTTCACATGTTTTTGGATCTCTTTGCACACTCACTATGCAATGAGCGACCAACTGTGGTTTTAACTAAAGAAACAAATTTATGTTCATTATGCTTTTGTTACAACATCAACTTGGATAAAATAAAGTTATATTGTCGTATAATTTCCGGTTTTGTTGGAAATGGATGCAGAATGCCATGATTAGCAATATTGTGCATCTGACAAAGGTACCTCGCAAGAAAGTTCTGAAATGGTTTGAAGATAAGCGTGTTGAAGATGGTGTTCCTAAGCAACGCCTACCATATCAACGGTTTGCTTCTGAAACTATCCATACATCATAGATCCAACATGTGCTCTTAAAATAGGTCATAACATCTACTAAGAGCCAAGAACGTGAAAGTTGAATCATAAATTTGTGTCACCTCTAGGGGGAAGGGACCATCAGTAGTGGAAAAGAAATGAAAACTTACCATTTCCATAAGCTCTTGTGTATGCAGCTTAATGTTGGTAGCTTAGTTGCTTAGTATTTGTTTATTGCATTTTTGTTCCTGAATTTACTGAATTGGTAGCTTACCAGTACTATAATAGTTTAAATGTCAATGATTTTTTATTAAATTGTATCTTGTGTGGCTAACTTTTGAATATACTGAAAAGGGTTTTGATTTATTATTCCAATTTTTTTTTGGATAATAGCAGTCGATAGAAATAAGTATCGGTCGAAGTCAAACCACCATGTTTTTGTCCGATGGGTCAAAGTTGGTCATCTTTTTGGTACATGTTAAAATGGGTCGGGTTGGTTAGATTCAAGAGGCTTGTGCTACATGCATTTCTAGACCTGGTATTGATGGTTGTGTTGACATGATACAAACAAATAGTATCTGCCAACCGCTTCCCATTTTCTTTACACTTGACATACATGTACACATTTGCAAAACAACCTGCAGGAACACAGAATCAGAAAACGAGTCAGATATTAGCCATGGCGATGCTACCGAAACTAAAGTCATATAGCAGCCTGAGGTTGGTCGGGATGATGACTGAAGAAGTAAACCGCTTGATGCAAAAAGAAGGTAATAGTGAATATCACAGTTTTGTTGGCCGTGCAGCGAGAGAAGGTCTGGTAAACAAAATTGAGCCTGGTGTTTACGCTCGGAGCTTATCAATGCCTTGTTTTATAGCGCACATCTTTTTGGAGATTATCAGGAAAAATTTCAAACACTAATAAATGAGTTTGGAAACGTAATGGGTCAAAATATGTTTAATCTGTGGTCTTGTGCAAAACTTTGTTTTGTTAGTTATTTTATTTTTTGATAAAATCATTATGTGTTATTGTGTTTGTGACTGTTGATGATGGTTGGATAGGAGGGCAAAAGTATGATACTTATTGTCCTAAAGGTTATTACGGATGTGAATGATCATTCATTCATGAACTATTTAAGATTGACTCGTTAAAGTATAAAATGAGTTTGAGTTTAGATAAGTTGAAGTAGTGGAATTTAAGTGTGCCTGAGCTTTACTAGGCTCACATGTATAAGCCACTATATCAACTATCTATTTTTATTTATTTATTTTTATTGAATGGTTAAATTTTGGGTCAAGAACCCATCTAGAGGCGTCTTGTATCATCATGTCTTTTCGTGTATCAGGACTCAAAACACTTCACTAATACTCTTAGAGGAAATCTCAAACAATCGGGTAAAATCTTTCCCAATACGAATATCGGGCCTCGAACATGTGACATACTATTATTGGTAGTCTTTGGGGGTACCATTGGGGCAAACCCACAATGGTAGGTCCTTTATTAATATGATGGCAAAGCTAGATGCCGAACACCCAACATAGTAGACCAAAAAGAAGATATAATGCTACATAAATTGATGAACAGTAAATTACACCAATTGTTTCATGCTACCTGTTTTCTTGAGCGATTACGCATCCATGAAAAACCTACAATGTTGACATCCTCGATGAGCTTAGAAAGGTTGGGTTGCACTCGTTTGAGGACCTTCTCATTCCTTGCATGCCATAAACCCTATATGCTGCAAGAACGACAACATGAGTCACCTTCTTCCTTTTGAAAGGCCCCTAGACGAACTGATGAATCTGTAGAAGATTACTAGCACTAAATTCAAAGAAGAAAGTTAAGCCACACCATCTTGAAATAAAGTCCCATAATGAATAGGCAAGTGAACAAGGAGTGAAAATGAGGTCAACAATTTCCACATATTCAGCATGATGACGTGTGTTCGGGTCGGATGACGTCACAAGGAGATAGACACACACATCCAATCCGAAACATTACACAAGTCACGAGTGTCGGCCTCGCAACCTGCCGGCCGACAGACAACACAGGAAGAGAGTCGACCCTCATCAGGGTCGACACACAATGTATGTCAAGGGTCGACTCCGAAGGAGTCGACCAACCATCCGCTCAGCGTCGGCTAGACGGCACATACGACAGCCGACACTCGAGCACGACAAGTCCGAGACGGACACCACAGACCAACGATCCTACAACAACAGGTCGGTGTGCCGACACCCGACCTGACCACACATTTAATGCGATTACCCAAAATGTATACTGTAGGAACTTGGTACAGTCCAAGACGCAGACCTGTAGCATACCTCCTTTGGGCAATTAGCATTAATGACGATACAAGACAAAGGTTGAGGGTTATAAATACACCCCAACCACCAGGTTAGATCTCATTCAATGCGCTTAGCTTCGACCTGATTACACTTAATCTATCGAAACGCATACTTATTCTCACGCCCGAGCTTGGTCGCAGGACACCCTGTCTTGCCCTCCAAGAGCAACGGTGTTTCTTTGTTTTGCAGATAACAGCCAAGCCGAGACCCTCCTGGCCGAATGCTTACTGTTCTCCCATCTTTGTAGTCGTTCTATCAGAGTAGTTCGTCCTAGACTTCGGTCTATCTAGCCACTCTCGGTAGCCCGATTCTACATTGGCGCCATCCGCACGGTCCTCAACACAATTTCCATGATGCCTGACCATCAAGAACGGAACTCCGAAGAAGACTTTGTCACCCCAGACGGAAGAAACACTGCCGGATCATCTGGCGTAACTGATACCCCAAACTCTGACGTTCACACCAGAACTGGTGAGTCGAAACTTCCTACAGCTCCGATAGATGATGAACGAGCACGTAGCAGCCGAGAGAGCAAAGGGCATACGTGTACAATTATCCTTCGACGACGAAAACCCCATCATCAACGACGAAATGCCGCCACCACCAGGGGGTAACGTTAGTCAACCGAGGCCGACAGCTGTCGTGACCGACAACACAGCAGTGTCGACTCAGACATCGGGACCTACAGTGTCAGCACCAACCCCAGTCATCGGAGCAGGTCCCATACCGACACACAGCACCCCGGGTCCAATACAATTCCCATTCAACCAGCAACACTCGATGCCGTTCCCGGGCCACCAGTTTTACCCCTACCCACCGTTCATGAACCCATACGGAGCACCAGCTTATCAGATGCCCCCATATCCACCGTATGGCATGCCACTACACCCATTGGGTCCGGCACACATGACAAACCCAAGCACAGGCCCTCGGCCACAGCTAAACGCCAGAGTCGAAATTCCAGCGACAAGGGCAGACGAATCAAGAGATGCTAGTGCCGATGATTTCTCTTTACCCTACATCCCGGAGGAAGAAAGCAAATTCACCAAACGAATAGAGAGCTTCGAATGCCCACCGAAGACGAAGCTGCCAAGCACAGTAAAGACATACGATGGCAGCACCGACCCCGAGGACCACTTACACGCCTTCAAATCGGCTGCAAGTATAGAAAAGTGGTCCATTCCTGTGTGGTGCAAGATGTTTGTGCAGACCCTCTCAGGCCCAACTAGACTCTGGTTCAATTCCCTCCCTGATGGCTCGATCAACAGCTATGCCCAGCTGAAACAATTATTTTCCAAACACTTTGGCCAGCAAAAGAAGTGCACAAAAGACCCCATCGAGCTACACAATATCCGACAGGGAGACCAGGAGTCTCTCCGAACCTTCCTTGAAAGGTACAAAACCGAATCTCTGACCATCGGCCACGCCGATGAGAGACAGAAAATTTCATCCTTTATCCATGGCTTAAGGACGAGGCAATTGATTAAGGAGATGAGTGCCAGAGTTCCTGCGACAATCCAGGAAGCTTTCGACCGAACCGAAGTCTTCATCCGAGGTGAGGAGGCAGCACAGCTCCGAGACAAATCGTCTGTCGGACAACAAAGGTCACAAGGTCGACCACAACACAACAAGGACTCCCGCCGACCCTGGCAGTCGGGGGGAGATAGAGGAAGCCGAGACGATCGTCGACACCGGTTTTACACCTTACGAACGACCGTCTCCCTCTAACCAGAGGCATGATAAAAGGGAATACGCCAACCTCACAAAACCTCCCAGGGAAATTTTGCAGACTGAAGACGCCAGTCGGCAATTTGGCAAACCACGAACAATGGGCTCCAATACAACCAACCGAAATATTGCCAAATATTGTGATTTCCACCTCGACAGAGGTCATGATACAGACGAGTGTCATCAGTTGAAGAAGGAGATCAGCCATGCAGTAAAAACAGGGCAGCTGGCAAACCTGTTGAAAGAAATCAAGGAACAAAAGAACAAGAAAGAGAAGAAAAATGACAATTCCCCAATCCTAATGACACACGCTCCTCGCAGCAAAAGACCGAAGCTCAGAAGAGAGAGTTGGGCCAATAAGCCAATCTCCTTCCCAGCACTAGACACGGCTGTGCCGACACTCAGCCCCATGGTCATCATCGCCAATGTGGCAGACCACGACATTCATAGAACATACATTGATGGGGAGTGCTTCGGACATCATGTACAAGACATGTTTCTCCAAACTACCGACTTACATACAACAACACCTCCAACCATCAAAAACATCGTTGGTTGGCTTCAGTGGAGACATGGTCTTCCCCGAAGGAGAAATTACCCTGCCGGTAACCTTATCTGATGGATCGTACACAAGAACCGAGGAAGTGACCTTCCTCGTGGTCGACCGACCCTCACGATACAATATCCTTTTCGGTCGACCAGCGATCTACCAGTTCGGCTGCGTTGTCTCTACAGCGCATGGGCTAATGAAGTTCCCAACCAGGGATGGCATAGCAACTGTCCGATCCACCCGATCCGAGTCCGACCTCACAGCCGATGTCACAGAGGAAGCAGCCTAGAATAAGTGGAAAGTCAATGAGGAATACCTGGACCAACTGGTCACCATCGGTCCCGAGCTATCTAATCCGACACGCGAGAAGTTATACAACTTGATACGCAACAGCACATATGTGTTCGCTTAGACACCGGCCAACATGACAGGGGTACCAAGAGAGATCACTGAACACCTTTTGAAAGTCGATCCAAAGCAGGGACCGGTGGCCCAAGCAAAAAGAAGCATGGCTCGAGACCGAAGCAAGGCGGTATGTGAAGAAGTAACAAAGCTGGTAAAAGCAGGAATCCTGCAAGAGGTAAAGTGACAAAACTGGATCGCCAACCCAGTCATGGTAGCCAAATCCGATGGCTCATGGAGAATGTGTGTCGACATCACCAACCTCAACAACGCATGCCCGAAAGACTGTTATCCCCTGCCGGCCATAGACGCAAAAGTAGACGCCCTATCGGGCTACACATACAAGTGTTTTCTTGACGCTTACAAAGGCTACCACCAGATCAAGATGGCTCGGGAAGACTAAGAAAAAATAGCCTTCCACACGGACAAAGGCATTTTCTGCTACCGAAAGATGCCCTTCGGCTTGAAAAATGCCGGAGCCACTTACCAAAGATTGATTGACCAAGTCTTCGACCCATAAATTGGCCGAAACATGGAGGCCTATGTCGACGACTTAGTCATCAAGAGTGGGACAGAGGAAACGATGATCAGCGACATCGAAGAGACTTCGGTCGACTTCGAGCTGTCAACATGAAGCTCACTCCGGCCAAATGCTCTTTCGGAATGAGGCAAGGAAAATTCTTGGGACACATAGTCACCGACCAAAACATCATGGCTAATCCTGAAAAAATAAAGGCCATAATGCAAATGAAGGCACCACAATGTTTGAAAGAACTCCAGTGCTTAAACGGTCGACTAGCTGCCCTCCATCGCTTCATCTCCAAGTCAGCAGAAAAGTCGATGCCTTTCTTCCGAACCTTGAAGCAAGTATCCGACAAAAAACAGATCCTCTAGACCGAAGAAGCCGATAAAGCGTTCCTAGAACTAAAGCAGAGCCTCACAGTTCTCACACCAGTCACCGCGCCAGCGACAGGGGAGGAGGTGATCCTCTACCTCTCTGTCGGCACCGAAGCCATAAGCCCGGTCCTATGCACCGAGCGAGCCGACCAGCAAATTCCGGTCTATTTCGTGAGCAGAGTAATGAAGGACCCTGAAACCAGGTACACCAAAATTGAAAGATTATTATTAGCTCTAATCCACACTGCCCGGCGCCTGCGCCGATACTTTCAGGCTTACAGGATTACAGTGCTCACAAATTACCCCCTCCGGGAGGTAATTCAAAGACCGGAAACATCAGGCCGATTCGCAAAATGGGCTATCGAATTCGGTGAACACGAACTACACTTCAAGCCACGAACATCGATCAAAGGGCAATTGTTGGCCGACTTCATAACAGAATTGCAAGTCGACCCCAGCACCGACAAGCTGGCAGTCGAGGACTACCAGCCCCCACCACCAATTGATGGCACTGATGTCTGGACTCTGTACATAGACGGAGCCAAAAACAGCGAAGGTTCGGGTGCCGGCTTGGTCCTGATCGACCCACATGGAGTCGAAGTAACATATGCCATTCGGCTCGACTTCCCAAGTACAAACAACGAAGCCGAGTACGAGGCATTGTTGGCAGGATTGCGATTGACAAGAAAGATGAGCGTGAAAAAACTAGCTGCACGAGTCGATTCGCTACTGGTCACAAACCAAGTAAACGGCGAGTTCGAAATTCGAGGCGAAGCAATGCAAAAATACGCCAACAAAGTAAAGGAGCTAACTTCCCAGTTCGAAGGATTTGAGATCACCCAAATCCAGAGAAGTCAGAATAAGAAAGCCGACGCGCTAAGCAAGCTTGCATCTCTCACATTCGCCCACCTCACAAAACAGGTGCCAGTCGAAATCATCCATAGTCGGACAGACGAGATCGAGGAGGTGCTCGAAACCGACACAGTAGTCTCCAACAGTTGGATAACACCAATCCGAGACTACTTACTCTAAGGTACCCTCCCCGAATCCTCACTAGAAGCAGCAAAGCTGAAGGCCCAGGCTCAACAATACACACTTCACAATGACAAACTATACAAGAAATCATACCTACAGCCGCTGCTAACATGTCTGACACCTGAAGAAGGCAACTATGTGATAAAAGAGATTCATGAAGGGATCTGTGGCACACACTCCGGCCCTCGGTCGATAGTAACTCGGATGATGACAATGGGTTATTACTGGCCAACAATGTACACCGACACAGAGAAGGAAATACAAAAGTGTCGAGGTTGCCAAATGCATGTAAGTGTGCAACGTGTACCGAAGCACAACCTCATACCAGTAACATCCCCATGGTCCTTCTACAAATGGGGCATCGACATCGTCAGTCCCTTCCCAGAAGCACCAGGCCGAATCAAGTTCCTCATAGTTGCAGTCGACTACTTCACCAAATGGCTAGAGGTAAAGGCCGTTGCCACAATAACCGGCAAGCAGGTTATCAGCTTCGTCTGGGAGCAAATAATGTGTCGGTATGGTTTGCTAGGAAAGATAGTGTCCGACAACGGAAAGCAGTTCGCCGATAACCCGTTCAAAACATGGTGCCAGGAGTTGCAGATTGAAAAACCGAGGTGGTGGGCAAAATACCTTGGTTGCGGAAGCGGATCGAGTCTTTGTGTAGCTCGTTTTTTGTAGAAACAAATGAACACCCGGATATGAACACGATGGTGTTTGAGATGTGATGATGATGAAGAACAAAGCTAGTAGAAACATGGATATGAAGAACAAGATAGATCTATGATAATCAACATGAAAGATAGATAACAAAGGATAACCAAATGATTAATAATAACCGAATGATTACATTACCTACCCCACGCATTCCCGGGTATCATGAACTTACTAGGTGAGTTCATGAACCCTCGACAAGCTTCAAAGAACCATGACTAACTCTCTCTCACTAGACATACATCATCAAGTCTTTCACATGAGAAAGACTTACTATATATACTACAAAACTCACTAAGGGCATAATAGTAAAACTACCAACTAGTGACAATATTTAAACAATAAATAATATTCACTAGAGCCATCTTCTTTAGTTGAGTCTTGTGTCTTGAGTTGTCATGTTCTTCACCGTGTTGTCGGGACGGTAGACGTTAAGTGGCCGTTGAGTATTAATCACATCTATCCAAATCTTGTTGGCTCGGAATCTCGATTCCCAACAATCTCCCCCTATTTGGTAGATGGTATACTCAACACTTGTGACATTGGTTCTTTGTATTCTTGCATCTTGACTTCAAGAAAATCTTCATGTAGTTTCAAATCTTTTGTTCTTCAATTCTCCTTTGTGAAGCTCCCCCTACAATAAACATTCTTCAACCCCCTGACCATGGGCTTGTAATGCATAGGGTGTTTACAAACTTCAACACAATGGCAAGCTACTTGAGGACTAAGTCATAACTCAAGTTGCCAATATTGTTGAACGTAAACAAGATAAAAGGATCTATGGAAAACTCAAGAATTAACTCCACAATTCAACCGTCTTGAAATACTTGGCCGAATACCAAACCAATGCTTTGCACGAAGATAAACCACTTCTTTTGTGCTATTAACCTTGCCTTCGATTTTTACCGCAATGGCAATGTCGCAACTGTTACGGCTTGAGGACGCTTCGAAGATTAAAAATCACATTGCTTTCTTTTGCTAAACCCGTTGCCAAAAGTCTCATCAAATCATCACATCTTCTCCCCCTAGACTTTTGCAACCCGTAGCAAAATAAATAAGCATCTTCTGTTGTAATCAAAACCCGGAAACAACCTTTTCAACAAAATACCCTTGGAATTCAATAAGCCAAAATCCAACAGTAGCTAACCCATATTCATTTTTCATGTAGAAAACCCAAACTTGTGCACATCCTTAGTCTTCAATATTGCTTCTAAACACGTCTGCTTATAACGAAGCAAGAATCAAAAATAAGAATAGCTTGGTATCTACGATGTACCTTATTGTACGATTCATCAAGGTTGCATTGGATAATCATGGCTTCATTTAGGTTTGTTGTGGTTGTAGGTTGACAATAGTTGTAAATAACCCGAACCGAACCCGTAATCTCGAGTAGAAGCTTAACCCGAAAAACAAAATTGAGATCAGGGCTTCACCGAGATCAAAACCCATTGTCTAAATTTCGAGCAGCAACACAACATAATCTTGATCCAACCCGATAACCTAGTTCCGAGCAGTGGAGAACAGCAGCAACATACTCACCTGAACATTTTCTGATCGGATTCCCGTTTTTCCGGCGGTCAAGAGTGTCGCCGGTGGACAAAAGTTCCATCAGTGTGTTTTCTGGTGATCGGAATATCTCCGACGACCTAAGGAGCAAAAAAACAATCAAGTTCCGGTGAGTAGAGTTACAAGCAGTTGCATCTCCGATGACCTGAGCTTGAACAGAATCGGATTCCGGTTGAAATGGTATATTCCGGTTCAAGGTGAGACTTCCGGTTGAAATCACGCGTTTCGACTGAACCAGGAACTCCGACTGAACTTTGAAGTTCCAGTTGAACACCCTTGAATTTCCGGTTGAAATCTCCGCTTGAAGTCATTTTCCGGTTAAACTTGCGAATTCCGGTTGAACTTCATAATTCGGTTGAATACGTTTTTCCGGCTGAACTTCAAAATTCCGGTTGAACTTCATTTTTCCGCTTGAAGTTCGCTTTACAGATTGAACTCCAGATTTCCGTTTGATTGATATTTTCCGATTGAAGTTCGAGTTGAAGCGGAGCGTCGACCTTTCTCCATGAGATGGACCGCAAGGATTGTTTTTTGGTTGATGGAAGAAACGGAACAGGGGTTTCCGGTTGATGTTCAAAACATCCGGTTGAAACATCAAGCGGAAGTTTAGAGAGAGAAGGGACGGGCACTGTAGCTTCTTCTTTATGTCAGGTGCAAACACAGTGAGAAGCCTTCAACTTTTGTTTACTTCCGCAAAAACCTACAGAGTAGACTTTTTCTGAATTACTCCTCCCCTAACCCTACTGTTGACCCGTCACCATCAACCTCTTCCGACTGGAAATTCTAGATCTTATATCGAACCAATATCATCGTCGGCATCCATCAATTAACAAACTATCACCGTCAACTTTGTATGTAACCCTAACACGAACTGATTACCACGATCACTTTCTTCAAGGGCTCATTACGGAGGTGTTACATCGACTGAATTAATAGCTTGTAACTGAGCTTTAGTGTTGTCGACATCGTCGTTATTGCCAAACCCTTAACCATCTTCATGTGACCGGCCATCGTCAACTTCGTGTCAAGTGGGTCTCTTACATACCCACGTTGTGATCGACTTCTTGGACCATCGACCCTAGAATCATCGAGTCACCATTTTTTTTATTTTTTTTTTAACCTGCAACATCAACTTTCGATCGAGAACGAACATAAAACTACTATGAAGTTCGAGCTGCAGTCTCGTTTACTCCATTTATGAGTTCTTTCACACGAACATCTTCAAGAATAACCTGTAAACACTCTAAATATTTTGTGTAGCTCTCATGATTTTAGAGAGAGAAAGTAGTGCCATGGAAACTTGAAGAAAGTATGGATGCGTGTGGAGAAAGAAAGTGCAGGAAAAGTGAAACGAAATGTGGGACTCAATAAAGTTAATCTGCTTAAAGGAAAAAGCAGTTTGAGATTTAGACTCCATCAAAAAAAAAATTAGTGAAAGGTACACTTGTTTTGTGGGACTCAATAAAAGTAAAGTCAAAAAGCTAGAAAAAAAAGCAATTTGATTTATACACACAAACAGACAAAGTGTGATGTGATAAGAATAATCACACCTTTCAAGACTTTCTTAGGAACAACATTTAAAAGTAAATAGACCATGAATTTGAATTAAAAGAGTAAATATACGTAGAACATGCATCAACCTTCATGTTTTGAGCTAGATTTTGATAAACTGGAAATATCATATAAATCTAATTGTGTAGCAAGATTTAAACACAAACACTCAAGGAAATTTACTTCTGACTACTCAAGAATAATACATGAATAAATAGATCTTGACTATTCTATAAAAGAAAAATTCAAGGATCTTTTTCAAAAACTTTGAAAGACATGGAGGGGATTCAAAAATCTTTCTAAAAAGTTTACATCTCCATTTGTTTTAAAAACAAGCATATGAACACAAAGTTGAGATATCAACCATGAGGTTGCATCATCTCGACCATGGCTCTGATACCAATTGAAAAACCGAGGTGGTGGGCAAAATACCTTGGTTGCGGAAGCGGATCGAGTCTTTGTGTAGCTCGTTTTTGTAGAAACAAATGAACACCCGGATATGAACACGATGGTGTTTGAGATGTGATGATGATGAAGAACAAAGCTAGTAGAAACATGGATATGAAGAACAAGATAGATCTATGATAATCAACATGAAAGATAGATAACAAAGGATAACCAAATGATTAATAATAACCGAATGATTACATTACCTACCCCACGCATTCCCGGGTATCATGAACTTACTAGGTGAGTTCATGAACCCTCGACAAGCTTCAAAGAACCATGACTAACTCTCTCTCACTAGACATACATCATCAAGTCTTTCACATGAGAAAGACTTACTATATATACTACAAAACTCACTAAGGGCATAATAGTAAAACTACCAACTAGTGACAATATTTAAACAATAAATAATATTCACTAGAGCCATCTTCTTTAGTTGAGTCTTGTGTCTTGAGTTGTCATGTTCTTCACCGTGTTGTCGGGACGGTAGACGTTAAGTTGCCGTTGAGTATTAATCACATCTATCCAAATCTTGTTGGCTCGGAATCTCGATTCCCAACACAGATCACACAAGTGTTCACCTCGGTCGCACACCCATAGTCAAATGGCCAGGTCGAACGGACGAACAGATCCATCGTCTCGGGTATCAAAACCAGACTCGGCGAACAGGGGAAGAATTGGCTCAACGAATTGCCAAATGTTTTATGGGCCATACGCACCACCGAGCGAACAAGTCACGGGCACACTCCTTACAACTTAACCTTCGGCTCCGAAGCCGTCATACTAGCAGAAATCGGCATGCCAACATGCCTAACAGAGAACGTCTCGGAACTCACCAATGACTCAGAGTTGCTGGTCAACCTAGCTTTAATGCAAGAACGCCGAGACATGGCTGCAATCAATGAGGCAAGATACAAAAAGCAAATGGAAAAATACTACAATCAAAAGGTCCGGGAGATCACCTTCCGACCTGGGGATTACATTTTCTGACACAATGAAGCCAGCAGACAGGAGAGCCAAGGTAAATTGGGACCGAACTGGGAAGGTCCCTACCAAGTCAGTGAAGCACACGCCAAGGGATCTTACAAGTTGGTAACTATGGAAGGAAAAGTCGTCCCCCGACACTGGAACGCAATGCAACTCAAAAGATGCTACTTGTAAAAAATGAATCATCTCTTGTCCGACATGTGTACCTTAACGGGATTTCTACATATCCTATTTTAATGAAAGTTGACACAAAACTTTTCTCACTTTATATATCCTTACACAAACAATTGCATCTAACTATAATTGTTCGAACCGACTGGCTAATGTCGGCTAGATTACAAGTAGATCACATATTACATGATTTATAAACTCATATCAGTCATATCGGTTACACACAACCATGACGAGATTTAGCTAACTCATAATAAGGCCGAAAGACCCTTGTAGCTGTCACTTTACGGGTGGGCAACCGTGTCGGTCGACCACAATCAGTAACCGACTGACCAAACACCTATCCCATAAGGGACAGCCCTCGTAAGATGGTTGTCCATACCGGGCTATACAGTGAAATGCCCCGTCGTTCATCTCTCACAGCTCTCATTAGTGGGTGACCGACACGCTTCGCAAACCTTCCAGTCGGCCTGTTAACAACCGACACATGGAACATTGGGCATAGATCAGACCACATAGACCGAAAGACTTCGGTCAAACCTAGGTATAATAATAAAAAGGCCTGTTTTTATTTACAATCATTGGACAGTACATCCATAAGAAATTTAGCAAAAACATAAGACTAAATACATTCGATACCGACACGCTCGTATCACACACAATTGAGGTCTATAATCAGAACATTGGCGAATGTTCGAGCAATCCCTCACTTTTTATTTAACAACTCAAACATTGAGGTCGATAAACCGGCACTATATATTCACACTCGGTCATCATAACGACAAAGCCGACACGATGAATAACACACTCTCGTCATACAAACGCAGTTATTTCTATTGTTACTTATCGTAATTACTTTGAAGTCAACATGGCAAACACAATATATGAAATATGAACATTTTCCATTAATAAAAAGCCGACAGGCATTACAATATTACCCAATCGGGTGAAAGAAAAAACAACATAATAAAACCCTATCTATACAGGGTCAGTACTCGCGGAAGCATTCGGCTCAACAGGAGCCGTAATCGTGCCAAAAGGCGTCTCAAACGGATAATCAACATCGGGGTCGACAACCTGAAATTCCGCCCGAGTCTTGTTTAAACATTCGGACAAGCTGTCGAGATATTGAAAATGCGTGAGCATCGGATCGTCTACTCAATCTAGCTAATCGGACATCGAAACGTAATTAACCGATTGTTTTATTGATCAATGAAGAACAATTACAACCAGTAAACACTCAGAAATTGACTCAGAGAATACACACTTAACAGATCTCGCACGCTCAGAAGTCAACAAATACAAAGACCAAACATCTATATATACTAGCTGGTCCGAGCTTCGGCCGAACCTCAGGTTCGGCCAGTCCGAACTTCAGGTTCGGACCTAGTTCGGCCAGACCTAGTTTGACTTGATCTTGTACTTTGTTTGATACTTCACACGACGCACATATCAGGTATCAACAAACTCCCCCTCGTTGTGTGCAGTATCTCTTCAATATCATCAACTTTTGTATCTTCAATCAAGCTCCCCCTCAAGTGTAGAATCCGTTCGTTCAATGAAATGAAACTTCAAACAAACTCTTCCTCAACTCGATCGTACCTTGATCTTGAATACTTGATGACATTTTAGTGTATCTTTGGTCTTTCATCAGCATCTTCAGAAGACTTGAAGTTGTGATATCTTGCACATAGCAACATGCTCCAACATTTAAATAATCTTGGCGCAAAACGTCTCTTCGAGACTTCAAGATATGATTTTGAAAATGATTTATATCACATGTTGATCAGATCGAAAATAAAGCAGAAACAAAATCTTTTTGGTTTTTCAACTTTTATGCTAAAACACACCGAAAATCTTTTTTGTTCTTTTCTGAAATGAACTAAAATTGCAATACAGAATCAAACACTATTTTTGGTATGAGAAAAATCACTATATGGGATCATATTGAACATAACGTACTGAACTGGACTTCAATTTCAATTAATCGAAGCACATAAGTCATGCTGATTGCTGGTATAATTTGTCCAACTTAAACTCAGGCAGAATCATACTCATAACATCTGGATATGTTAAGGTATTGATTAGATTTGCTTTGACCAGTGTATCTCACACTATCAGACATAAACAGACATTTTCAGCTTTTCTTTTCTTTTTCCTTTGTGTGACAGCACTTGTGATTTTTCACAATGCATAATATTTTGATGATATCGTCAACTGTGTTCCATGCAAAAAGAAATACGAACGTTAAATCGTCTACCTTAAGGTCGATCTTTCGATACGCAGATAAGGCCTCGAATTTAACAAAATAAGAAAATAAAAACAAGTTGAAATTGTATAACCCAAGAACAATCAGGTCGGTACTTCCGTACACGCAGAGAAAGTCCGATGAGTTATACGAAACACCAAAGAATATAAAGCAGAACGTCAAACAAACAACGATCAGGTCGATCTTTCGATACGCAGAGAAAGTCCGATCGTTTGACAAAATAAAGAAAATCAAACAAGTTTAAATCTTTGCAAAATGAACACATGTATACACAGTGACTTCTCATTTTGAATTTCACACTTATTTTTCTTTTTGTGTCATGAAATATGCATCAAGATGTTATCCACATGGTCAAGCATTAGTATTTAGTGTATATCACATTTGAATACTTTCTGATTTGCCGAGCCTACCAAGCATATCAAACAATGATCTTATGGCTCTTTCATCTACTCTATCCATGAGTCAGATACGTAAGCCAATGTACCATCATTTCCAAATGATCAATTTCTCACAATTTTATATATTTGGCATGTATTCACTTTCTCCCTATAACATGCATTTTCTCAGTTACTATTCTCCCCCTTAAAATGAAAACTCTATGTTTGGATTTTCACTTTACACAAAAACAAGACTCTATTTTTGGGTTTTTGAGAAAATTTAGAAACAAAAAAAAATGATCAATCAACACGGACACGATGCAATTTTAGAATTCAGAAAATTTGCAGGTTAGAAAGATTTATCATGAAAATTTAAATTAAGCAGAATACTCCTCCATCAACAACTTTGCAATTGTCAATAGGTCTTCTAGAAGTACCTGCACACTGGTTAAACTAATTAGTCCAAAAATGACCCGAAGCGAATCGCTTCTGGTCGACCAGTGTCCTTGTTTTGTTTAGAAACCACCTTAGGTTTCCAGTGCTATTGTTTGGGTAATTCAGTTTTTGATGAAACAATCACAGGTGAAAATGCGTGAGCATCGGATCGTCTACTCGATCTAGCTAATCGGACATCGAAACGTAAATAACCGATTGTTTTATTGATCAAATGAGAACAATTACAACCAGTAAATCACAGAGAACAAACACAGAGAAATACACTCAGAAACACACACTTAAGATTTGCTCACACGCTCAGAACTACTAAACACAAAGACCAAACTACTATTTATACACGACTAGCCGAACTTCCACCGAACCCCAGGTTCGGCCGGTCCGAACTTCAGGTTCGGACCTAGTTCGGCCAACCCTATATTGGCTTGAACTTGGTCTTCATTCGATACTTCACACGACGCACATTTCAGGTATCAACAAACTCCCCCTCGTCGTGTGCAGTATCTCTTATCTTTTCTTCTCAATATCATCAAATATGTATTTTCAATCAAGCTCCCCTTCAAGTAAAGAATCCGTTTATCCAATGAAATGAATCTTCGAACAAACTCCTCCTCAACTCAATCGTAGCTTGATCTTGAATACTAGACGACATTCAGTGTATCTCTGGTCTTTATCAACAGCTTCAGAAGACTTGAAGTTGTGATATCTTGCACGACAGCATCCTGCATTAATCCTTAAATAATCTTGGCGCAAAATGTCTCTTCGAGACTCCAAGATATGATTTTGAAAATTGATTTTATATCACGTGTTGATCAGATCGAAAATAAAGCAGAAACAAAATCTTTTTGGCTTTTTGAAAGTTTATATCAAAACACACCTAAAATCTTTTTGATCTTTTCTAAAATGAAATGAAATTGCAATACAGAATCAGACACTATTTTTGGTATGAGAAAGATCACTATATGGGATCATATTGATCATAACGCACTGAACTACACTTCAATTTCAATTAATTGAAACACATAAGTCATGTCAATTGCTGGTATAATTTGTCCATCTTAAGCTCAGACAGAATCATACTCATAACATCTGGATATGTTAAGGTATTGAATAAATTTGCTTTGACCAGTGTACCCCATACTATCAGACATATTCAGACATTTTCTGTTTTTCTTTCTTTTTCTTTTGTGTGATTGCATTTGTGAACTTTCACATTGCATAATATTTTTCATGATACAGTCAACTGTGTTCCATGCAAAAAGAAATAAGAATGTTAAATCGCTTACCTTAAGGTCGATCTTTCGATACGCAGATAAGGCCTCGGATTTAACAAAAAAAGAAAAATAAAACAAGTTGAAATTGTATAACTCAACAACAATCAGGTCGGTACTCCCGTACACGCAGAGAAAGTCCGATGAGTTATACGAAACACCAAAGAAAATAAAGCAGAACGTCAAACGAACAACGATCAGGTCGATCTTTCGATATGCAGAGAAAGTCCGATCGTTTGACAAAATTAAGAAAATCAAACAAGATTAAATCTTTGCAAAATGAACACATGTATACACAGTGACTTCTCATTTTGAATTTCACACTTATTTTTCTTTTTGTGTCAGCAAATATGCATCAAGATGTTATCCACATGGTCAAGCATTAGTATTTAGTGTATATCACATCTGAATACTTTCTGATTTGCCAAGCCTACCAAGCATATCAAACAATGATCTTATGGCCCTTTCATCTACTTTATCCATGAGTCAGATACGTATGCCAATGTACCATCATTTCCCTAATGATCAATTTCTCACAATTTTATATTTTGCAAGTATTCACCTTCCTTCATTATATATTTTGCATGTATTCACCTTCTCCCCATACCATGCATTTTTCTCAATTACTCCCCCTTACTTACAATTCTCCCCCTTAAAATGAAAACTCTATGTTTGGATTTTCATTTTACACCAAAATAAAACTCTATTTTTGGCTTTTTGAGAAAAACGTAAGCAAAGAAAATTGATCAATCAACACGGATATTGTTTAGATTTTGAGAAAAATTTGTCATTAAATTTAAACTAAAACAGAATACTCCTCCATCCACAATTTTTCAATTGTTGATAGGTCTTCTAGAAGTACCTGCACACTGGACAACCTGATTAGTTCACAAATGACCCGAAGCGAATCGCTTCTGGTCGACCAGTGTCCTGATTTTGCTTTGAAACCACCTTAGTTTTCCATTCCTGTTGTTTTGGTAATTCAGTTTTCGATGAAACAGTCACAGGTGACTGTGATGATGAACCTACATTTTGATCCTTTGAAAACTTTGGAACAAAACGTTTTTGTCTTTGAAAAAATGTAGGCTCAAATTCATCAAAAACTCTGCCTGTTGCATCAAAGAACTTTATGTTGGCAGATTTACCAAAAACTGATTTCTTATGAAATCTTTGTGATGAATCAGCAGATGAGGGACAATCTTTTGCCATATGCCCTGGGCGACGGAAAATATAACAAATTCTTGTCGTTTTATCCCATCTTTGATGTACCTGCGAAGAACACACATGAATATCTCTAACATGATCAGAATGAGAATCATATACCTGATGCCTGTGATCATGTACCCATTTAGAGGTTGGGCTACGAGATTGAGAGCTTTCAGAAGAAATATCAGCTTTCACAAATACTTCAGAAATTTTCCGAGCATCCACGCAGTGAAGAGGAAATTCCTTGTCAGAAAATAACTGTTCAGAACCTTTAAGCTTATAAAATCTTTCAGGTTGAACTTTGTCTGCTTTGAACACATCCTTCTTCATTTGCTTCATTTTAAGCTTCTTTAGGTTTGATAATTCAGATGCTGGAACTTCTGCAGCTTTAGACTTTGGAACTTGAAAACCTAAACCAGTACATTTACCTGAAATCCTTTCCTCAGTAGTTGAATTCTGATGTCCATTCTTAGCTAATCTTGTGAATTCAGCTTTCACATCAGGAATTTTCTTTTGGTCATAGAAAATTGTTTCATCAAAGCCAGATTGAAACTGAATCTTGTCACTTGATGTAGCCGATTTTTCATTATCAGCAGAAAATGAACCAGAAACAAACTTTGGTGCTGGAAGAATCTCAGATTTCAAGACCTTTTTCTTGTTCTTCTTGCTTTTCTTCTTCTTCACAATCTTTGTTTCTGCAGAAATCGAAGAGGAAATCTTTGAATAATCAAAATCATCAACTGGTTCCTTCACTTCTTTAACAGCTTCTTTGATATGAGCAGGGGGTGATGCAGTTTTATCAAACATTCTTTCAAAATTTGCATCATTTGCCAAAAAGCTTGTAAAAACCTGAGAATTAGAAACATTGTTGAGCAATCGTTTTGCATCAAGAACTTGAATTTTGAGATCAGAAATTTGTTGTTGAGCCTCTGCAAATTCCTTTTCTTTAGCAATCAAGCGCTTGGCAAATTTATGAGTTTCAAACTTTTGCAAGCGAAGATTGTCAAGACCTTCATGTAGCTCCTTCTTCAGTTTATCCTCATTTCTCTTTTGAATGTCCAGATTTGCAGTTTGAACCTTGTTAACCCTAATCAACTCCCTCTTATCATCTAATAATTTCTCCATATCAACTTGATATGCTTTGATTTTAGCATCAGATTCTTCAATACTATTAGTAAGCAAATCAAGCTTAATCTTGGATTTATCAAATAAATTCTGAAAATCATTTGCAGCATCTTCTGCCTCTTCCTTCCATTTCTTCACTTCTTTGACTAACTCACCTTTTTCTTCACAAATTTCAGCTTTCGAAATTTCAACATTCTTCTTTTCTTGCTTCAATACTTCTAAAACTTTATTCAACATTGTGATTTCATTAGTCAAATCCTCATTCTTCAAAAACAAATCCTTTTCACTTTCTTTAGAAATCTTCAATTCAGATTTAACCACCTCATACTCTTCAGTCAATTGTTGAACTTTATTCATCAACAAAGCATTTTCTTTCATCAAACTCTCCAAATTTTCAGCAGACGCATACGAACTTGGTATTGAACTAGTATCTGAACTAGTATCTGAACCATAATCTTCTTGTAAATCATGGGTAACTATAAAAGCTGAGGAATCAGACCCAAATTGTTGACCCCAATCATATACACCATCATTTTGAGCAACCAAAGCAGTGGTCTTGCCTGTATTACTAGTAGATGGTTGAATAAAACCAGGCTTTGATGATTGTGAAATATTAGCTTTCTGTTGGCATTCTTTGGCAAAATGTCCAAGTTGTTGACATTTAAAGCACTTGAGTTTTGACTTGTCAAACCCCAATTTGTCACCAGAAATATTCCTTCCATGCTTCTTAAAAAATCTTTTAGATCTTTGACACAACATAGCATATTGCCACGAAACATCCAATTCAGTCAATTGATCATCATCAAGAGCATCAAGATCCTCACTAGTTAACTTTGCATCAGCAACATTTTTGAGAATCAGACCAAAAGATGATGAAATCAATGCAGAAATCATTTTGGCACAATCATCGGTTGATTCTGTTGAAAAATCATTTTGATTTGAAAAATTTGGAATAGTGAAATGGCAGCTCCTTGAAGAATTGTTATCAGAATTTCCTGAAGCTCCAGCTAGAAAAGCAACACTTGGTGCTATATTCTGATTTGGCTTAGACTTTGCACTCATGCTTGCACTATTTTCACCATGATACAACTCAGGATGTTGCAAGGTAGCAGTTGACTTCTTTGAATTTAACATTTCCATTTCTCGAGCATGAAGCTTTCCAGTAAGCTCATGAAATGTCAATGTTGAGTATTCTTTATCATGAGTGATAAGCAAAACATAATTTTCCCATTTGTCTGGTAATGCTTCCATAATCTTTTCCTTTAACTCTTCATCAGTTTTCTCAATTCCCACAATCTTCAATTCACTAATCAGATGAGATAACCTTGAGACAAGAGCTGTTATGTTTTCATTCTCATAATGCTGGAAATTATCAAATTCCTTACTCAAAACCTTCTTTCGACTTTTCTTATACTGATCATTTCCTTCACACCTTGCTGATAAAGCATCCCATAATTGCTTTGACTTCTTACACGTGCTGAATTGATGTAACAGTTCAGTAGGTAAAGCCATGGTAAGATAACCATAAGCTTTTTGTTCAAGTTCATAACTTTTTCTTTCAGCAACATCAAAATCTTCAATTTCTTTAGACTCTCCATCTTCTTTTGGTTTTTCATACAATTTTCTAATTGGAATCCATAAGTCAATATTATTTGTGCTGATATATGCTGAAAATCGTTTCTTCCAATTCTGATAATCTTCTAGTTTCAACAATTTGGGAACTTTCTGACTTGTTCCGATTTCATTGTCATAATTCATCATGGTCTGCATAGCACTTTGCATTGAGGCAAAAGCTTGAAATTCCGTCATCGTTGAAAATCTGAACAATTCTGCCCTCCGAACTTGCTCCGAACTTAGTCTGCCGTCCGAACTCTCACCGAACTTAGTCCGAACCTAAAACAAAATCCGAACGAGCTCCGAACCTTGTCCGAAACAACTACCAGCTCCGATCTACCTCCGAACCTCAAATCTCACCGAACCAGACCGATACACCACCGAACTCTCGCCGAACTCTCTCCGAGTCACCTCCGAACCTCAAGTTCGGAGCGGTTACTCCGAGCTTGCCCAGTAACCTCCGAACCTCGAAGACATTTTTCGAAAACTCGTGAAAACGGACTGATTTTGATGAAACTCGATATGATGAATCAGAAAAATCAATAGGAAATGGTTTAGGAACAATTTTGACACAAAACACACGTCAAAAATGATAGAAAACACGAAATGAAACTCAATAAAACTTCAAAAACGCTCAATAATCCGAGAATAGCAACCACAGATCAGTAGAGTGAACCAGAAAGCTCTGATACCACTTGAAAATGCGTGAGCATCGGATCGTCTACTCGATCTAGCTAATCGGACATCGAAACGTAAATAACCGATTGTTTTATTGATCAAATGAGAACAATTACAAACAGTAAATCACAGAGAACAAACACAGAGAAATACACTCAGAAACACACACTTAAGATTTGCTCACACGCTCAGAACTCCTAAACACAAAGACCAAACTACTATTTATACACGACTGGCCGAACTTCCACCGAACCCCAGGTTCGGCCGGTCCGAACTTCAGGTTCAGACCTAGTTCGGCCAACCCTATATTGGCTTGAACTTGGTCTTCATTCGATACTTCACACGACGCACATTTCAGGTATCAACAACAGGTGACTGTGATGATGAACCTACACTTTGAACCTTTGAAAACATTGGAACAAAATGTTGTTGTTTATGAAAGAATGTAGGTTCAACGTCATCAAAAACTCTGCCTTGTTCATCAAAGAACTTTGTGTTGGCAGGTTTACCAAAAACCGGTTTCTTTTGAAACCCTGGGGGTGAATCAGCAGGTGATGAACAATCCTTTGCCATATGTCCTGGGCGACGGCAAATATAACAGATTAGTTTTGTTTTATCCCATCTATGATGTACCTGTGAAGAACACACATGAATATCTCGAACATGATCAGAATGAGAATCATATACCTGATGCCTGTGATCATGTACCCATTTGGATGTAGGGCTTCGAGATTGAGAACTTTCAGAAGAAATGGTAGCTTTCACAAAAACCTCAGCAATCTTTCGAGCATCAACACAATGAAGAGGAAATTCTTTGTCAGAAAATAATTGATCAGAACCCTTGAGTTTGTAAAACCGCTCGGGTTGAATTTTATCAGCTTGAAGCACTTCCTTCTTCACGTGTTTCATCTTTAATTTCTTCAAATCTTGAGATGATGATGCGGGAACCTTCTCAGCTTTGTTTTGCATCCTCTGAAAACCCAATCCTTCATGTTTTCCAGAAATCTTTTCCTCAGGTGTAAAATGTCCATTCTTTGCTAATCGAGATAATTCAGCTTTTACTTCTGTGACATTCTTTTGATCATAAAAGATCTTTTCATCAAATTCAGGTTGAGACTGAAGCTTGTCACTAGAAGTAACTGACTTCTCATTATCAGCAGACGATGAACCAAATACAAATTTAGGTGCAGGAGAAATTGTAGATTTCTTTTCCTTCTTTTTCTTATTCTTCCTGTTCTTCTTCTTCAGCACAACTTTCTCATCCTCAGCAGTAGATGACGAAACCTTTGAATAATCAAATTCGTCAACTTGTTCCTTCACTTCTTTGACAGCTTCTTTGATATGAGCAGGGGGTGATGCAGTCTTATCAAACATTTTCTCAAAATTTGTATCATTAGCTAAAAAGCTTGTGAAAACTTGAGAATTTGAAACATTATTGAGCAATCGATTAGCATCAAGAACTTGAATTTTCAGATCATAAATTTTCTGTTGAGCCTCAGCAAATTCCTTTTCTTTAGCAATCAATCGCTTCGCAACTTTGTGAGTTTCAAATTTTTATAGGCGAAGATTATCAAGTCCTTCATGTAACTCCTTTTTTAGTTTATCCTCGTTTCTCTTTTGAATCTCCAAATTTGCATCTTGAACTTTATTGACACGAACTAACTCACGCTTCTCATCCAACAACTTTCCCATGTCAACTTGATATGCTTTAATCTTAGCAGTTGATTCTTCAACATTCTTTGTAAGCAAATCAAGCTTGACTTTGGATTTATCAAAAAAATTCTGAAAATCATTAGCAGTATCTTCAGCCTCATCCTTCCATTTCTTTATTTGATTGAACAAATCCTCCTTCTGTTCTTCTAAAATGTCAATTCTATTAGCAAGCATCTGTTCATTTTCTCGAACAGAGTAAAGATTTGTGTGAAACATACTCACATCTTTTAACAAAACTTCATTTTTCAACATCAACTCCTTCTCAGTGTTTTTAGACACCTCTAACTCTGCCTTTACAGCCTTGAATTCCTCAGAAAGCTTTTTAATTTCATGCAATAATGAAGTATTTTCTTTGATCAGACTCTCCATATCCTCAGCAGATTCATAAGAACTTAGATGTGAACTAGTATCGGAACTAGTGTCTGAACAGAAATCCTCTTGTTGATCATGAGTAACTATCAAGGCAGATGAATCATACCCGAACTGTTGACCCCAATCATATACACCATCATTTTGAGCCATCAAAGCTGTTGTCTTGCTTGTGTTACTAGTAGATGGTTGAGTAAAACCAGGCTTTGGTGATTGAGGAACACCAGACTTATATGTATGTGCCTGATGACATTCTTTGGTAAAATGTCCAAACTGTTGACATTTATAGCACTTCAATTTAGACTTATCAAAACCCAATTTTCCATTGAAATCAGCTGAACCCATGTTGTGCTTTTTGAAAAACCGTTTCGATCGTTGACCTAGCATAGCATATTGCCAAGCTAAATCTAATTCATTCAATTGATCATCATCAAGTTCGTTAAGATCATCCCTTGTAATCTTGGCATCAGCAACATCTTTGATAATCAACCCAAATGATGATGAAATTAAAGCAGAAATCATGTTTGCATAATCATTTGTAGATTCTGCAGAAAACGCATTCTGATTTGAAAAATTTGGAATTGTAAATCTACAACCACGTGAAGATTTGTTATCCGAATTATCATAAATTCCAGTCAAGAAGGCTGTACTTGGTACAAAACTCAGACTTGGTTTAGCTTTAGCATTCATGCTTGCTGTATTCTCACCATGATACAATTCTGGATTTTGCAAAGTAGCAGTTGACTTCTTTGAGTTTAACATTTCCATTTCTCGAGCATGAAGTTTTCCAGTAAGCCCGTGAAATGTTATTGTAGAATAATCCTTGTCATGAGTGAGCAGCAAAACATAATTCTCCCACTTTTCGGGTAAAGCTTCCAAAATCTTCTCTTTCAAATCAGCATCAGATTTCTCAATACCAACTACTTTTAATTCACTCATTAGATGTGAAAACCGTGAAACGAGAGCAGTAATATTTTTGTTTTCATAGTTTTGAAAATTATCAAATTCTTTGTTCAAGACTTTCTTTCGAGTCTTCTTATAATCAGCATTTCCTTCACATCTTGCGGATAAAGCATCCCATAATTGCTTAGATTTCTTGCAAGTGCTAAATTGACGAAGCAATTCAGTAGGTAAAGCCATAGTAAGATAACCATAAACTTTCTTTTCAAGCTCATAACTTTTTCTTTCAGCAGCATCGAAATCTTGAATTTCTTTAAGATCTACATCTTCCATTGGTCGTTCATACAACTTTCGAATTGGAATCCATAAATCAATATCGTTTGTGCTTATGTATGCTGAAAACCGTTTCTTCCAATTTTGATAATCTTCAAGCTTTAACAATTTGGGAACTTTCTGACTTGTTCCAATTTCATTATCAAAATTCAACATGGTTTGCATCGCACATTGCATTGCAGCAAACGCGTGAAATTCTGACATCGTTTGAAAAATTAAGATTCTGCCCGCCGAACTCTCTCCGAACTTATAACCAAGCTCCGAACTCTGTCCGAACTTAAATTCAAAGCCGGAACCCTATCCGAACTAGCTCCGAAGCAACTTGAACTGTCCGAACTCTTCAACCACTCCGATCTAGCACCGAACTACCTCCGAACCTTGACCGAACGTGACTGAACTCCGAACTTTATCAAAAAAATCCAAACTCTGACCGAGACAGCTCCGAACCCTCACCGAAGATGGACCGAACTTCAAGTTCGGAGCAGTTACTCCGAACTTGATCAGGAAACTCCGAACTTCGAACTTATTTTTCAAAAACGCGCGAAAAATGACTGATTTTGACGAAACTCGTTACTGTGGATCAGTAAAACCAATAGAAAAATCCGAAAATAGCAACCACAGATCAGTAGAGTGAACCAGATAGCTCTGATACCACTTGAAAATGCGTGAGCATCGGATCTTCTACTCAATCTAGCTAATCGGACATCAAAACGTAATTAACCGATTGTTTTATTGATCAACGAAGAACAATTACAACCAATAAACACTCAGAAATAGACTCAGATAATACACACTTAACAGATCTCGCACGCTCAGAAGTCAACAAATACAAAGACCAAACATCTATATATACTAGCTGGTCCGAGCTTCGGCCTCGGACCTAGTTCGGCCAGACCTAGTTTGACTTGATCTTGTACTTTGTTTGATACTTCACACGACGCACATATCAGGTATAACCAGATATTTGTACTTAAGCCGGGCATATTCATCGGCCGCCTCCTTCAGTTGCACCTCGGAGTCAGGCCTATAGTATTTACCCTCAGCCATAGGCTTCCCGGCAGAAGCATGTTCAAACCCGGCTACAAAACCCAAATGAGTTCCTCGTTTCATCACAGCGCTCTGAAGTTTACCAAGCCTTCTCTTAAAAGGCCGACTGCCAAGCAACCGACCGACAATAAACGTCGGTCCCTCCTCGATAAACCACTGTCGGTCGTCACCCAGGTCCTGCGCCTGGCTTTGAGCCCCCCTATACAAATCCGACAGTCGGTCCTTCTCAATCTTCAGTTTTTCAAGGTCAGCAGTTAACCCCTTCACCTTGGCCAAGTGAAGAGCAGCATCATCATCACAACGCTTCTGAAGATCACCAAGGGTGACCTCATGCTCCCTCGCCGACTCCTGAAGGGCAGCGAGAGCTTCGGCATCGGCCTGCCTCTCAGCCTTGAGATCAGCAACCTCTTTCTCCAAAGCTGATGCCTTATCAAGATCGACCTTGGCGTATGTTATTCTTAGGTCGCCGATCTCTTTCTTCAGCTTTACAACTTCGACCCTCTTGGCCGCAAAACGAGACTTCAGGCTGGCGACACTCTTTTCCAACCTGGAATTGCGCCGAACCATGCCAATGCCGGCGACATAAGCACGAGTAAATTTAAATGTCGCCCTCCGACGAGCCTCTCCTGGTGTCTCCTTGTCAAGTTCGAGGCGAGTACCAGCCGGGATACTCAGATAGGCGAACTCTCGGCACAATCTAGTAGAATCAAGCCGAGAGCCGTTGGTTATTTTCCATTCCGGCACAAATACTTGCTCGGTAGTACCAGGGTCGACCTCTTGAATAGGTGACGAAGCAAAATCGCTATCATCCACAACGAAGTGATCAGCCTTCGGCTCTGAAGAACGCGCGGATTGCCTCAGTTGGTCGAGTACTGTCATCCGACCAGTATCAGTAAATTGAGACCCTTTGGCCTGCAAGTCAAGGACAAAACTGTCAAAATCATCAGGCAGCCGAGAACCATACTGAGGAGAGGGAGAGATACTTACACTAGCCGCAGCAGCGTCGACCTTTTTCTTTCTCTTATCAGTAAGAGAAATCTCCCCCTCCTCTGCCTCCTCCTTATCCCCACCACCTAAGGACAGAATGTCGATCTCCGAATCCGAAGCCTCATCACGAAGCTTGGACGATTGTTTCCCGATCGACACCCCCTACGCACCGCCACATGCTTTTGCCGGCGGCTGCTCTCGGTCCCCTCGGTCTCGGTCCCGACATCAAAAACCTTCCTTTTCCGGGTGACTTTGTCTTTCTTGGTCTTGACAAATTCTTCGTCGACAAGAACATTAGTCTCACCTCCAAGGGCAGACCCAATAAAAGTCCGAGTGCCGTCGAAAATGGTAAAATCCTCATACCGACGCCCAGAGGTCTTGTCAACGGGGCTCCTTTCGCCTTCACCTAAAGGTTTGCTCCCTTGGATGACGTCAGATGGGTCGTCCAAGGTAATGAAGTCCATAATATCCATATCAGCACAAGAAGATAAACAAGGTTAGCAAAAAACGATAAAAGAAAAAACCGACAACAGTTAAAGAAAAGGGCGAAAGGGTATTACCCCGACCCTCAAGAGTAAAACATGGTTTCTCTGTTGTCGACAACCAATTGCGACTCAAACCAGTCACTACCAATACCCTCTCAGGGTACTTCTTCAAAGGGAGCCTAAGCCCTGTCAGCCGCCTCACCGTCTCCATATCAAACTCCAGCTCAGGACGCTTTTGTTTCTTTACCTTAGTCGACTTCCAAGGAAGGTCGACACCCATAATCTTATCCGAAACAAAAAAAACTTATCTTTAAAGTCCTTCAAGTTTGTCGGCAACCAATCCAGGTAACACGGGCTAACAGACCCATCCTCGTACCTCTCCCGACGCTGTTTAAAACAAAACCAATCCCCCTGATGGTTTATTCTGTAAAACCGATGGAAGACATCGGATGTCGGCTCTGTATGTAGAGACCATAATTATTTGAGGCTTTTTGCATTAGAAATCTTTATAATTGGGCTAATGTGTAAGTGGGTTAATATGGGCTAGGTACTGGTTCGTAAATAGGCCATGTGGGCCGAATTTTGTTTTACTTGGTGAACAAGATTAGGCTTTCCTATATAAGGAATAGGTAGCTACTTGTTTAGGTTGTTTGTTCTCTAAGGTTTCTTGGGTGTCAGTTGCAGATTCAAGTGTACACCGAATTCACCTTGTGAATTCGGACTTCAAGTGTGTGTGGTAATCGAAATCGTGTTCTAACTTTCACAATCGGTTGGTATTTCTTTTGAGTATTTCTTTGTGCTTGCTATATTTTTTCTATTATAACTTGAATCACCTCTAGTCACTGGATTCCGCACGGTGACTATAGGATTTGATATCGCGTGAGGGGCTTAATTGATCCTTACAATTGGTATCAGAGCCAAGAAACGCAAGTTTCGAGGCTCTCGCGATATCGGATTCAGGTTTTTGGTAACTAACGGTTTAAGTGTTTTTGTGATTTTCAGCATTTAGCACGAGTCAGACGTCTTTGGCAGGTTTAAAATCAAAGCAGAAGCTTTCGAGACCCTGTATTCGTGATTTGAAGACTTTTCGATCAGGCTTTCTGATCAAAAACCCTCCTCTGTCGCTCACCTGTGATCGAGAAAGACCCTTAGTTTCTTTTCGATCAGTCGTCCCTGAGTCGAAAAGTCCCACATAGAGACTTTTCGATCAGCTGCTCATAATCGAGAAGTCCCTCCTTGTGACTTCTCGATCAGAAGTTTCAATCGAAAAGTTCCCAGTGACTTTTCGATCGTCGGCACATCTCAATCGGAAAGTCCCATCCGAGACTTTTCGATCAAAACCCCTTTTTGATCCAACCTTGTGTGATCGGAAACCCTTCTTGATCCAACTTTGTGTGATCGGAAACCCCTTTTCGATCCAACCTTGTGCGACCGGAAACTACTTTTCGACCCAACTGAAAACCCTTCCAATGGCTTTCAACATGGCTAATCTTTCATCTGCTACTCTAGAAATGGATGCCCAAATCGGCACCGCAACAAGACCACCAAGATTGACCTCAGGAAAGGACTTCATGAGCTGGAAGTATAGGTTCGTCAACTATGCTAACTATAATGATCCCAAGATTATGAGATCTATTGAAGCTGGAGATTATGTTCCAAAGACTAAAACAACTGGACAACCTGATGTGATAAAAGAGAAGCATGAATTGTCAGACACTGATTGGGAAAAGGTGGAAAATGATAGGAAGGCTCTTGCTGCATTAACTATGGCACTCTCACATGAGGTTGCCGAAGCCTTCAAGGAGTACAAGACTGCTAAATCTTTGTGGGATGCTCTAGTTGATGCATATGAAGGAAACTCAGATATGAGGGAGTCAAGGAAAGAGAACCTTAGAGAGCAATTTAATGACTTCAACTACGTAGATGGTGAGAATATAGAAACTCAATTGCAAAGGTTCATCAAGATAGTCACAGCAATGAAAGAAGCTGATGTGACATACACTCAGAAGGAAGTCAACAAGAAGCTGATTAGTTCTTTGCCGCCCAACTGGGATAGCACAGTGGAGGTAATGGAAGGAGTCCTGGACTTGAACACAGCAACCCTTAGCTCACTTATGTCTACAATTAGAGCTTATGACGAAAAGAAACTCAAGAGGGCAAGAAAACAGGGAATTGGAGAAGCTGCCAAACAAGTGAATCAAACTTTTATATCGCATCCCAGTGTCCCAGTGACTCAAACTGTTGATCGGACATCAAGCCCACTAGCCTTCATCTCTCAAGCTGCTAGTGGAGCCAGTTCTTCAAATGGCTCTAACCTGGTTACATTGGATGTTAACACCTTAGCTAAAGATTCTTGTTTTGCTTTGGGAGTAGGAATAATGAGTTGTTATCAAGCTTTGGTTGCAGGTACGTTACTTCCAAATGACCTGTCCCATGAGGATGTGAATTAGGTGAACCCAAATGATCTTGAAAAGATGGACATATCTTATCAAATGGGAATGTCCGCATTGAGAGCCAAGCAGTATATGGCAAGAACTGGGAACAAAAAGTGGAATGATGGCAAGGGCATAAAGCTATCTTTCAACAAAGCCAATCTGAGATGCTTCAACTGTAATGAATATGGTCACTATGCCAGAGAGTGTCCCAAGCCTAAAGTTGATAAAGATGCTAAAAGTGATAAAAACAGAATGTCAAGAAAAGGGAGGTAGGCGCAGATGATAAAGCACTTGTCGTTCAGAGCACTCCTGGAGGATATGACTGGTCTCCTCAGGTTGATGATCTTAGTCTAAGTCTTACACACATTGCTACGTTAGCTGAAGAAGAAGCAGAGAGAGAGACACTGGAGATGAGTCAACATGCATTCATGGTGAATACTGGTCTAGGGCCTGAAGTCAACTCTAGTAACACACAGGTATGCAACTATTCTTGTTCTCATTGTGTGGAGATATTTAATGCTTACAAAGATTATGAATCTAAATTTTATTATGAATCCCTAAATTGTGAACGCGCCACTAGAGAATCAAATAATTTCAAAGATATGGCTAGAGTAAATAGGGAAAAGTATGAAGCAGCTAAGCTTGATGTGACAAACCTTGACAATCAATTAAGTGACACTAGAGTGTTGCTGAGAGTTACCAACACAAAAGTTGAAGAACTAACAAAAGAGGTAGAAGAATTGAGAGATCAACTTGCTAAATCTCAAAGTAAGATAGACGCTAATAATAAGATTCAATCAAAAATGCTGGAAGCGAGATCTCTTTTCTATAACTCTGATGTTAGGATGAAGTATGTTCAACAAAATTCAGGTCTAGGTTTTGGGGATGATATAAAAGAAGAGACATCAACTCACACTGTGCCCATGCCCCACATGCATGAAATGATTTCTGAACCTACACCATCAAAGGGAACAATAGATTTTTTAGCTGATATAGACAAAAGACTTTCTGAATGCCCTATAAAAATCTCATCTCCTACTTCTAATTCCACTAACACTTCTACTTCTTGTGCAGATGTAGTTAGCAGTAATTGAAGTGAAAAGGCAGAAACCTCAAGTCTTTCAAGTCAAGAGTCTTTTGAAAAATTTGACTGGAATAAAAATGGTTTTCCTATTGATGGTTCTAAAATTAAATTTGTTGAGTCTGATGTCTTTGATAAAACTTCTTTGTGTGACAATTTTAACTTTGGTGCTTGTGATGATAAAGCTACTAAACCTCTAAGACATGTGAGAATTTTAAGAAGGGGTAAGGGACCACAGGTTGCTGGTTCCAAACCAATTAATCCTGGTTTGCATAAGTCTGATATTGGCGTGAATTTAAAAGCTTCTGTGTGTGATAATGTGAAGGTGAATGCTAATGTGAATGTTTGTGATGCTAATAATATACAGAATGTGCAGGTGGACAGGCCACACGATCTTATCCCATATCCTGAGGTAAACTCAGTGTATGACCAGTTTGTGCCGGTACAACGGGAGTATGTGTTAACAACTAGGCCCAGAGGCAAAGTTTGTTGGATTCGTAAAAATGATAAACCTTCTTGGATATCCACAGGAAAGATCTATTCACAAACTCCCGCTTACCCAAAGAAGCAGTCTTGCCATGTGTGTGGAAATCCCGGACATATGGCAAGAAATTGTTTACATAGGCCATATGAACCCTACTTTCCCAAAACTCACTTTAAAAATAACTATGGGCAATCATATGGTGGCACAAACAATAAACCTGTCCCTGAAAAGGTAAAAACCAAGCTGAAAGTACCAACAGGTCCAAAGGTACCTAAAGTGACCACAAAGTCTGCACCTTACAAACAAAAGGTGCAGAACAGTGTGCCTCCTAGACCTAAGGCACAAGGTGAGAAGAAGAAGCATGATTCTCAACCAAAGGGACAGAAAATCAAACTGACCCAACATCTCTTGGCAACCACAAAACTGCTTCTAAAAAATATAATAAATCTGTCAAAAAATCAGTAACTGTGCCTGAACCTGTTTTGCATGATAAACATATTTCTCATGATAACTGGAATGTTAAAAAGAAAGTAAACCAAGAGTATGTTCCCAAAGGAGTGTATAAAAAACACTCTAAACAGTTTGATGAGGCTAAACCTACAAAAACAAATGTTTACCAAATTCCTTCAAAAAGAAAACAGGTTCACAACAAAGCAGAAGATATGCTGTCACCCAATTTCACAACTGAACCATCATCATCTTTAAGCCCATCACCAATAACCGCAGCCCTACTTCACCTAGTCTTAAAAAAGTCTGGGTACCTAAATCTAACTAACTTCTCCTATGAATGCAGGAACAGCCAAGGAGGACTGTCAGCAACCTATGGTATGTTGATAGTGGTTGTTCCGGGCATATGACGGGCGACATATCTCTACTGCAAGATTTGGAGAAATTTGATGGAGGATATGTGTCGTTCGCCGGAGGAGTTGGAGGATATATCAGTCAGAAAGGCACAGTACGCAATGGTTTTCTCAGCTTCAATGGTGTCAATTATGTCGAGCAGTTACAACACAGCTTATTAAGTGTTTCACAGATATGTGATCGGGAGTATCCAATTCTCTTCAACAATAAAGAATGTCTCATATTAAACCTGGATACTCCATCCCTGACGATTGGGTGTTAATGAGAACACCAAGATATGGTAACTCCTATGTGCTCAACATGCACAAACCCCCCACATCTGAGGTGGCCTGTCTCCTTTCTAAAACTGCTGAGAACCACACTCAGTTATGGCACAGAAGATTGGGGCACATGAATCTGAAGAATCTGAATCGACTTGCTAGAGGAGGGCTTGTTAAAGACCTTCCAATCAAAGAATTTGTGCTCAGAGAGAAATGTGTGGCTTGTGATAAAGGGAAGCAGCACAAACGTCCACACAAACCAAAGGTGTTCAGCAGAATTTCGTCCGCACTGGAGCTTCTTCACATGGACCTATTCGGTCCAGTAAGTATGTTAAGTCTTAACCGATGTGCATTTTGTTTAGTTATTACTGACGATTTTTCTCGTTTCACTTGGGTGTTTTTCTTGTCAAAGAAAAGTGATGTTGCAGGTATACTGATTGCCTTCATCAAACTCATCGAAAACAAATTAAAGCTCAAAGTGAAGACCATCAGAAGTGATAATGGGTCTGAGTTTAAGAATCAAAGTATTGATAACTTCTATGTGGAAAAGGGAATTGAGCATCAATACAGTGCCCCCTACACCCCTCAGAATGGCGTTGCAGAACGACGCAACAGGACCCTAATTGAAGCGGCTCGTACTTTGCTGTGTGATTCAAAGCTACCGACCATGTTTTAGGCAGAAGCAGTTAACACTGTGTGTTATGTCCAGAATCGGGTGCTAATCAATAAGCGGCAGCAGAAAACCCCATATGAGCTGATTTACCATGATAAGCCCAGAATTGGACACCTTCGGGCTTTTGGGTGCCTGATGTGTTGCAAACACATCTGTTTTTCCAAGTCTTTTATATAGTTAATTGAGTCAAATTGAGTCAGTTTGTGTTTGTTTTAGTTGCTTTTAGTTTAGTTTGAGTTGTTGAGTCTTTTATTTATGTTTTTATAAGTTTTGCAGGAGTTTGATTAAGTCTCGAGGCCATGAGAGAAAGTTGGGAAGAATTGAAGAAAACAAAGAAGAAGGGCTGAACAAGCTGTCCCAGCCGTATCGCTTGGGACCTGATGATAAATAGGCGATACGCGCGGAAAGAGAAAGTCAACGGGAGCTTTAAGTCGGTTTGACCGACTAAATTGTCGTGTAACGAGGAGTAGGCGTATCGCCTAGAAAGCACACACCTCCAAGCGATACGCTTGGAGGTCTAAAACCCGCAAAATTTGCTTAATCGATATAAATTCGATGTTAGGGTTTCCATTCGGATAACACGACTTCCAGACGAATTTTAGAGCGACTAAAGGCGATTTTCAGAGGAGAAGAGAGCTGGGATCAAGGAGGAGCATTGAGAGACCAAGATTGCATTGCAATTCGCTATCCGGTTCTTTCGATTACTTCGTTTTCGTTAATTTCTATCATGTATTTGAATCAAGTTTCAGACTTTACTATGTTTATTGTTCAGATCATGATTGTAGGCTAAACTAATTATGCCATCTAGACTGTTTTGATGAGTATTTGACACTTAGACTTTATTCTCGGTTTTAACTAGTTGATTGATGTTACGATTTTATTCAATTCCATTGATTGCCATGGTTGATGTATGTGTGTGTTATGAGCAGGTTTTTAATTAATTATTGATGCTTAATTTACCCGCGAATGTCTTTCGGTTTAGATAGATTAGCTAAAGTAGTTGACTTTAGGGTTAATTGCCAAAGTGTAGTTAGGGTTTCCTTGACTATTGCATTGATAATTGGTTGGTAATTTACTTGTAATGTGCTGCCTATTCTGAGACTTAAAAGGTAAAGAATTGTCGGGTAGTTGGGGTGGTTAGAATTCTAGGGTTGCATTGTCTCAAAAGGAAGTGTCATAGGGTTTTGATTATCTTGGTATTCCGTGTCGGTCATAGTAGTTATTGGTAGCTCCGGTTAGGTCTAAGGTGCCCGAGATTAGGTTCAGAGGTGGTTAGGTCTAATTGAGGTAGGAAGTACTCAAAAGGTGAACTCCTCTTCGAGCGTTAGAATCGTTTCCTAGGAAGGACTTAAAAGGTGAACTAGAAGCCATCAGATTAGTCGGAACCGAGGTAAAGTTAAGTGTCGATTGCGAGTCTAGGTCTAGATGGTATATTTCCCTCTCATTTAAATTCCCCAAGGTCTCCTGCGTTTGTTCGTTTCTTAGTTAGTGTTAGTAAGTCAAATCAAATCTCAAATCAAAAACCCAAATTTCTCAGTATTTCCAATTTCTTAGGTCTAGGTTAAGTCTTGTTATTAGAGTGTCCTAGGTTCGATATTCCGGTCTTGCCTCAGCTTTGCTATAATCTGACAGGTTCACTGCCTTAGGGTCTGGTTCGGTTTAGGTTATTTCGGTAAAATTAGGTGTGTCTTAGGTTTAGGTTTTAGGTCTATTTTATTAGTGTTTTTAGTGTCGTTCCGAGCACATCAAGTTTTTGGCGCCGTTGCCGGGGACACTTGGCAATAGCAAGATTAACTTAGGTCGTCGTGAGGAAATTTGAGTCTTTTAGGGTTTTTCCGTGTCTAGAGTCTTAGGTTTCCGTTTCTGAGTCTAGATTTTTAGGTTTAATTTTTCTTTTAATTTTTCTTTGAGTCAGTTTCCCCATTTTATGCCACACACCCGTTCACGAGGTCCTCCTGAGTTGTCACCATTTTCTGATCCCGACGCGGATATTCGTGAACGGTTCCGCCTCCTTCGCACGGAACTCGAGGCGTTCATCCTTTCCACAACTCATTCCAAACCATCCACTTCCACACAGATCGCACGCGACACCAAACCCATTCCATTTCCCGACCTTTCATCCATGGCGGCACGTCGCACCGTCCACGAGCAGGCCAGCGCCGGAGTTACAGACGCTAGGTTTGCCATTGCGCAACCCGACATTGCCAACACCGCTAATTGGCAAGTTCCGTCCCACGTCATCAACGCTTTGACGCATTCCATTCAGTTTCATGGACGTGAGGACGAAGATGCACCAACACATATCTCGTGCTTTACCCGAATCTGCAATACATTCGGACTCACGGGACTCGCGAACGATACCATCTATCTGCGCTTGTTCCCGTTCTCCCTTACGTCTCGAGGCGCCGAGTGGCTTGAGACGCTTCCGCCGAATTCGATCGCCACCTGGGACGATCTGACTGCTAAATTCCTGAAGAAATATCATCCTCCAGCCAAGGCTGCGCGTACTCGCGAGGAAATCCATTCCTTTCGGATGGACCCCGATGAGCCTTATTCGGTTGCTTACGAACGATTCAACACCCTTCTGAGCAAATGTCCGCAACACGGGTTGACGGACTGGGCGATTATCGAGAAGTTCTACAATGGACTTCCTTACTCTGTTCAGAAAGAGTTCAACATTTCGGCTGGAGGACATATGATGGAGAAGCTCACAGTGGACGAATGTAAATTACTATTCGAGAGTTTCGCACTTGCTGAACAGCAGACACCCGGAGATCGGAGAGCCACCTTGGCCCCGACTAGATCACTCGTACCTTCTACATTTACCCGGGGTGTCCATCACATTGGCTCAGAGACCATGAAGCCTAGGGAGTTAGAAAATATTTATAAAGCCTTAAAAGAAATCAAACTCCATATCAAAGCCAAATGTGAGCTGTGTAGAGGCACTCACAACACCCGAGAATGCTCGCTTGCTCTCGCTGAGCAGGTGGACTACATTGGAAACCGAAACTAGTTCGGTAATTCTTTCCAGTCTGGGTGGAGGAGTGGCCAGAATTCAGGATGGCGAGAGGGAGGTAACCCACCTGGTTTTCCGCCGAGGAATAACTATGGTGGAGGAGATGACGGGCCTGGTATAAAGGAGATTAGGGAGCTTATAGCTAACCAGACCCAGATCCTGCAGCAGATTGTGGCGAGAGATGAGGGAACACAGAAGAAGCTGGCTGAGCATGACACGTTACTGAGGAATCAACAAGCTTCGTTCCTTGATTTGCAGCGTTCGATGGGTGATATCGCGAAGCAGCTGAAGGAGCTTAATTCCCGTGGGGGTCAATTTTCTGGTAGTACTTACAAGAACCCCAATGCCAATGTTAATGCGATCACTACTAGGAGCGGGAGAGTTGTAGAGAGTCCATCGCCGGTAGTAGCTGAGGAGGAGCCGGTTGATGAGGAGATAGAGTTGGAGACGCCTGACGGGAGGGTGCATGAGAGCGTAACGCCAGCAAGTACCGCACCGAACGTCGAGGCTGAGGGAGTGAAAGAGAAGCCGTCGGTTGGAGAGAAGCCGCGGAAGTGGGAGGATGTGAGAGAGAAAAAGAGAGTTCGATTTGCGCCTCAACCGATCACGGCCGATGATTTGAAACGCGTCCCTTATCCTGAACGTCTGATTCAACAGAAGAATGCGCGTGAGTACAGTCATTTTCTTGATATTCTTAGGCAACTTAGGATCACTTTACCTTTCACTGATGTTTTGGGTCAAATGCCTAAGTATGCTAGATTTTTGAAAGATATGTTGAGTAGTAAGAAGAAACTTGAAGCTTTATCTGACGTTACACTTGATGCCCAATGCTCCGCAATAGTACAGAATAAATTACCCAAGAAACTTAATGATCCAGGGACCTTTACAATTCCTTGCTCTTTTGGTGATTCTTCTGTTACACGTGCTTTAGCTGATCTAGGTGCTTCTATCAATGTCATGCCTTTTTCTATTTTTCAGCACCTAGGATTAGGCGAGTTAGAGCCGACTAGGATGACAATTTCATTAGCAGATAGGTCGGTGGTTAGGCCCAAAGGAATAGTGGAAAACGTGCTTGTGCAAGTTGATAAATTTTTGTTCCCTATAGACTTTGTGGTAGTTGAGAGTGCATATGATGCTAGTTGCCCTTTGATTTTAGGTAGGCCTTTCCTTAGGACCGCCCGGGCGTTAGTTGATGTTTTTGCGGGCACCATCACTTTGAGGGTAGATAATGAATCGGTTGTGTTTAAGGTTGGAAGGCCGAGTGACAAGAACAACGAGTCCGTATATTTTCTAGGTTCTTTCATATCTATGGTGGACAGTTGTGTTAGTTATGTCACAGGTGAAGATTTGGTAGTTGGGAATAGGTTGGAGAGTGATACAATAGTTGAGGATAAGTGTGGGGAGGATCCCGGGGGGTTAGATGAGCTAATTGATGAAAATGAGCATTTTGACCCGTTAGTAGAACCCAGTGATGAACTAGTGGTTGGAGAGACGTTGGTAGTTGAGAATGGTTGTAGGAGAGCCACACTTGGTGACATTGGTGAGTTTGAGGATAGGATTGTGCTTAGATCAAGTGTGGGGAGGTTAGTTGTGTTTGTTGGTGAAAATAACCCAAAGTTGAGTTTTCTAGAGAAGGTTAGATTTATCCCGGGTCGGTTCAAGCATTGGAAGGTTAAACAACTGTTTCATTTGCTAAAGTTCAGTGCGTTATGGTTGAAGAGGTTAATTGGTAGTTGTGCTGATAGAGACCGGGTGAAAACCGGTAGTTGTGTAGTCAAGGATGTGAAATCAAAGCCTCAGGATGGTTCGGGAGGTTACGTTGCTGTTTTGAGCTAAATGATAAGTGCCCGGGTTGTATATTATTGTAGTTGTGTTTTAATTTCTGCATTTGTTTTAGTTTTCATGCATTTTGCGTCTTTTCGGTTTTGTGTTTTTAGTGTTTGCAGGTTGTTTCGGAGATTCAAGACTTGGCATAAGGTGAGTTTGCAGGCCAAAAATGCAGGTTCTGACTGGGATTTTCGACCCAAAGAGCTGGAGAGGTAAAAAGGAGATAGAAATTTTTTGGGGTCTTAATTTCAAGGATCCCTGGAAATCACGCTCAAGGCGTATCGCATGGAAGGAGGGCATTGGTAAGCGATACGCGTGCATCTTGAGGCGGGGCCGGTTGTTGATTGCTCCAGGCGTATCGCCTGGGAGGTTCATGGCTGTAAGCGATACGCTTGGAGGAGGTATTTCATAAATCTTTCAAAGTTCTAATTATTTTTATTATTTTTGTTTACCGAATTTGTGGTGGTTCGTTTGCGGTCGATGTGCTGAGTCTCTGGAGTTTCAGGTGAACACGTTTCAACTTGTCTTATTTTATTTTTCGTGTGTTTATTTTTATTCTGCTTTATTTTTGTTCCATTCCACATTGAGGGCAATGTGTTGTTCAAGTGTGGGGATGGGAGACTTGCGTCTTGAGTCTTTTATTTCTAGTGTGCTAATTGAGTCTTTAAAAATTGGAAAAAAATTGAAAAATTGTTAAAAAATGTCCGATATTCTGGCTGCAATTTAAATGGAAAATGATAGGAAACTGGGAATTGATTGTCTTAGTTTGTGCTTGAATGCTAAATGTTAAATAAATAATTGGAAAAAATGGTAAAGTATGGTGAGAATGGAAAGCATTACTAGTCTATGATGTGTCGGTAGGCCCAGCTAACCTAGGAGTAGCTTAAATAGCTTGTGTGTTTATTGTTGTATAAATATGCTAATCAGTCTGCTAGTGGGTTCCCATTTTAGGAGTGATAGGTATAGTGAACCTGATGATTAGGAGGAAAGAGACCCCTTTAGGCTAGATACTCTTATGTCCTTAGAATATCCAATGAGCATGTTAGGTAATAATTTGGTTAATGAATTAGAGTGAAGGAACAAAATACTCATGTACGAACTAAGGATAGTATCCCGTGGTAAATACCTCTGATGATGTTCTGGATCTCGCGGGCAAAATACTCATGTATGATTTTAGCATAGTATCTCGAAACAAATACCTCTGATGATGTCCGTTGGTAATTTTAGGTAAAAGTGACCAATTAAAAAAAAAATAAATGGAAAAGAAGAGAAACAAAAGGGGAAAAAATATGGTAAATTAGAAAATAAATGCTCAAAAGTGTTAATTCCATTAGTTCCTTATTCTTTGGACATCTTAGTATCTGGTTTAAGGAGGTTGGATAAAAATATAAAATTTAAATCATTATACCCTTTGCTTTGACTGATTATGATTCGGTAGTAGGTTGAACTTGACCTTTCTTTAGTGGGATCCATAAGTAGACTGAACTTATATCTGGTAAATTCATAAACACATGGGGGCGAAAGAAAAGGTTGGTGGTTGGGTTTAATCGGATCGAAATATCGGCAATTGTAATTAGTGTGTTAGTACGTCATGGAATGTGGAATTGTATGGAGGATTGTTAAATTTAATTGTTGAATGTTTAGAAGTCAATTTCCTGGTTGTGATTCCATTGCAGTATTTTTCGAGGACGAAAAAAGAGTCAGTGTGGGGATGTTTGATGTGTTGCAAACACATCTGTTTTTCCAAGTCTTTTATATAGTTAATTGAGTCAAATTGAGTCAGTTTGTGTTTGTTTTAGTTGCTTTTAGTTTAGTTTGTGTTGTTGAGTCTTTTATTTATGTTTTTATAAGTTTTGCAGGAGTTTGATTAAGTCTCGAGGCCACGAGAGAAAGTTGGGAAGAATTGAAGAAAACAAAGAAGAAGGGCTGAACAAGCTGTCCCAGGCATATCGCCTGGGACCTGATGATAAATAGGCGATACGCGCGGAAAGAGAAAGTCAACGGGAGCTTTAAGTCGGTTTGACCGACTAAATTGTCATGTAACGAGGAGTAGGCGTATCGCCTAGAAAGCACACACCTCCAAGCGATACGCTTGGAGGTCTAAAACCCGCAAAATTTGCTTAATCGATATAAATTCGATGTTAGGGTTTCAATTCGGATAACACGACTTCCAGACGAATTTCAGAGCGACTAAAGGCGATTTTCAGAGGAGAAGAGAGCTGGGATCAAGGAGGAGCATTGAGAGACCAAGATTGCATTGCAATTCGCTATCCGGTTCTTTCGATTACTTCGTTTTCGTTAATTGCTATCATGTATTTGAATCAAGTTTCAGACTTTACTATGTTTATTGTTCAGATCATGATTGTAGGCTAAACTAATTATGCCATCTAGACTGTTTTGATGAGTAGTTGACACTTAGACTTTATTCTCGGTTTTAACTAGTTGATTGATGTTACGATTTTATTCAATTCCATTGATTGCCATGGTTGATGTATGTGTGTGTTATGAGCAGGTTGTTAATTAATTGTTGATGCTTAATTTACCCGCGAATGTCTTTCGGTTTAGGTAGATTAGCTAAAGTAGTTGACTTTAGGGTTGATTGCCAAAGTGTAGTTAGGGTTTCCTTGACTATTGCATTGATAATTGGTTGGTAATTTACTTGTAATGTGCTGCCTATTCTGAGACTTAAAAGGTAAAGAATTGTCGGGTAGTTGGGGTGGTTAGAATTCTAGGGTTGCATTGTCTCAAAAGGAAGTGTCCTAGGGTTTTGATTATCTTGGTATTCCGTGTCGATCATAGTAGTTATTGGTAGCTCCGGTTAGGTCTAAGGTGCTCGAGATTAGGTTCAGAGGTGGTTAGGTCTAATTGAGGTAGGAAGTACTCAAAAGGTGAACTCCTGTTCGAGCGTTAGAATCGTTGCCTAGGAAGGACTTAAAAGGTGAACTAGAAGCCATCAGATTAGTCGAAACCGAGGTAAAGTTAAGTGTCGATTGCGAGTCTAGGTCTAGATGGTATATTTCCCTCTCATTTGAATTCCCCAAGGTCTCCTGCGTTTGTCTGTTTGTTCGTTGCTTAGTTAGTGTTAGTAAGTCAAATCAAATCTCAAATCAAAAACCCAAATTTCTCAGTATTTCCAATATCTTAGGTCTAGGTTAAGTCTTGTTATTAGAGTGTCCTAGGTTCGATATTCCGGTCTTGCCTCAGCTTTGCTATAATCCGACAGGTTCACTGCCTTAGGCTTCGGTTCGGTTTAGGTTATTTCGGTAAAATTAGGTGTGTCTTAGGTTTAGGTTTTACGTCTATTTTATTAGTGATTTTAGTGTCGTTCCGAGCACATCAGTGCCTCTGCACAGTTTTTCATAATTAATAAACCTGAAAATATAAATTAACGTGATGAAACTACCTGAGTAAGCGAAAGTGGCATGAGTTTAAAAATGGACCAGTTATACCGGCAATCGCCTGAACACGTGAAGTAACTGAAACTGAAAAGGGTTCCTCAGTCACAGACTATCTGGTATGATCCCTTATAATGCCTCTTCACTCGAAAATCAGTCAGTTAAGATTTTTGTTTGTTTATTTTGTTTTTTTTATTTTTTATTTCATCTTAATTTCTGATTTTGTGTGTTTTGTCTTATTTTATTTATTTAAAGTTGCCAGATAATAAAACTCTCGGGCTTGTGTTCAGGGGAAGTTTTCAGTATTTAATGGGTTTGAGTTTAAAGGTTTTGTGATGTTATTAACAAAAGAGAATGTTTGGTTAAAATTGTGGGTGGAAAATAATTCACACTTGCAAGTTGAGGGGGCCAAAGTGATTTTTTTTTTAAAATTTTGAAACAAAAAAGGGGAGAGCCGGCTCACACCCGTCATTCTCCCCCGTCTCCCTCTCTTCCCCTCTAACCCTAATCACTCAACCACCACTTCCAATCGCCACCACCACCCTCTGCCGTCACCATCGCAAGCCACCACCACCCTCGCCACTACCTTCCGACCACACCACAGCCATTCCCGTCAAAACCATCACCGAAACACTCCCTCTCTCTCACATCGCCGCCACCGCTACTGTTACTCTCAATCCACTCCTCCGCCACCATCGCCATCATCCGACACCTCCCCCTGGTCGGAATCACCTTCTGATTACATCCCCGCCATTGATTTTAAAGAATGGCTCCTCGTTTGAAGCGTGTTGCCCGACCGCCAAAGGACCGACTCTAGTATGTGTGATTTTTCGAATTTTCTTGTGAATCTCGGTTGGGGCGGGTGAATATCTCTAATTGCAGGTGTTTGGGATTGTGTTTATGTGTTAAAACATTCAAAAATTGCATAATCTATAATGTTGCAGGTCTGGAATGAAGAAGATGAGGCTTTTCGATCGAGCCAGGGGCTTTTCGATCAGGCTGAAAAGCTTTTCGATCAGCCCCCAACACTTTTAGATCGTTGGTTATCGATTGCATGAGGCTTTTCGATCGGGAAACTGCCCTTTTCGATCAACACTTAGGCTTTTCGATCAGGGAATTAGGCTTCTCGACCGACCAGCATTTTTCGATCAAGAGCTTATGCTTTTCGATCAAAGTTTGTGCTTTTCGATCAGGCCTCTCGGTAACCAAGCAGTTTTCCAATCAGATGGATGCTTTTCGATCGAAACCTAGTTTTCGATCGGAAAGTTACCAGATGATATTTTCAATGGTTTCTCAGTTATTATTAAGCCGTTATACTGTCCGTTGTTCGAGAAATCTGTAAAACTAATGAATTCTTGTTTGTTTTGGATGTTTATCTATGTTTGTGAGTGCAGGGACTTAGAATTTATCAAAGATCACAACACAGTGGCTTACTTGCTGGATCCACCTGCGGAGTATCGTGAAAAGTACCAGTCGATGATTGCAGGACTGAAGAAGTGCTGTTTACACTATGCTCTTACAGCAAACCCTGTTATCTGCAAGCGCATGAAACAGGAATTTTGGAAGACAACATACGTGTCTGATGATGGAAAGCAGATAATAGCCAAGATACAAGCAACAGCAGTGGTCTTATTAGAAGAAAATTTTAGACAAGCTCTCAGGCTTAAAGATGTTACTACAGATCCGATTACACTAGATAAAGAAATGGTTTCTCAATGCCTAAAAGAAATGGGTTATCACACAGTATCTCCTCCAACTATGAAGGCTCTCCTTCCACCATACTGGAGAATGCTGGCCCATTACTTGCAGAAATGTGTGATTGCCAAGAAGAGCTCGACAAATCAGCTGAACCAAGTGCACACCCATGCTATGGTGTCACTAGTTAGAGGGGTTCGTTTCAACTGGTCCAGGTTGATATTTGATGATGTGAAGGCGGTAGTGACCAGAGATAAAAAGTTTGCAGCTGTTCCAAGGTTCATCCAGTTAGCTCTGGATTCTAGATACCCAGCCTTGAGGAAGACCAATGACACTCATGATACTAAGCCTATGGGCATTGAGGTTTTCCGGATGATCAATCCAAAGAAGAAACTGACTGACAAGGTACCGTTTGGCAACAAGTTTGGTAAATTTGCTGAGATAGCAAGTGAGGAGGTTCCTGTACAAAGAAATGCAGTTATTGAAGAAGAACATAATGTGCCCGCCTCTCAGAAGCCAGTTACTGATCTCACAGATAGTTTAGATTGGGAAGATTTTGATCTTGAAGACGTGCAGATTGGTTCTTTGAATTTTGACGGTGAAGAGAATATCAATTATGATACGTACCTTGATGACATTAATATTGAAGATGTTGAGACTGAGACTGCTGAGACTCCATTGATAAGAAAGCGGAAAGCTACTGAGGAGCCTCCCCTCGGTGCTTCTGTTACCACAGAAATGACTGATGACGTAGAGACTACTGCACAACACACTGCAGAAACTCCAAGTGACCCAAGATAAATAATATTGGATCCGCGTGTGCCACCAGTGACCAGTACCGCTGCTGGTCAATCTTCTTCACAACCCACTGCCCAAGACAAAGGGAAGGCCGTAGAGACACCAGAGTTCCGGTTGGAAAAGGAACTTAGAGCTGAAATTGCTCAAATGAAAGCCCAGAAAACTGCCCAAAGTGAGCTGATAGGAGATCTTGTTGACATACAGAAAGTGCATACTACTGAATTGGAAAATCAGAAGAAGGTCAACAGACAGTTTTCTAGTCAGTTTAAAGAATTACACAGAATGATAAAACAACTTACTTCAGCTGGTTCAAGTGAGTCAAAGAAAGACGACAAAGGAGATCACAGAAACAAAGAAGGGAGTTCAGGTGCTAGTGGTTCATCTCAATCACCAGTATTTGACTTTGAGTCAGATATCCCTGACACTTCTGGCCTAGTATTACCTGAAGCCGCTGATAAAGACACAAGAGACAGAGACTACATGACTGTGCCAGCTTCAGAATTTGATGGAGGTTGGGAGGCTCAGATGTATGCTTATCCTCCTGAAAGGTATTTGATTCAGCTGGGAGAGCATTATCATGACAAAAGAGGAATCACTAAAGAAATAAAATCCTGGATGTTTAATGCTGAGAAGAATATGTTTGTTGTTAGAAGAAAGGGTCAGTATCCTCTGGAATATAACAAAAGTTGGACCTAGTTTTATTCCTGGACAAATGTGGATCTGACGATGCTGTATAAGGCCCCGTTCACAAACCCTTCACAAAATGAGCAGGCTAAGTACTTTTACAGAAAATTAGAAAATGCAGTGCTTAGCAAATTCAAAAGGTTTGAAGACTTTCCTCACAAGAAGTCATATGTTAAAAAATACAGAGGTGTGTTCAAGTGGGATGGGAAGAAAAGTGTGGATGGAAAGAGTAGTGGGTCTAAGAAGCAGTTTACTAATGTGTTGTATCTTCCAACAGAGAAGACGAAGATAATACCTCTGCCGATGCATCATCTTGAGGGTTGTCTACATGACTTTCAAACTTAGGCATACAGTGATTACTCAGGAGAAGCAAAGATTCTCTGTGAATCAAAGACAATAAATGTTATGGAGGTTCATGACATGATGAGATTTCATAAGAAGGATATTCTAGTTCTGGCCAAGCATCAAATTGAGAGCAACACGGAGACGGAAGAATATGCTAAATGCTATACGCGAGCTGTTACAGAGATTGTGGCGAAAGAGTTGTGGTATGATCCAGCAACAGTGGAGTTATCAAAGAAGTTTCGTATGTGAAGATTGTTGTCTAATGCTAAAGCCTAGGGGAAGATTGTAGAGACCATAATTGTTTGAGGCTTTTGCATTAGAAATCTTTATAATTGGGCTAATGTGTAAGTGGGTTAATATGGGCTAGGTAGTGGTTCGTAAATAGGCCATGTGGGCCGAATTTTTTGCCTTGTGGGCCGAATTTTGTTTTACTTAGTGAACAAGATTAGGCTTTCCTATATAAGGAATAGGTAGCTACTTGTTTAGGTTGTTGGTTCTCTAGGGTTTCTTGGGTGTCAGTTGCGGATTCAAGTGTACACCGAATTCACCTTGTGAATTCGGACTTCAAGTGTGTGTGGTAATCGAAATCGTGTTCTAACTTTCATAATCGGTTGGTATATCTTTTGAGTATTTCTTTGTGCTTGCTATATTTTTTCTATTATAACTTGAATCACCTCTAGTCACTGGATTCCGCACGATGACTATAGGATTTGATATCGCGTGAGGGGCTTAATTGATCCTTACACTGCACCCAAAGCCCATCAAGTCGCCTCGAAGTGGGTCACCCTCAGAATGGCATTAGGGTGAAACTGACTAACGTTGACCATGTTATGCTTCAAAACACTTATAAAGAATCTGGTCAGAGGAATCCTCAACTGGCCGACGCTAAAAGATTTGGTATATAGGCCAACCATGTCATCAGGAGGATTCCTAATGGATTGCGCCGGCTTCTGGAGGATGGGGTTCAGCTTGTCGAAAATGCCTAAGCGCTCACAATGATCATCTAACTCCGCTTGGGTAAGCGAAGATCTAAAATCCCTAATCCCGAGGGGCGCCATAAAGAGAGGAAGGAAATTATAAAGATCAAGAAGAGGAACGTACCGGCAGAAAGCAAGAAGACGACGAACAGATGCGCTAAAAACAAGTCAAAAGCCGTAGCAGGAGGATCTATCGAAAAAAACAGAGTGAAAATGAGATTCGCAGTGGTAAAAAATGAAAGTAAAAAGAGTATTTATAGACAAAAACCCTAATCGACGGTTGAGTTACCACCCGTCCCATCACATACCGTCACCCAAGCCCACAAAAGGCCCAATACGTGTCCACAGATGTCATGCACTAGTGTTTGACAGGCGTCGGCCAAGGCACACGGCCGACACCAAAAGTTTAAAAGCCGAAACGAACAATTGTCCTCTTAGTCCGATAGTGATATCCAGACCACCACATACCGGACTGGGGGCTGATGACGTGTGTCTGGGTCGGATGACGTCACAAGGAGATAGACACAGACATCCAATCCGAAACACTACATAAGTCACGAGTGTCGGCCTCGCAACCTGCCGGCTGACAGACAAAACAGGAAGAGAGTCGGCCCTCATCAGGGTCGACACACAATGTATGTCAAGGGTCGACTCCGAAGGAGTCGACCAACCATCCACTCAGCGTCGGCTAGACGACACATACGACAGCCGACACTCGAGCACGACAAGTCCGAGACGGACACCACAGACCAACGCTCCTACAACAACAGGTCGGCGTGCCGACACCCGACCTGACCACACATTTAATGCAATTACCCAAAATGTATACTGCAGGAACTTGGCACAGTCCAAGACGCAGACCTGCAACATACCTCCTTTGGGCAATTAGCATTAATGACGATACAAGACAAAGGTTGAGGGTTATAATACACCCCAACCACCAGGTTAGATCTCTTTCAATGCGCTTAGCTTCGACCTGATTATACTTAATCTCTCGAAATGCATACTTATTCTCACGCCCGAGCTTGGTCGCAGGACACCCTGTCCTGCCCTCCAAGAATAACAGTGTTTCTTTGTTTTGCAGATAACAGCCGAGCCGAGACCCTCCTGACCGAAGGCTTACTGTTCTCCCATATTTGTAGTCTTTCTATCAGAGTAGTTCGTCCTAGACTTCGGTCTATCTAGCCACTCTCGGTAGCCCGATTCTACACAGCACAAAAAGGACACATGCTGGAGTTGATGGTTTTGAGAAAAGGCTTCGTGAGTGATTAAGATGAATACACCATGCCAAAAATCACACTTTGATGGGCACCCATATAAAATATGAATGAGTAAGAGCCATATTATGAATTGAATGGATATAATAATATTTAAGACTTTTTACTGAACAATCACAGGATGTGTCGAGACTCCACTACCAAGAATCAATCCCGCCATGAAAGCTGAAGTTATGAGGCAAGTTGGTAAGTTGATTCAGCACCCTGAGTTTTGGCCATGACCACGTCACCTCCGATCAATCAATTAGGGAACAATATTTAGATCTTTCAAGGACATAGTAGGCTGAGAAATTCTCTCGAAGAGGGGATTGCCCGATCCAGCAGTCCTGCCAAAAAAAAAAACATAATGGCAGAACCGTTATGAGGTATCCCTTTGATGTGTGTTCACAGATCCACCCCAAAAGTTGCAAGCTCAGCGGTATTTTTTGCAATTTGCATTCATGGGCGTTCTAAAGATATTTTGGAAGGCATAAATAACCATTATCTAATAGTGTGATGGGTATGTTCCTTCAAAGAGTTCCTATTTGTGTCTTGAACTATCACCACCATTTGGCGAAACCCGATTCCATCATGTTGTTCAGGTAAAACAATATTTTGTCAAGCCACCCCAGAAAATTTTGGAGTTGTTATCATCCTTACCCCATAGGAAGGCTCTAAATAGTTTTTCAAGTTGCTCAATGACTTGAACCAGTGCTCGATAAAGTGAGAAGCGAGTTGAGCACCGAATTAATTAATGTGATCCTACCACCAAAAGATAGTGTGTTGGCCTTCCAAATCGAAAGTCTAGAGTAGAATATATCAATGATGGGATGCCAACTTTTGACTAAATTCATATTAGCGTCCACTTGAAGACCAGGATATTTTAAGGGAAATGAGTCAGCTTTATATCCAACCAGTGCAGTCATATCCTCCACTAGTTGTTCCGATATGCCAATCCCAAATAGGCTAAGCCTGATATCAAGTAGAAGCACCTAAGAAGTCTGCGCAAATTAAGAATGTTAGCTTCTTCCCATTTACCAACAAATATGACATCATTAGCATATAAGAAATGAGAAATTAAAGGACTCCCTCTATAAGACTTAAGTACTTGATAAAGTCCTACCAGGCAAGCTTGTTTAATGAAACCTGTAAGAACTTACATAGAAAGTAAGAGGAGAAAATGCAAGAGTGGACCACCCTGCCTAAGTCCACGTTAGCACAAGAATTCCTGTGTGGAGGAGATATTCACCAAGAACGACGCACATGTAACTGAAACAATGACCCTAATCCATCCACGCCATCTTGACGGAAAGTTCATTTTCTTCAATACCTGATTCAAAAAATTCCAAGAAAGTGAATCAAAGGTCTTTGTTTATATCAATTTAAAAAAAAAAAATACCGCTCCTAGATGATTTATGCATCTATGATAAGAGTTCGTTAAGGATTAAAGGACCATCCAGAATGCTCCGACCAGCTAAATAATCTGATTGCTCATCCAATACTAGAGCTGCAATAACACCTTTTAACCAAAAACACAACACCTTAGACATTATCTTGTTAATACAACTAATGAGACTAATGGGACGGTAATTCGATAACGAACAACGATCTTTTCACTTAGGAATAAAAGCTATCGTCGAGAAAATGCCTGGATTGATAATGCCATAATCATAGTATTCGTTAAAAAGTTTAAGAATATCCATGTGATAAAAATGCCAACTTTTCCTGATAAAGTTCATGTTAAACCCCTCAGGACCGGGGACTAATCACCATCCCCATCCCATGCAACAACTTTAATTTCTTCGGTGATAAAAGGACGAATCAAGGTTGCAACTTTGAAATCCGTGAGCTTTGTCAAGTTAGGGAAAACAAAAGACGGTCAAGACGCAACATGCTCATGGAATTTGTTTTGAAGAACTGGTAGCCATCAATTATTAACCCATTAATCCGGTTGTTTCCAAAGTTAATGTTCATAATCCCATGGAAGAAAATGAAATTCTCATTGCCATCTAACACCCATTTAGTACGTGAATTTTGTCTTAGATCTTTTAGTTTGATTTTCTCGGCCTCCACAATGCCTTTTTTACAAGAAATTCTTATGTCTAATTCCTAGTCAAATAAAGGTCTTCACTCGACTATCTGACCAAGGTTAGCTACCTCTTTCTTTTGGGCATCAAGAAAAACATCCTTAGCCTTTCTATCATCAGCTATCCATTCTTTAATATGGTTTTGTGTCCATTTCAATCTAGTAGCTAAGGCCAAATCAATCAGACCATTAAAAGTAAAGGACCTGTTCATAACCTGCACAAAAATAAGAAAATTTGGGTGTTCCAACCATGAGTTAAAGACCTTGAAAGCTATAGGACCATAATCCGAAGATGTGGTGGAGAGCAAAATAGGACAATGATCAGATCGTTCCTAAGGTAGGGCGACAACAGAGGCAGTCACCCACTTGTTAAATAAATCTAGACAAATCAGAAACCGTTCTAGTTTACTAAGTTTTAACCCATTATCTGACATGTAGGTAAGTTGATTATCACACATAAGATATTCCGATAATGTTGGGTTCAATATTTAGGTTGTGATTATTGTCTTGAAATGTGCAAAAAGTGTAAGAACATTTCACAGACTATCTGCGAAACGTTAGAGAGTTTCATATGGTAATGTCATCCACATTTCGCACACGATCAGCTATTTAACAAAACTGTTTTGTTCAGTTTGAAGCGGGTCATTTTGAGAGAATTAAGTGGAATTTCACACAATTAGGTGCGAGTAGGTACTGTAACCGTGTAAGTCTCCTTCTACGTGGAATCAAATCATTCAATTTGATGAGTCTTGTTGTTGATTAACTGTTTAGCTTGTGTTCTTCATCTCCACGACACATTCTAGCTCGATTACATCTTTGTGTTTTTTTTTTTTGCAAATTCTATGTGAAAAACATTTTTGAAATATTTTTTTTACGAAACATTGAGTTTCAACTTTTCGCTTAGTTCATTCGCGAAAAGATTTTTTTTTGCAAATAGTATTTTTGTGAGAACTTGAGACAGTTTTTGCGAAAAATATTATTTTGCGAAAACTAATCTTTTGATTTACTTTTTGTAGATTCTAAAAATGTCTACCTCAACAAATTATGACAATGAGCTTGAAACTTGTAACAAGGCATCATGTCTAGAAAACACTTATGATTTTCCAAACTAGAAAGACAGAATGATGGCATTTCTATCATACACTATTACACTCTCATCCTCAATTGAATTTGGACCACATGTTCCAATGAAGGAACCTGCTGATGGACAAGTGGTTAATGTTAATGTGAAAAGTTGGAATGAAGAAGATAGAAGCTTGGTTGCTCCTAATTACAAGGTATTTGGTGCTATCACTATGACATTACCTTCAAAGATATACCATAGTAATGAGTTTGATGAATACAAAGATGCCAATCTTTATGGAAGGTGATGATGATATGAAGGAACGCAAGAAGGAACTTCTTCAAAGAAAATTTAGTGTCATCAACTATGTCACGGGAGAGAGTCTTGATGCTCAAGTTACAATGTTTGATTTGCTACTTAGCAAAATGAGAAAGATAGAACTAAATGTTACTGAAAATCAAGAATTCAAGAAGTTGTTTGATGCTTTACCACCTACCTGGAGCACACCAATTACGATGATTAAGAGAACTGGAAGCTAGGATAATATGACATTGATCAGGTTTGTAGCAACCCTTCAATCATATGATCTAAATGTCAAGAAGAGAGAAATGAATCGTGGAATGATCATGGAGAATACAGGTTCAGGGTTATATTCTTGCTGATACTGCCTTATTGGCACCAAGTGTTCAAAATACTAGGTTGACTGGACATGTACCTGTCATATATGGGTCGAGTGTTTACTCTATGGTGCAAAGTGCTTAAGATAAGCTGGTCAATCCTTCACCTGCTCAAGGTTTAACTATGAAAGTTGAGAAAGTTGTGTCAAAATCTTCTTCAGCTAGGTTCAATGTGCAAGAAGAACTTGTTGCTTTGTTTACCCCTATTTCTGTCAGATTATGAAGCTTTGATGGCAGGTAAACTAACACCCGCATCATCACAACCTGATGATCTTAAATATTAATCCTGGTGATCTTGAAGATGTGGAATTAAATTGGCAAATGACGATGATCACTCTTCGTGCCAAAATGTTCATGGAAAGAACTGGAAAAAAGCAGTTGTTGAATTCAACTATAGGATTTGACAAATCAAAACCGAGGTGCTATAATTGTTAGGAGTTGGGTCACTTTGCTTGTGATTGCACTCAAAAGAAGAAAGTTTCGTCAAACATTGAAGGCACTGTTAGATACAATAAATAAGCTGGAGGTTATTTCATAATATTTTATAGTCTAGGGTCTTTATTGTAATTATGTAAACCCTAACTATACTCCTGTAACTATATATACTGGTGATATAAAAGTTAACCCTTGTGGAGGGATTCCACATATTTGTTTCATGGTATCACAACCATAAACCCTATTCTCTTCTCTCCTAACCTCGCCTCCCTTGTGACGGTTCTCTTTCTTATTCCGTCTGCTTTTGAAGTCTGCCGCACAACAATCATAAATATTAGTTCTTCAATATTGCTTGTTCAATATTATTATTGGGGAATTTTCTTTACCACGTGAAGACACAGAGAGAAAGTGTTTGGTGTGTGTTGCACCAAACAACAAAATTAACTGTTTGTTTCCTTTTTTTCTTTCTGTTTCTCACCCTCCATGTGAAATACACACACAAAAGGTTTGCTTGTTGTGTGTTATTTATGTCTTGAATGCCTTGTGCCGTTGATATAGATGACATTGAACGGTCGATGTTCTTCGGGTATTCCAGATCTGGTGGTGTGTTGAGCTTTCTACCCACGGTAAAGCCATCTCCTGTTTTTCGTCTTTTTTTATCTGTTGTGACTTCTTTCCTGGTTTGCTTTTGTGATCATGTCTACCGTTAGTGCAACCTCATCCCAAACCGTTCCATCGCTTTTTTATTCCATTACTAATGTGCATCAACTGTTTGGTTTTAATTGAATGTCGATGGAAATCGGTATCAACTATGGCGAAGGATTTTTAAAGATTTGTGTGTTGGTGCCAAAGTTCAAGGTCATCTTGATGGAACTAGCAAACCCACTGGTGACACTGATATTGATTGGTATTCCATGGATGCCAGAATCAAAGGATGATTTTATAATACTTGTGAACCAGATTCGTTACAAATTGTTACTGCTGATAATTGTATTGCTAAAATCCTTTGGGACACTATATCTGAATTCTTCACTAATAACACTACGTCAAAATTCACCTTTGACCACGGAAAAAAACCGTGACCAAAGGTGTTTGGTCACGTTTTTTTTCCCATTCCAATCGACACCAAAGGTCCCGTCACCTTATGTACCCTACAGCCACGTTACAATATCAGTGGCTGAAGCCACCTAGAAGCGTGGCTAAAGGATACCAATATTTGTTGTTGTAATCAAACAATTCTTCCGAAAAGCGTGGCCAAAGGGTCCCAACGGCCACATGTGTTTGTTTAACGTGGCCTTTGGTATTATATGGTCACGTATATTTGTGTTTTAGCCACATATGTTATAAAAAACGTGGCTAAATGGGTTGTTGAAATTACAATTTTTGTCCCAATACGCGTGGCCAAAGGGTGGCAACCGCCACCTTAAAATAAGAATAGCGTGGCCTTTGGTATTATATGGTCACGTATATTTGTCTTTTAGCCACATATGATATGAAAAAACGTGACCAAATGGGTTGCTGAAATCATACATCTTGTCCCAATACGCGTGGCCAAAGGGTGGCAACGGCCACATTAAAATATAAAAAGTCTGGCCTTTGGTATTATATGGTCACGTATATTTGTGTTTTAGCCACATATATTTGGAAAAAAAAAAGTGGCCAAAGGGTAGTTGAAATCAGATATTTTGTCCCAATATGCGTGGCCAAATGGTGGCAACGACCACGTTAAAATATAAAAAGTGTGGCCTTTGGTATTATATGGTCACGTATATTTGTGTTTTAGCCACATATATTTGAAAAAAAAAGTGGCCAAAGGGTAGTTTAAATCATACATTTTGTCCCAACACGCGTGGCCAAAGGACGGAAACGGCCACGTTAAAATATAAAAAGTGCGGCCTTTGGTATTATATGGTCACGTATATTTGTGGTTTAGCCACATATATTTGGAAAAAAAAGTGGCCAAAGGGTAGTTGAAATCAGATATTTTGTCCCAATACGCGTGGCCAAAGGGTGGCAACCGCCACGTTAAAATATAAAAAGTGTGGCCTTTGGTATTATATGGTCACGTATATTTGTCGTTTAGCCACATATATTTGGAAAAAAAAAGTGGCCAAAGGGTAGTTGAAATCAGATATTTTGTCCCAATACGCATGGCCAAAGGGTGGCAATGGCCACGATAAAATATAAAAAGTGTGGCCTTTGGTATTATATGGTCACGTATATTTGTGTTTTAGCCACATATATTTGGGAAGAACAAAAAGTAACCAAAAGGTTGTTGAAATCAGACGGGTCCTTGCTATACGCGTGGCCAATTTAAAAGCTATTACAAATTATTAATTACAAATTAAATAAAATTCAATTACAAGTCAAATACAAATGAAATACAAATATAAAATTAAAGAAAATTACACTGCATACAGGCATTATTCTCAATCTAATTTTCAATCCGGGAGGCAACAACAGTACCACGTGGTCTTCATCTTCAACTGTCCAGATTTGAGCTTAATTAGGATCATTTTTTCTTGTATTCCTTCCTATACCAAAACATATAATTGATAATTAGGTTATGGAAATTGATCATAATATATATATAGCAATTTTGAAATACTTACCACCATGATAGATATGGACTGAGGAGTGCCATTTTATTGCAAGTAGTATGGGTCATCAGGTCCTACAATTCAATTGATTTCCAGATGAACATTAGATATCCAAGTGAACTTAAAACATCCGGATGAACATCACATTAAGTTCTGGATCAACTTCAAAGTCAGTTGAACTTTGTTTGGTACACATCTCACCATTTGTTCCAACAATCCCTAGCTCGCCCAAGTGTTTGAGGTACCAAATAACATTTAAAATGTGACTACATGACATTACCAAACAGATTACTGTGAAACTATAGAACGTAATGAAACTTGACTGGCAAATATTTACCTTTTTCTTTTCAACCGCTTCAGATGAGGTTGATCGACCATCGATTTCACGCCCTACAGTTCAATTAATTACTTTATGTAAATGAGCAATCAAACTGATAATGAGTTTGACAAATACTAACCGTTGTGTGTATGTTAGCATGATTAGTGCTGTGGCTAGATCCAACAAAAACCTCCTTAGAATTTACTTAGAACAATGTTTTTGAATTGGTAAAAAGTTAGAGCAGAATAATGACACGGACCTATCATGAAAGTATTTATTCTGTATTTTTTAATCTAACATAAGTTGTTCCAGTTTTATTCATACAGATTATGTATATACTCTATTTTTTCATATTAACATACATTTTCAATGAATCATAGCAGGGCCCCATTTAACTCATAACTTTGTTCTTACATGAAGTATATATTCTTATGTACCAAGAACTTGCATCTAGCTATTTGTGTTCTTCAGGAACAAGAGTTCATCCGGATTGTGTTCTTCATGAACAAGAGTGTATGTTATTATAAGGTACTTGAGAATAGTATGATTAAGTTGTGATGTAAAGAATTCACCTCTGTAGATGCCGGAGCATTAAGTTGGTGTGGTAACGGTGGTCCAAGTGCAGATAGATGATCTATAAGTAGATCAAGTTTTTTCTCTGATTCTTCAAACTTCAAGAAGAGGGCCTTAACTTGTTCATTTGTTGCATCCCGAAGAAGTCTCTCCTCTTTAAGTTCGAACTCAAGTTTTTCCAATTCACCATTAGTGTTGTTGGATCGATCCTTGAATTTTGTACAATTAACAGAATGTAGTTAGATGCTTTTTAACAAAGTACATAAATAGGAAAGCATGCAGACCCTATTGATTCATTATCTCTTAATTAGTTCTTAATTATTAATATATCACATAAAGACCCTATTGATTAATTATTTGATATGTTATACACAAATTTAACGACATCTAAAGGGAAGAGTGGAACACATCATGTCTTCAGTGGATATAAACAAACAGTTCACCATTTCTAGCAAAGTAGCAGATGCATGACATCAACATGAACATACAAAAAATGTTGGAAACATTCCTATATATGTCCTCTAGGATCATTTCCTAGCTAGTAATGACCAGAGTAACATAAATTAGTTCTTAGTTATTAATATCTCACATAAAGACCCTATTGACTAATTATTTGATATGTTATACACAAATTAAAGACATCTAAAGGGAAGAGCGGAACACATCATGTCTTCAGTGGATATAAACAAACAGTTCACCATTTCTAGCAGTGTACATAAAGAAGAAAGTAGGTTCACCAGTAACATGAATCTACAAACATGTGCATATGCTTGACCTCAACATTCCTAGCATAAAAATAACTAATTTAGCATAAAATGAATGGGTTGAAATGAATGGAGAGGATTTCTGCAAAATATACCCCTTCCTAATTAATTCTGTATGAAACGAAATTTTATCGATCTGTAACTGTAACTGTACACAAATACAGGGATCCCAAGTTAAACGTGTATCAATAATAAACAAAAGAAACAATTTTATGAAAACAGATTGTAATTAATGAAACGGAATAACTTGACAATTACCGTTTTCTGGACTGATTGGTCTCCCAAATCACATCCCACTTCTGAAGAATCGCTAGCGCTGTCTGTTGAAGCTATTCGTTGTTGAAGCTCCATGGAAGATGTGAATGATATGGATGAGAAAGAAGACCTGGTTATTCGCTGGAGGCGTTTAACTAGCTAGAAATTTTCTGATAAAGTGAGAGGGAAAAGTATATATATGATGAATCGATAATAAGTAAATTTAGTTCGAAATTTTGGGTGTAGATTGAACTAATAATGGGATATTCAAATTTTTTGGT